>JAEIFT010000060.1:600000-1094297 GCA_018904225.1 Lordiphosa mommai
TAACTGTACTTCACACAAGTGGCCACATAACTGATTTCTCAAATATTTCAAAATTTGATCTAAGGTTTAAAGATGAAAGCGAGAAATCATCCTAACTCAAGTGAATTTCGTCCTGTCCCAAGCCCGAAGTGTCAATTCAGTAGTATAGATTAGATAAATCTTGAGACATACAGATAAATTCTAAAGCATATAGCTATGTTCTTTCTGTCTAAGCTTATCAAGGTTTTAAGCTTCAATTAAACTGCGTATGGTTCAGTCCCAATGTTCATATTCTTTATGACGATTTATGGTTTGATTCGCAGACTGCTTTCTAGAAAGATTAAACAAATAGTCTTGTTTCGAACCGAATCGAACGCTTATTAGTGCTTTTTGCGCCGAATAATGTGAAGGAGTGCCCATCTCTGCCCCAAAAGAACCTTTTTTGTTTCTAATTAAGCACCGCAATCGATATTTTTGAGCAGAACTTTGTCTAATTGATCTTACTTTAAGGATCTTTTTTACAAGAAAAAAGTCATTTTTGCACTTCTGTGCTAAGTATATAAAGTTGGATATGCAGATGCCATCATAACTGTCAGGACGTATTAGCACCCCAATAACTATATATTGTGTATTGAATTTCCAACCAGCACGATCAAATGCAGAATTTTCAGTTTTAATTAACATATTAGGAAACTCACAAATAAAATTATGCATTATCTCTAGATCATTTTCCCTAAAAAAGCGGTAAGTAGCATCTATTCGATAATTTAGCATATTTTTTTGTTGAATACAAATGCTTGACAAAAGGTGCATTTCATATTTAGGACTTAAAATTCTCCTCATTTTACTGTTAATTTTCTTGAATTTCAGCAAAATCCGAAGCTATCTTATAGCTCGTTCATACACATAAAATTTATCATGACAATTGCTCTTAAAAGTATGCTATGTCCATGAATAGGATTAACTGAGGAACATTTTTCTTTCATATTTATTTGCCTTAAGACTCATTTATTTTGTATAAGTTTAACCTCTCCGACAACATGAACAAATGCACAGCGTAAATTATGTAACTCTACCATAACCAACTCGTTAAAATAGATAATTTTTAAAGCAAATAAAGTTTGCATACTTTTAAGGGCATTTATCATGATAATTTTTGTGTGTATAAACGTAGTATTTATTTTAGTGCAATCACAGCTGAGGTCTTATAAATATGAAATGGGTGGAAAATACGAACTTTTCCTTACATTTCCAGCAATAAGTAAAAATAATTTGCAACAGATTTCCAATCACTCTTTATTCTTTATGCTTCCATTCTTTATATAAATAAACCATTTACTGTTCAGTCGCCAACTTCGAGTCTATTGACCCACATAATGTGATTATGTTTTTTGCCGACCACTGTTTTAAATGGATCGAATCTGTTTAAAAAATGCTCCATCACTTTGGGATTTTTGGTTATTTGGTATAAAAGTTGCTACAATTTTACATTTTACCAAGTTTAGACGCTTTTGGTGGACTTTCCACGAAATTATTGCATTGTTTTATTCCAAACAATTCAGGGATTTGTGAAGATATACCAATTTGAATACAAATATTAGAATTGACCGAATTTCCTATATAATTTTGGAGTCTTAAAGTATGCAATGCTTAAGTAATGAATTGAATAAAAATTCTACACCATTGCATATTTATGGACAATAAAACATTTTGTCAATTGACACACATATTCAAAAAGATATATTTATCATTGTTTAAAAAAAATCTTAAAACTGTATGGAGACTTTTTTTAAAAGCTATGAAACAGTTCGATAAAACTTATAGCTACCCCACAAAACATGCCAAAAAATTGTCAAAATATTTTTATAATAATTCTAACGGCCGTTTTCTCATCTTCATGATTTTAAAAACTAGTTGTTTTTTGAGAAAATCTATGTTGTCTACTTTAAGGCCGATTTTAAATTCTCATCCGGGTCGTAGTAGACACAAACATATACCTTGTTTATACACACAAAATTTATCATGATAAATGGCCTTCAAAGTATGCAATGTCCTTGATAAGAAATAATTATGGAACATTATTCTTTTTAATAAGCCTTAACGCTGATTTACTTTGTATCATGATACATTTTGTGTGTTTAAACGCCGTAATAGACAATTAAAAACGGCCTAAAAGAGGGCAACACAATTTTTCGCAAAAATCAGCTACATTTGAAAAACAGGAACATCAGAAAACGGCCCTTATTTCTATTCTTGAGTTCTGTTAAAGTGATTGTTGGTAGGCTCAAGGTCAGTTTTGATTAGTAAGGGTATTCGATGAAATAAACCGAACTTCACTGTTTTTATTTGGGGCTTTCGGTCTGGTTCTGAATTTTAAAACGTACATCAGAGCGGTTTGTGGTTCGGTTTGGCAGCATGAATCAGGCGTTCGGTATGGCTTGGATCAGTTTAGTACACAAATCTTTGGTTTGCTAGGGCTTGCATTGCTGGTTAATTTTGCATCCTAAGATGATGAACTATATCCCAAACGGGATTGAAGAAAAGAAGTAAAAGACGAGGTTTAAGTGATTTAGCTTAACTAGGCTTCAGTTCGAAATTCAGGGGCTTGGCCAGGTTGGAATCTATATTTTCATTAATCTGTATAAATTCCCGCTAAAAGCGTCTGCAATCAATTTTGAAATATATATTTTTTAGACAATTTTTACCGCTAGTTTTTTTCTGCCCTTATGAAAATTCTCCGCTTTACTCTTTTGACTGGCACCACAGTACAGTTAGTTTGCAATAAGACCTTATATAATTCTCTACTAAGCACTAACACACGTACACCAACTAATGGGAGCCTAAATGTATGCAATAATTTCCGCCTGCCGAACACACACATATACACATGCACACATATCCACTAATACATGTCTAGAGGGAAAGGCTTTAAATTGCTAATAAATTATTTAGAGCGTTCCGCTTGAAATCCTCTCGAATCCTGCCATGCGTGTGCGTGTGAGTGTGTGTGTGTGTGTGTGTGTGTGTGACTGGACCAGAGGTTTTATTTAAGGAAACTAAATATTGTTTGCTAAATACAATGCCTAATTCACTAATACACTGAGGAAAATATGTTATTTCGTTTCTTTCAATTTCGTTTAAATTTTTTCCTTTCTTTTTTTGTTTTGTTTTACACTAAGACATATGTATGTAGGTGTATAATAAGGAATCTTCAATATATATATATATATGTGTATATATATGTTTACTTTTACTTCTTTTTTTTTAATGCATATATAATAATAGACATCTATTTGGAAATTCAAACGTGCTAACATTTGCTTGCATTTTAATTATATATATATATATATATATATGTTATGCATATTATTTGATTCGTTTTTTAAAGATTTTTTCAAAATTATCACCAGTAATTACGCGTACGACTACACTATGCAGTTGTCCCTCTCTGTCGTGTGTCAAAAGTGTGTCGGTGTGTCGGTGTGTCTGTGTGTCTGTCTGTCTGTGAGTGTAGTTGGTATTTGTGTGTAATTTGTGGTGTAATTATGTATTTTTTTTTATTTTAATTTTTTTTTAAGTTTCATACGGCCAAAAGCAAAAATGGATTTTGCTTGCACTTAAAAATTGACACGCTCTGCTCTTCCACTTATGAAAAACTATATATGTATGTTTGTATGTATGTATTTATGTATTTATGTATGTATGTATGTTATGTGTGTGTTATGTCTATATAGTTTTATATAAATATTTTTATATGTATGTATATACGTTTTTGTATGTGTATGTGTATGTAAGTATATAAACTATAAGCCTATAAGAATATATATATATATATATATGTATATATATATATATGTATGTATTGTATTGTATGTATGTAGTTGTAGTTGCTTCATAGGTTTTAATTCTCGTTTCTTTTTTTTTGCTTTAAAGATTATTTATGAATTCGTTTCGGTGTACAAAGTTGTTGGTTTTGGTTTTTTGGTTTTTAGTTTTAGTGTTTTCTCCATTTCAAATTGTTGTTGTATAGAATAGAAAATGTTTTCTAGCAAATCCAAATATATCAAAAATAATCAAAAACAAGTAAAAAAGTTAGCAAGCAGCAGGAAAAATAAACTGAGAGAACATAACGAATTTTTATACAATATAAAGCTCAGTGAGGGAGCCAATTGGTACTCCGACCCATTAAAAAGTTTCTTTCGATTTGTAGCAGCAGCAGTTTTCAACTCGTGTCTGTCTGTGTGTGTTTGTGTGTGTGTGTGTGTTTCAATATTTTTTTTTTTTTTTGGACGGTTTCATAAATTTATATAATTTTTGTTTTTCACTTTGGTGGTTGTCCATTCAATACTCTGAATAAACTGGTCCATTTTCTGCAAAGCAAACAAAAAAATTGTTTGAGCAAATACGTGTTAGATACGTACTGATTTGAGAGGAAGTTCAGAGTTTAGATTAAAAGCACCTACCTTGTGCCTCAATTGCGCATTTGTTGAGAGTTGAAAACTACGAGGCAAAATTTGCAAAAATTGTAAACGAAACGAAGGGGGGGGATGATAATGGTGTTGGTGGGGGGGTGGGGCGGTCAAACTACTTAAGACAACATGCAAATGGCCAACCTTAATTTAACAAAATTTGACTAATTTGATTTTGAAATTATATATAAATTGCCACTAGATTTGTTTTTGGTTTTTTTTTTTTGGTATTTTCTTTTTTGGGAACACACAAGCAAACTGAAATGAAAACAATTTCTCTAGACTTAGTGCTATGGCTTCTTAGGTCTAGCGTTGGATTTGGTTTTGCTTACATAGTTACATACAATTCTTGCTGGCGTCTTGGGGATTTCGATTTTCAAATCCTAAATTGTAAAATTCTCAAACTTAAGACTTTGTTTTTGTTTTTTTTTTTTTCTTCAAAATTTCGATATGTTTCAAAATTCAGGATTTAGGCTTTATAATTTGGCATACAATTTGGTTTAGTTTTTTTTTTGTGTTTTATTATTTTATAAGTTGAACTCATAGCTAACCGAAATAAAAAGAAGGGCGTGCGGATTTTGGGTTTGTTTTGTTGCTTTTTGCGAGTTTCTCGTGTTAGTTTTCAAGCAAATTATTTGTCACGTTTCAATTCCTAGAAAATCAAATAAAAATGCAAAGGCAAATAAATAGTTTTACATATATATATATATATATATTTATATATATATTTTAATATATTTATATCAAAAAAATGAGCGCGCATATTACAAACTCGGGGGCTTAAAAAATACGCGTTAAAAATAATAACAACAAAATTTAAATATTAAATAAAACAAATCATACATGTAGATTATATATGTATATGCGGAAATAAAATTTACTAAATAATGCCATGTGCTTCGTTTGACTTTAAGTACCAAATGAAAACAACTGGCTAAATACGAGAATGGTCATCTATTTAATGTACAAACATATAATTATGCGTTGACCCCAGAAACCACAGGTGGATGAGTCTACACTAGAATTGCACAAGTTAAAAAAACCAATACTAGCCTAGAAAGTGCAGAGAAGCTCGGATTTTTGTTCAATAATTATGTAACTGCTACCTGAGAAAGAGGTTATTCTTTTAAAATTGTCGAGGGAAAATTGTTAAAAAAAACCAGCTATAGTCTAAAAAGTGCCGAGAAGCTCGAATTTTTTATATAAATATGTAAACTGCGAGCTGAGTAAAGATATTCTTTTGAGATTGTCTAGGGAAATATTGTTAAAAAACCTATACTAGCCTAGAAAGTGCAGAGAAGCTCGTTTTTTTTTTACATAAATATGTTAACTGCGCGATGAGAATGGTTATTATTTCAAAATTCGCTTGGAAATATTGTAATCTGCAAGATGAAATAGGTAATCCTTTCGAAATATTGTTAAAAAGCCAGTTGTAGTCTGGAAAGTGCAGAGAAGCTCGAATTTATTATATTAATTTGTAAACTGCGAGCTGAGAAAGGATATTCTTTTGAGATTGTCCAGGGAATATTGTTAAAAAACCTATACTAGCCTAGAAAAAGCAGAGAAGCTCGGTTCTTTTTACATAATTATGTAAACTGCGAGCTGAGAAAGCTTATCCAATACTTGCCTCGAAAGTGCAGAGAAGCTCGAATTTTTTATATAAATATGTAAGCTGCGTGCTCAGAAAGGTTATTCTTTCGAAATGTTCGAGACAATATTGTTTAAAATCCAATTCTAGCCAAGAGAATGCAGAGAAGCTCGGTCATTTTTTTAAATTAATATGTAAACAGCGAGCTGAGAAAGGTTATCCTTTTGAGATTTTCTAGAAACTTGTTAAAAATGCAACACTGCCAAGAAAGTGCAGAGAAGCTCGGTTTCTTTCAAGATTCTCTTGGGAATAATGTTAAAAAATCCAAAACTGCCTTGAAAGTGCAGAGAAGCTCGTTTTTTTGTTTACATAAATATGTAATCTGCGGGCTAAAAAAGGTTACTCTTTCAAAATGTTCGAGATAATATTGTTAACAAGTCAACTTTAGCCTAGAAAGTGCAGAGAAGCTCGGGTTTTTTTTTTACATAAATATGAAAACTGCGTGCTCAGAAAGGTTAACCTTTCGAAATGTTCTAGGGAATATTGTTAAAAATTCCAATTCTAGCCTAGAAAGTGTAGAGAAGCTCGTTTTTTTTTAAATAAATATGTAAACAGAGAGCTAAGAAAGGTTATCCTTTCGAGATTTTATAGAAAATTGTTAAAAATACAACACTGCCTAGAAAGTGCAGAGAAGCTCGGTTTTTTGTTATATATATATATGTAAACTGCGGGCTGAGAAAGGTTATCCTTTCGAAATGTTCGAGGAATATTGTTAAGAAGCCAATACTAGCCTATAAAGTGCAGAGAAGCTCAGTTTTTATTACATAAATATGTAAACTGCATGCTTAAAAAGGTTATTCGTTCGAAATGTTAGAGGGAATATTGTTAAAAAGCCAGTTTTAGCCTAGAAAGTGCTGAGAAGCATTCCTTCCTTGTTGAATCAATTTTTTGAAGCTTTACTTCTTAGGTCTAAGCGTCACTCCCCATCATTGCTTTCGCTTGACTCAGCCCACGTTTGCTTAAGCAGAGTTTTGTTCTAAGTGTATTTCACTCATTTTTGAAGGTAAGCTAGACTTGAAATTGCGGTGGCTGCACTCTTTAATTTTTCTGAAATCTGTGGTTTGGTCAACTTTGTCTATGCACAATTGTATTATATGTACGTCTGGAGGGCCACTCTCGTATATATATAATTATGAATTATATTTTAAGAAATTAATAAAAAAAAATGTCAAAAATAAAACTATTAACAATAGAAATTCCAGATTATCATGATAATTCTGTGTATTTTTGTTTTGTTTTTTTTTCTTTCTAAATTAAAAATAGCTACCAAGTTCTGTTGTTTTTTGTTTTATTTTTTTTTTGTTTTGTTTGCTTGTTATTTTTATATAATAATATTATTTATTGTATATGTTGTTTTTAAATTTGTTTATGACCTAGTTTAGGAGCTTCAAGATCGTTGTTGCTTTACATGCTTACAAATTTAATTTTAACGAGATTTTTTTGTTTTTCTTGTCCCATTTTTTTTCGTGTATCAAATTAAGTACAATAATACTTAATTTTCTGTAGAAAGAATATTTTTACAATTTATGCAATATATATAAAAAAGAAACTAAAACATAAAAATGATTCACAATAAATTAAGTTGAAGAAATGAAGTTGTGTGTGTGTGTGTGTGTGTGTATGTTAAAGCCCAAATTGCACATAGTAGTAAAAGTTATGAATGAATTGTATTGTGTTTATATAAAAAATGGAAGCTAAATAATAAAGAAATTTGCTTTGCGGCCCTAGTTATTCGTTACACTGTACAACATTTAAAAAGGAACCATTACCGCCTGCTCTTATCAAAATTTGTATATTATGCAGTCTAGGATGAAATATTGTTAAATTATCCCGAATGTTGGGATTAAGTAGAAGAATTAAGTTGTTGATATAGCGACCAGTTCTTATTTGTTAAGAAATTGAGGATAGTCGGCTCTAGGTCGACCTTGAGTCGTCTATCCCCAATTTCTTAGAAGAAAAAATATAATTTTAATTGGTTTTCTAAGCTTCGCCCCTTTAAATCTACTGTATGTATAAGAAGGTTCGTATTGCCCTTACGCTTGTTTGATTTTTGTTTAATTTTTGAATAATTTGTATATTGCCTTTTCACTTATTCGAAATTTTCATATAATTTGCTATTTTCACAGAGGATTGGACATTTACTTGTTCCTTTATTGCACTCAGAGCTAACAATCGCTCTCCATTTTCCGACCGAAGTCGGCCCTTCCAAAACCGGACAAAATCACGTCTTTTAAATCGAATTTTAAGTCTTTCGAAACGAAGAAAATTTTCAAAATTCGGAAATTACGCGTCCAATTATTTCACGAAGATAATTTTTAAAAAAATCACGTCTTTTAAATCGAATTTTAAGTCCTTCGAAACGAAGAAAATTTTCAAAATTCGGAAACTATGCGGGGATTTATTTCAGGAAGAAAATTTTAAAAATTAAGAAACTACGCGACGAATTATTTCACGAAGAAAATTTTCAAAATTAGCAAACTACGCGTCCAATTATTTAAAGAAGAAAATTTTCAAAAAAATCACTTCTTTAAATCGAATTTTAAGTCTTTCGAAACGAAGAAAATTTTCAAAATTCGGAAACTATGCGGGGAATTATTTCGCGAAGAAAATTTTCAAAATTCGGAAACTATGCGGGGAATTATTTCGCGAAGAAAATTTCAAAAAAAATGAAACTACGCGTCGAATTATTTCACGAAGAAAATTTTCAAAATTAAGAAACTACGCGTGGAATTATTTCCAATACTTTGCTTACAAACCGAGTATCAAGACGATGGGAAGAACAACAAAATTTAAGGTCTTTATCCCTTCCACTTGGTGAAAATTTTGAAAATCCCCTAATATGTGTTTACTTTCAACACAATATGAGGACAACTAACCAGATTTGAGCATTTTAGCTCTTACCGTTTAGCCCGTGCGTAGCTTTACTTTTGTAAACTGACAAAATTGACGAGTTTTAGCTCTTAACGTTTAGCCCGTGTGTAGCTTTACTTATGTAAACTAACATAATTTACGAATTTTAGCGCTTACCGTTTAGGCTGTGCGTAGGTTTACGTTTGTAAACTGACAAAATGTACGAGTTTTAGCTCTTGCCGTTTAGCCCGTGCGTAGCTTTAAGTTTGTAAACTGACAAAATTTACGATTTTTAGCGCTTACCGTTTAGGCTGTGCGTAGCTTTACTTTTGTAAACTGACATAATTTAAGAATTTAAGCTTTTACCGTTTAGGCTGTGCGTAGATTTTTAATAATTGAGTTACAAACTCATTGAAATATATAAAAGAAGATTGCGTATATCAATTATTGCTAGCATAGTTATGCGTAAATTATCACCAAGCATTTAAATGCGAAATATTTTAGGACCATATCGTAAGCAATTCCAAAAAGACAATAGTGGATCTGCTTCTGTTTCACTCTATTGTATACCATCGTATCGTATAGCTTAATCTTGTGAGAAGTATAAGAACATGTTAGGCACAAGTTTTAATTAGAATTTGAACTAAAGCTGTGGTTTCACTTGCAAATAACTTGTTATCAAAATTTGATCAAATTATTTGCTTAACTAAGTAAATGACCTTTTGGCGGGTTGGTTCAATTTTGAATGTTGTACAGTGTGTGTTATTTCGTTGATTTGCTTAGAGAACAAAACAAGTTGTTGTTGTTGTTATTTAGTCATTTCAGAAGGAGCAACGCCCTGTTATAATGTACAATTAGAGAACTAAGAAATCTATTCACTAAAACTAAAGTGAAACGTAGTAGTAAAAATTATTGTTTATGTTTAAAGTTATTATTTATAATGTTGTTGTTGTTGTTGTTTTGTTTGTTTAATCTAACATACGCCTTTGATATGGTTGTTGCAGTTGCTTTTATTGCTGATATTTTGTTATTAATGTTTTTTTTTTTTGTTTTGTTTGTTATTAATTTTGTTTTATCGCTTTGCTAACTTCACTTGGAGTTCTCTGAAATGTTTGGCTCTCTGTCTCATCTTCATCTTCATCATCATCTGGTCTAACTTTAAAACGCCTCAAAAATATGTTTGTATGTCGTTTTTGCCTGCTGCACCACTTAATAAGCTAATCCATTAGTTGTTTGTCACTTTTTACATTTAGTGTAGAATTAAAATTAAGTGTAATTTAAATACATATACAGCTCCTTCTTCTTCTTCATCATCAAAAATTATGTTCATCATCGTCTGGTTGTCTTTTTCGGGTTTTTCTTTTGTGTTAATTAGTATAAACATTGGCTTGTGCAAGTTTTGTTTTTGTTTTTTGTTTTTGTAGGTAAGAAATTTAAAATTCGCATTTCGCATAACTAAAATTAATAAATTTGATTTAAAATTGCTACATTTTTGGTTTTAATTTACACATTCTCCTTCTTTTCTCTCTCTCTCTCTCGCGAGGACTTTAATGCCTCACCTTCCAAATACTTGTCGAAATATTGTCCAAAGAAATTTGTTGTTGTTTGTTTTTTTTTTTTTTTTGTTTATGCATATTATGATATAAAATAAATATATATGTATATTAGTTTGTATAAATTATATAATTAACTAAACAGAAGTCTGCCCAAGTGTTTTGATTCGACAGGTTTTGCCTTAGGTGAAAGTCAGTTGGGTTTGTTTTTTTCTTGGTTGGTTACTTTTTCTCTAGCAATTTCTTGTTTTTTTTTTACAATTTGTTGTTGTTGTTGTTGGGTGTTACAATCATTATTAGTTTTAAGTTTTTTTTTTGTTTTTTGGTTTATTTAATATTATCAATTAAACATTACATTAGTTTACAATTGGGGTAAAATTTGTTGTCAAGTGTAACACACAGGAAACTGTACAAAAAAAACAAACAGAAGAAATATATGTTTTGGTGTTGTAGTTGTTGTTGTTGTTCTGGTGTCATTTTTTCTTCTTTTGTTGCCACGCAAACGCATGTAAATTGTGTGTGGGTGTAGCTTTTGAACGCAGCCATTTTGTAATACAACATTTCGAGTTAAATTTAATCAATTGAATTCTTTGCGTATTTAAATGGCTCGTAGAAAAGTTACATGCGTTTGCGCTTCCTGGTTTTTCTTTCTGGTTCTTGTTGTTGGTTATTCATCAGTTGCTGACGCAGCGCCTTGTCCCATCCTTTTAGCCTCCTCCTTCTCCTCCTCCGGTAGTATTATTTTGTGTATTGTGTTTCGTTTAAGCATAGTTGTTGTTCTGCTTTGCTTACACAATGGTAATCAAATCTCAATTGTAGATGTCCACCTTCGAATCGACATCGTTCTCCTTCTCGATCATGCCCTCATTGGTGGCATTATTCCAGGCGCCGTTCATGCTCTTTGACGAGGAGAAGCACAGCTTCATGATGAATGGGAATTTGGTACCTATAGAAAATTGCACGGGCAAGAACGAGAGAAAGAAAGAAAGAAGGGGAGAGGGGAAGATACAGAATAAAAGCATATAGAAAAGTCGTTGGTTGGTAAATAAACAAAACAAAACAAAAAAATATATATATAAAAAAAAAAGAACAATCAAATGTTATTTATATCAAGTGTAGTAATGTGTATAAGTGTTGTATATATATTTGAATTTAGTTTATTGATTTTGCAAGAAGAGTCTTCAATTGTAGTTGGTTGGATGGGGGAGGGAAAGGAAAGGATTGAGGGGGAACCACCTTATAAAGCAAAATATGCCTGAAAGTATGCAATGTTTGCAGTTGCCAGTCCCATGTGTCAGTGTTGCGTGTGCGCGCGTGCCAGTTTATTTGCATTCTTTACACTTTTAATTACTATTTACCCTGCACTCGAGTGACACGAGAAATGCATCAACAACAACCCACAGAAATATTGACAAAATATGTACATGCACTCGCTCTATCTCTTTCGCTCATTTACACTTGCTAACCCCCCACCTCCTCTTCGATGCTATTTACATAACAGATTTTTGCTGGAAGATGTAAACAATGCCAAAAGGTATGCCATGGCCAAGCCAATGCAAAATATTTGTGTGCATCATATGGGGGAACCGAAACGTTGGCAATTAAAAAGGTATTAAAAAAGCTATTAGCAAAAAAAAAAAAAACATGGGGGAATAGAGAAAATGACAACACTGCCAATTTGGGACTTTGAATTGAGTATTTCCCTAAATGAAATGGAATTTGTTTTAGGAATTGGGAATAGCCAACATAACTAATGGAATTTGTATTCCCTTGTAGAGGACTTTAAGAAATTTGGTTAAATGTTTTTGTTAGTTTAGTTTGTCGTTGGGGATATATTACACTAAGACCAGTATTGATCTTTATTTTAAAAATCCTAAAAAGTGAACTTAGTGTCAAAAACTTGTAGGCTTAATAATCTGTCTGCCAAATTAGCAACCAGTGACAAGCTAAAGTTGACTTATGACAACGATGTTTCTCTTCAGTATACAGAAAGAAGAAAAAAATAAGATCAAATATCAATCTGATATCGGCTAACGAATTTAATATTTTATAAATATAATTTTTTTCATAACTATTGATATGAAAAATTATTAAAAACAATCAGAATGTTATGGAAAAAAGGTAACATTGATATTTAAACATGTGAATTTGATCTTAAAACATATCTATTTAATATGTATGATATCGGTTTTTTATTGATATGAAAAAATATAATATTGTGTACCAGATCATATCAATGAGATGTGTCGTTATTGTTGACAAATTTATATATATTAAAAATACCACTACAGTCTGTAAGTTCAACCACTTGTGGCCATGCTTTCAAGAAATTTCCCGTGTATGTATATTTTAAGGCCTCAATCCAACAACGCTAATATCTATTACATATTGCAGATATGGAATACTGATCAATATCTGTAGGGTGGGTTAGCCTTCCGCGGATTTATTTTCCCATAAAAGTCGCCGCATTGTACATCTTACATAAGTGTCATTTGAAACTTAAAATAAAATACTATCTGAATAATTATTACTTGCACCTGTACAATAAAATCGCTTTCTAAAAAAAATGATTAAAAAAACATCTTTTCTTGGCCTTGTAAAACGAATAATGGAAAAGCATATGCGTTGCTCGCACTTACTTTCATATTTGAAATAGTAACAAAATATCTAACCTTGAAATAACTTGGCATATAAACAATAATTCGAATTTAAGTTCTATGCTACAAAATTACTAAAACGAAGCTTTAACAAGCTATATTTCAGGTTCCTTGTTTCTCAAGTGTATTCTGTACACTATATAGTCAAGTTGAACATACTATCGGAAAGGAAAATTCCCGGTCAAAAACGTTTTGCAGCTTCCTTTTCGTTCTTCATATCAACATTGTCATTCACAGAAACAACATCTAATGTTAATGTCACTTAGCCACTTAGATCAATGCCCTTTGCTCTCGGGGTTATCGCCGAGAGATTTAGAGCAGAAAATTTCGTATGCTTATTCCGTTTCTTTTGGAAAAGTTCATACAAATAATTTTTTTACAAACAATTTTGGGCCTTGCAACTGCGAATAACCCCTTAAGTAGGCAGAAAGAGCCTTTTGCCACAGAGGAAGAAATAGCCCTGCTGGTTTAATATGTAAAAGGCCGTGAATGGCATTTAACTCAGATGAAGGAATTAAAGTGTATTTTATTTTTCCTATAAATTTCTTACAACTAAATATAAATACGCAGAAAAAGATTATTTAATTTGATCTTGCGAGGAGTCTTCCCTATACAGTCAATTTTCGAAAGGGTTTGTGAACAAGCTTAACAACGGAAATCGCTCGAAGTTCTGTGACATGGCGAAATTGGCGAATTGACAAATCGCTTGAAGCCAAATTGCTAGTGAATTTGCTGACACCCCTGATATATATTTTTTATATCCAGCAAAATGGTTTGGAACCAAGATAATCAACTTGAATAATAAACGTTGCATGCTTTTATGCGGAATGCATGGGATTGTCAGTGAAATTTGCTTAGGCAGCAAAAAAATGTTTTTGTTTAAACTGTTTTATAAAATTTGTATGAAAAATATAAAGTTAAAAAAAAAACATTTTCTTTAAAAATAAAATTAAAAAAAAAAAAAATTCTCCTTAAAAATAAAATTAAAACAAAAAAAAACATTTTCTTTCAGAATAAAATTATTTTTATAGCATTCAAAACTATAAATTATGGTCAAAAATCAATTTTTATAGATATTAACCATAAAACCCTTGTGTCCAAAAGCTGTACGATTTTTGTTATTGGTAGCCGTTTAGAGTAAGTAAAACTAGAGTTTTAGACCAAAACATTTTTTGTTTGGCCTTTTATTCTATTGAGAAAACAGAGTTCATTAAGTTATCCCGATTAAAAGCGATCACTTATTTTTTTTTAACTATCTGACTGAAATATATTATTATATATCTTTTTTATAAACAAACGTTAATAATCAACATATCTGCTGGTCAATGTATTGTATGAATGTATTGTGAAAATGGACAAGCCGTTTTTTTGTTATCACCTTAATTTCCGCAATTTGTCACCTAAACTACCAAATAACCGACTATATTAATATTCAGTTTATGTGACACAAAGCAGCGCGATAAAGAAAAATGCAAAATTTACATTAAATCGTATAAATTTTCATTGCTTTAGTTTATTTAAAATGACAATTCTCTCAATTTCAATGGTACACTAAGCAATTATTTTATTGCAAACAAATGCCCATTATTTTCCGCATCAAATGAACGATTGTGCGCGTTTTTATGTATGTTGTCGACGCGATTTGGAAATTTGGCCAAAAATGATTACACTAATTGTTATGTATACAAGGCAAATAAAAGGAACAACCGTAAATAATGTGTGTGTGTGTGTGTGTGTGTTTGTGTGCTTGTGCAACAAACTGAAACAAGAGCAATTTATGAAAATCATAATTATAATGCGGGATGCTGGCAAAAATATTTATGACCAAAGTTTTATTGGTTGTCGTCAGCCAACCCTTTGGCAATTGGTGGTCCTGCCAGGGCCATGCCTCAATACACCCAGCAGACTAATTGTTATAGCAGCGTTGCTATGTGGGCGTGAGAAAGCCATTTATAAATAACTGGCAACTGAAATTGTTTATCTTAATTACCAAATTAAAATTTTCAGCGCGGACAACGTAACTAAAAAGTTTGTGTTTGCCCCTAAAAACAGAGGCAAAGAAACATGAAAGGCTGAAAGTTTGCCTAGCATAAAGTGGTGGGTGGTGGGGTGTGGTGGGTTAAGGCGTGCGGCGGCTGCTGCCTCAACAGCAAAAGTCAAAAAGCCAAGTAAAATGGCCACCAAACTTTTCGGCTGTTGAGGCTAGAGCTCGAAAACAATATTCGTGTTGCCTACTTTTTTGGGTTTTCAGTTTTATGGGGGGGATTGATGGTTGGGGTTTTGGATAAAGGGTGGCCATATAAAAATAATTTGCTTTTACTTTTCTTTTTTTTTTTTTTGAAAACACTTAAACACAACACTATCTCACCTTTACCCTCAATCGGCAGATGATTGCACTTCATGATGGCCAGGACAGCCTGCGAGATGTTGGGGAACTCAATCAGACCCGATGACGAACGCTCGGTCTTCAAGGGGAATAGACGCACAGAAGTGGCGGGCACATCCTTAATGTTAAAGATGCCAATGAGCTGATCTTCGGTTAGGCCGGGCGGCGTATTGAAGAAGTGCAAAATCTGCAAAAGGAAGGCAAAAATAATATTTGTGGTTAAAGTGGCCGCCATTTTTAGAAGGAGTCGTCTCTCTCTCTCTCACCTTGCTCGGTGGTTGAATGCGATTCTTGCTGGCCTGGGCTGGCGATAGGAAACGATTGTTTTTCGAGCCAGTATACTCTTTGAAACTGGGTGTATGATCCGGCAGCAAGAAGGGATTGATCACCTCGGATAGGAAATTCTGCTTGGAGAATGCAATCTGTATTTTGCCGCCAGTGCCAACGGGAATGTTGTTCAAATGTTGTACGCAACGTTCAACGGCCACCGAATCGCCCATTTGTACCATGGCGGTGCCCTCTTTGGTCTTCAAGAACTTTATCTGGAAATGGAAGGAGGAGGAGAAATGAAGTGTTAGCAAAAAAAAAATTTAAATTTTTGAACTTAATTTTAATTTTTAAGTCTTTCGCTTTCTACATTTCAAAAAGGTGATAGTTTCTGAACCATTATTAAAACGGAAAAATATCTAAAAATTCCCATAAAATGTCCAATTTATAGCTCAAATAATTCCTTAAATTTGGTTCTGATCCACATTTGAAAATTCTTGATCATTCTTAATTCTTAACCATTCACAAGGAACAAGCCATGTAAAAACCTTTCAGCTTGTGCTGCAGCTAGGGCAGCGAATAGAAAGAAGCTACATATATTCTTGATCATCAAAATTCGAGTCGATCGTGTGTTTCTATGCAATCTTCTCCCTCAGTATTAAAGCTATCTTGACCAAACTTTGCAAAAAGTCTTTAAATACATATAGGCTGCACATTTGTCGGAATTAGACAGATTGGATGACTATATCATATAGCTGCCATAGGAACGATCGGACCAAAAATTGGATCTAGTTTGAAAATTTTTTTGTTTTCAAAGGTAGCGTCTTCAAAATTTGTATTTAATAATTCTATATGTATCTACACAATTCTGGAAAGTTTGATCAAAATCGTAAGGCTATATCATATAGCTGCCATAGCAACGATCGGTTTAAAAACTAGTTCTAATGAGAAAAACTTTTTTGTTCTCCATCGTAGCGTCACCAATCGTGGTATATATTAGCTTTATATGCTTCCAATTCTGCAAAAATTTATTAAAATCGGATGACTCTAGCATATAGCTGCCATAGGAATGATCGGTCCAAAAACTAGTTCTAGTGAGAAAAACTTTTTTGTTTTCCATCTTAGCGTTACCAATCTTGGTATATATTAATTTTATATGCTTCCACACAATTCCTGAAAAATTTATCAAAATCGGATGACTATATCATATAGCTGCCATAGGAACGATCGGTCTCAAAACTAGTTCTAATGAGAAAAACTTTTAGGTTTTCCATCGTAGCGTCACAAAACTGGATATTTATTAGTTTTATATGATTTTACAAACTTACGAAAAGTTTGATCAGAATCGGATGACTATAGCATATAGCTGCCATAGGAATGATCGGTCCAAAAACTAGTTCTAGTGGGAAAAACTTTTTTGTTTTCCATCGTAGCGTCTCTAAACTTGGTATTTAATAATTCTATATGTATCTACACAATTCTATAAAGTTTGAACAAAATCGGAAGGCTATAGCACATATTTACATAAACATATAATTTAGTTCTAGTGAGAAAAATTTTTATATTATTTATAGTAGCGTGTTTATACTTAATAATCGTAAATATTATTTACTTTAACGCAATTTTGGCAGTTTTGATCAAAATCGGAAAATATAACGTATAGCTCTCATACAACAATCGTCTGGGAAAGTGGCGCCATCTGTTGTTGGTCAGCTTGGGAAATTACTCAACTAGCCTTGTGCTAAGCAAAAATGCAAATTTTGTAAGAATATCACAAAAACCTCAATAGATCGATTAAAATTTAGCATTTAAATGAGAAGATTATCTGTGCTACCAAAATACATCACCAATTCCTTAATTTCATTTGCATTAAACAAACTTGTTTATTTGTTGAAGCACCCAATATATTTGCTTTTATTACATTTCTTGTAATTTGTCCTCCCAAAACAAAAACACATTCTTTTGCGTCTTTTTTTTTTTTTGCAGTGACAGTTGATGCCTTAACAATTTTGCCCGTCACTTTTAAGTTAAACTAGCCCACGACCCAGCGCCTGCAGTTGTAATTAAATTCTGTCGACCCAAATCCCCGACAGCGCCCAATGGCTTGAGCAAAAAAAATAAATCAAAACCAAACTGGGCAAAAAAAACTAGCAAATTAACAAAATAACGAGCGGTAATAAATACAGCAAATGTTTTAAGATTTTTTTTTGTTACTATTTTGACATAGAAAAACAAAGCCACAAAAAAAAAAAAACGGCATCAATACGCCAAATTGAGGCTTTGGAAAACCGAAAATTGCAGCGGCCTTCTTCCAATTTGGTCAGGTGCTGCTGCCTGCTGCTGGCTGGCTGGCTGGCCATTTGGGAAAACTCGTTTCAGGCCCCAACGCTCTATTGAGTTCAATGCCTTGCAGCAGCAAATTGATTGGCTAATGCAACCAGCCAAGCGAACGAGTAATCCAACTCAACCAACTAAGCCAGAGCCAAGCATTTCCATTGATTTCACTTTCACCTGGACGCTGTGTTTTTCTGTATTTGTTTTATAATTATTGCTTTGGAAATTATTATGGTCAATTATTTTTATGGCGGTGTGCAGTTAATTTTGTGCAAGGTGCAAAAGACTTCAAGTGAAAAGTACATTTGGTGCGAGCTAATTAATGAGCCAAATGTTATGAACAAAATAAAAATATCCATTCAAACCCTAGCACCTGACCAACTGTCTGTTTTATAAGACCCCAAGTCCGATTTAAGTGACATAAATTTAATTCAAGCAAAAGTGTCAAATGACATTTCACATTTATTTGGCATCCATTTGTGTTCCCCCCAAAAAAAGGAAATTTCGTGCTATAAAAATTGCCAAGCAATAATAATATTTTCAGCTATTTTTGGTAATTTGGCACGTACGACAAAATTTGATGACCCGGGACACACACACACAAACAACAAATACCCTCCACTTATATGAAGGCAACTCGCCGCCGCCGCCGCCGCACAATGGATTTAAAATTAAGGGCGTCATTCTGTTTTATAATTGTATTTTGAAGCACATTTTTAAATTGAATTCATTGAAAATATGTAGAGACTTGTAGAATTGGTTTAGACGTCAGAGAAAATTCAATAAAATGACTGTCGTTTCGAGCGCACACACAGGTCAGCGCTCAAGTGAAGTAGGAAGGCGTCGATTTGTATGTGGCTTTTACACATAATTGAATCTATTTACATTTGTTGAGTGTCACCATTAAGGTGTGACAGTTAAAAATGGACAGAGAGCCTAGATACACATATTTTTGAAAATATGCTCAATTATAAGACGAGATTTAATACAATGAAAAGCAAACTTGTAGGAAAAAGTTGTAGAGGGACAAGCTACTTCACTACATCTCTTTAAGCCATTATTGAGCTTATAAAGAAAAAGATTGAAAAAAAAAACCGCACTCTGAAATTTCAAGCATTTGTGATTTCTCTAGCCGGGTTGTTTCCTATAGTGTTATTCTATATGTGTAATTATTAATTTATGGAAATACCCGATTTTTTGTCCTCTTTTTGTATTGTCTTTGACGTCTCAGTTTATAGAAACACTTTTTAGAGAGTTTTACAAAATATGCTTCTACCTTTGCACGTAGTTTTTAAAAAATTTTTGGAGAGAAAACCATAAGAGCTTTCTCAAATTGGTTTTTGATTTTGTGTTATTTTTTTATATAAATTAAAAAATAAATAAAAATTGTTGGAATCAAGGACTGTTCAACAAGTTATCGGTCTGCCAACTAAGGTCTTCAAAAAAAAAGGTGTAGAGGTAAAAGCCATGATTCCGGGACTCCAGGTTATCAGAAATGAAAACGGCAAATGAGGTTATGATCAGAATTGATGTAATTCTGGCCCGTACCACAATCATATTTTTCAATATTTTTTTGAAACCTTAGCACCAATTAAAACAAAATAGATATTTGTTTACTGTAAAATAAAATGGTAAAAAAATGTTTTTCCTCATGATTGAGGTACTTGTTAGAATTACATCAATTATGCGTCGATTACAACATGGCTGATAAAAATCGGTTTAGTTGAACTGCCGCAATGATGGCTACCAGGTCATTAATCGTGGTTTCGAGAAAAACGTGCTTGAAGTTTTAAGTAGAGGTGGAGAACTATAGATAGCACTATCGATGGTTGGGTGCTATTGAATCGCCATCGATATTAGCCCAGCACTATCGATAGTTTTAGATATTTTTTTTTAGCTTTATCACTAAAAAAGGTAGCTCTTAAAAATCAAAAAATATAATTTTCGCTTAAAAAATTTATTTACCAAATCTAAATCCATTCTAAGCTTTTTCAAACAAAGCCTTATAGCGATGGAAAAAAAAGCCCTAACAAGGTGAAAAAGTTTAGATTTAATGATTGAGAGAATAACGAAAACAGAAGATTCTATATCTAACGTTTACTACTTACTATATGTTGTGCTAACAATATTGAAGAACTTTCGAAAAATATTGGCTTAACTCTAAATTGCAATCAAAAAAATATGTTTATAAACGTTAGCGCTTAAACTAGCATACTATCGATAACCATCGGTCTTGATCAAAAAACTATCGTTGACTATCGATGGTGCCGACTAACGATATTTCTCCACCTCTATTTTTGAGCAAGAACATTGGTTCATTAAAATGCATATATCTTCTAAACTATTAAAAAATTTTTAAAAATTGTTTAAAGGGTACAAAAGGGGAATGTGACCAAGCTATAATAATTAATGCAAAACTAAAAAATCGAAAATATTTCAAAGGTAGAAGACCCCCTTTTACGTTTAGCAAAAGATATTTCAGTTTGAACTATTCAACGTCAGCTAAATGAGATGGCTTAATGGCAAGGACACCTAGAAAAAAACAATTTCTAAAGTGTCACTTGAAAGTGTCATAGTTTTACCTCATTGGACCCGATGACTCCCACACAGTTTGCCTTAGAACTTGAGAATGATATTTCGAAGACTGTTCCCAATGGGGAATGCATGTAAGAAATCTTATAGGATGATTCTGCACCGTGTGTAAGTGGTTTCTTTGACTTTATATTATTTTAAAAAATTAATAATTGAGGACATATCAAATGAATATCTAAAGACTTTATACGATTTAATGCCGATTAGGGTCAAATGTGTAATTAAAGTCAAGGGTAGTTCCACAAAATATTAATTATTATTTTAACTTGTGAATTCTAAATTATATTGGGTTTGTCCCATTAAAAAAATTCGTTTTATATATTATTTAAATTTTTTCTGTCTGTTTAAATCAGCGATGGGCAAGCCCTTGCTCCCAACTGCTCCCATTGCTCCGACTTATTTTTTGGCAATTGCCGCCAACTTGGCGGGGTTGCTATTGCGACGTTCGCAATAGAATAAAAAAAAACAAAATGCATGTAATTCATGGCGCCAAGTCTCGAAAGCAGACGGAAACAAGAACAAAATATACGCAGTGTGTGTGCGATCGAGTTTTGGGCAGCAGACGGCTTCTGGAGTCCAGGCTCGTTTTTTATTTATCTTGTTGTTGGAATGCTCACAAACTGAAATATCGCGCCCACCGCTGGTTTAAATGACTGAATAACCGCTAAACGAGTGTAATTTGAAAAATATATTTATTTTTACTTTTGTTTCAAAAATAAAAATTTAACATTTGGGGAACACCCGGCTAGAGAAGATAACCTATCAATATTAAACCATTATTTAATCAGATTCTCACGTTTAAAAAAAAATTGATTAAATTATTAAAGACTTTTCAAACAGACCCACAAAAAAGGTGAACAAAATATTGTATAATTAAACTGTGCAAACACACATTGAAAATTAAGCACAAGCAAATATCCATGAATGGTTACACAGTTTGCGGATAATGTGTAAATAGGGCAAACAATTTGTTCATAATTAAAGCCCAACCAAACCTATTCAATTCCTAACAATCCCAGTTGAATTCATTCGGCTGCAGCTTAACGTTCCAATGCCTTATAAATATGAGGAAAAATTGAGTAAAATGGGGGAAGTGAATGAAATGGGAATCGAGGAAAATGGGCCGACCAAAAGTAAATAAAAACTAAATGAGGCTTATCGAAACACAAAAAAAAAAAAAACACGAAACGGTTTCGTTAAAATAAAAGAAAAATATATAAAAATAAATATATAGACCATAAATCAGTGAAGCAGAAAGCGGGCAGATAGGATGTGAATTGCCAGGACCCCCCAGGAGAGTATAGAAACAAAAGGATAATGAAATTACAAACATGCAAACATAAGGTTCACCCAAACAGACCGAATGCTGGACAAATCAAAGAGCGCTTCATGGCTGGATGGTCACTGGCTGGTCATCATCATCATCAGGGAACAACAATATTCGGTGCGTGTCTAATGAGCTGTGCTGTTGCGTGGCGCCTCAACTCCAACCACCTTCAATTGTTCTTGCCTGCCCCCGCGTATGTTGCGTTAATTAAAATGAGACCCTTGCCCAGTTCCGGCTTTGTTGTGCAATGTGGCATGGTGTCTGCTTTGCTATTTGATTTAATTGCTCACGCGCCACTCAAAAGCGAAAGCACCAACAAGCAGCAGCAGCAGCAATGGTCGACCCTGCCACGCCTCCTGCTTCCACCTACCCAAATGCTTTTTTAATGTGCATTTAATTGAGTGCGTGTGCTTTGTTGGCCTTTAAAGACATTTTCCTTTTTTCTTCCCCATTTCCTTTTTGCGTAAACTTTTGCCCAGTCAGCAGCTTGAGCAACCCCCCACCCCCTCCCTGGTATTTTGTCATGCCATTTAACCTGAGAATCAATTTGATGATGACTTCATCGCAAAAGTAATTAACCTGATTGCTTTTCCCTTAGATTTAAAGTGCCCAAAACGCAAAATGTTTCCCCATAAAAATGTTTAAGAAATTCCAAAATTTAAATACACGCACGCACACAGTCATACACATGAGGGTTAAGGAATGTTGACAGGTTTCATCTAACTTTTCCAGCTGCCTTATCAAATTTTGTTGTTGTTGGTGTTGTGCATAAAGTTAATGTCAAACTCTATTAGAATTGACTTTTTGCCATTTAGCACCTTTTTTTTCCAATATCCAATTTTTACATTTTAGGGTATGTTAAAAAAAGAAGGGTAATTCGGCATCGTGATTGAAAATGTAAATGAAGAAAGGAGAAAAGATAAAATTTATCTAGACATACCACAAAAAGGTTTAGCCTTGAAATGAACACAAAATATTTCGATGAACCATTTTTTTTTGTGGCTCTGTGCATAGTTACTTTTGATCATTTCATTTATTTACATGTGGAAGACCTTAGCTTAATGTCATAGATTCTTTCAAAAATTTTCCAAGAGAGCATACATTATAATTTATTCTACAATTTTCAAAAGATCTAAAAACAATGACCTACAAAATATTACGCTAAGTTTGCGTCTAGATCAGCCTTAGTCACAAAGAGCGAGGCAAAAAAGTGAGAGTGTATTGGTGTGCGAATATAATGCGACGCAAAGCGGCTCGAACCTACCTTGTTGAAGGCTAGGCGAGCACTGATTGGCTTTGCTTGATTTTTACTCTCTTAGCGAAGGGCTCGGCATGTGTTCGGCTCGTGTCTGTGTGAATTTGCCGAATGTGTTCGGCCGCCTGCGTCTTGGACGACAACGTCTGGTCTAGATGAACTTCTAGGAAGTGGTAACACAGAGGAAAAATCAACAGATATTTGGACTAAAATCAATCCTAATCGATGTCAAGTAGAGGGATAAACTTGAGTACGGATTTTCCGATTTTAAAATTCTTGTCTCGATCCTGTATTTGGGGTCGGTTGCGTTTGATTTTTACTCGATATAAATAGGGTTTATTAAACAACACACAGGATTGATTTTATTTTGTAAAGAGACTTTTCGTTCTTACGCTACTTCGTATTTACTTAAATCTCTATGCAAGACAATTTAATTTTAAGTTAGGACTTGTGCTTGAAATGAGACCTTTTGGATTGATACAAGAATTTTAGAAAAATTTGTATCCCTCGTACTTGGTTTATAGTACATCAATTTTGATACTTGAAATTTGAATCTGAACAATTTTATCTAACTAAATGATTAATATCGGGTAATTGATATGTTTATAATATCAGGGCTGCGACCCCAAATAATTTTTTCAATGGTTAAGGTTCAAGGTTTTTGTGATAAGATTCTGGTTCGAACCTTGGTTCGTCCCAAGTATTTCCATATTTGTATAGAAGAGCAATTTATTAGTTAAAAATAAAAAAAAAATGTACAGAATTTCTATATTTTTGATTGCTTGAACATACTATTTCTATTATTTTTAACTTTAATTTATAGGTAGTATTTCCTTGAGATTTTCTGAATTTTTGTTTACTCGAACATACGAATTCAATTATTTTCCATTTAAATTTATAAGTATTATTTCTTCGAGTTATTTTTGGCCTATGCTACTTCTTTTATCAATAAAATGCCCGAGAGGTTCGGTTCAAGGTTCGGTTTATAGTAAAAGAAAAGACGGAAATCCGGGTTCGAACCGGTTCGGTTCAAAACCGGTTTGCAGCCCTGGTTTATATCAATTAAATTTTCTTTAAACCAATTGAAACATCAATAAATCGAAAATTGTTCAAGTAGGCCGAGGTCCGCACCAAAACGTGGGGTTCAGAGTATCCAGGAAACGGTGCGCGAACCAAACCCAAAGATTCCTCACGGGTTCCAACCTCCCAAGGTTTGCAGCCTGGCTTTAAAGTCTTGTTTAAATGCTCATACGCAGTGTTGCCGTGTCTCATCTCCTAAGGGTACCACTATCTGTCACATAAACTAACAAATAGAGTAAAATTTAGCTTAATCTGATACATAGCAGCAAATCTTGAAGATGAGAAATCGGCAAAAAAAAATGTGTGAGTTTAAACAGTCATACGCTGTGTTGCCCTTGTTTATGTTTTATTTATTTAAAAAGCAATGGACTGCCTGTTAATAATAATAATAATTACAAATTTTCCAAGAAAAAGAAAAAAGGCTAACTTATACATTCTAACACCAACAAGTTAATGCAGAAAAATGACTGGTCCTACGGTCTTTTAGAGTAGGCTGTTTAGAACACGTAGCCCTAAGAGCAAACAGTAGAAACTGCTTTTGAACAGATTCCAATACATCCTGGCAATTACAATATTAAGGTGACCAAATGCACGAGCAATATTCAAGTGATGGGCGAACAAGGGAGATGTATAGAAGATCTTCGTGGTGTAAGGGTCATCAATCCCCTTTGACCAGCGCTTAATGAAACCCAACAAGCTCTTCGCTTTATCGGATATGACATTTATTAAATAGTCTGCGCTGCTATGATTTTAAAATTATTGCATCTTTGAATTTCAAAATTTGTCAAAGATGGTAGTAGTGTACCACAGTTTTTGTTGTGCAAATAAAAATCTGGATTACGTGTCGTATGAGTATTTTTTTTTCTCGAAATTTTTAGACCTTGTCGCGCTCATTTAAAATTAATTTTTTTTTTGGGTTTCCCAATTTTTAATACATCAAAAATAAACTATGGGAAAGCCAAGACCTACTTTTTCCCATTTGGTTGATTTGTGGATCGGTCAGGGTAAAAAAAATTTAAGGTCATAATATTCTTAGTCTCCCATTTAATACTTTAAGGTGTAAACCAATTGTAAAAGAAATCAAAAGTAAATAAAATTGTGTTTGATGGTCGCGAGTCGGCGCTCTAAAGTTATTTTTTTCATATCACTCATACGCACAGTTGCCCTTTTTGATTGTCTGTCCGTCTGTCCGTCTGTCTGTTTCTACGCGAACTAGTCTCTCAGTTTTAAAGCTATCGAGCTGAAATTTTGCACAGAGTCTTCTTTTTACTGCACGCAACTAATATGTCGGAAACGGCCGGATCGGATGACTATATCATATAGCTGCCATAGGAACGATCGGTCTAAGAACTAGTTCTAGTTAGAAAAACTTTGTTGTTTTCCATCGTAGCGGCACAAATCTTGGTGTATGTTAGTTTTATATGCTTCCACATAATTGTGAAAAAAATTTATCAAAATCGGATGACTATATCATATAGCTGCCATATAAAGGGTCGGTCAAAAAACTAGTTCTAGTGGAAAAAACTTTTTTGTTTTTCATCGTAGCGTCACCAATCGTAGTATATATTAGTTTTATATGCTTCCACACAATTTCGAAAAAATTTATCAAAATCGGATGACTATATCATATAGCTGCCATAGGAACGATCGGTCGGAAAATAAGTTTTAGTGAGAAAAACTTTTTTGTTTTCCATCGTAGCGTCACTAATCTTGGTATATTGATAGTTTTATATGATTTCACATAATTCTGGAAAAATGTATCAAAATCGGATCACTATAGCATATAGCTGCCATAGGACCGATCGGTCAAAAAACAAGTTCTAGTGAGAAAAACTTTTTTGTTTTCCATCGTATCGTCACCAATCTTGGTAGATATTAGTTTTATATGCTTTTACAAATTTTTTAAAAAATTTATAAAAATCGGATGACTATAGCATATAGCTGCCATAGGACCGATCGGTCGGAAAATGTGTTTTACTATGAAAAGTTTTTTTATGGTATCCTATTTTTATTATCAATGATTTAAAATTTTTTAATATCTGATATCTATATCCTATATATATTTTTCTGGTTAAATCAGTTGGAGTAAAGTTTTTCAAGTGTATTAAAACTTCGGCACAGTCGAAGTTAGCTTTGCCTTCTCGTGTTTATTTATAACAAACCAAAACAACAGATTCCTATATTTCCCCAATTACATAGCCTATCTGTCAAATAAACCTACAAATATTAGAGTAAATTCTCAGATTATTTGTTTATAGCTATTTAGTACCCTTCCTTTTATTTATATAGTGCTTTGTAAGAGATGAGAAATCGGCCCTAGGTGTTTGAAAGATTTCATTGATAAAATAATGATCTGGTGTAGGTGGCGTATGAGTAATTTTTATACGTCTATTAAGGCTCGATTTCTTTACCCCCAAACAGCACTATCCGTCACATAAAATTACGAATAACAGGAGTCAAATATATGTATATCTGGCACATAGCAGCTATCTAGAAGATAAGAAATCGGCTCTTAGTTTTCTTTTCAGTTCTTTTAATTATACAAAGAAATTAAATTTTTACCCTATTTGCATAATTGAGGTCCGCTTTTAGGTATAAACATTTTCCCTCAGAGTATTTAAACTTCGATTTGCTGTTGTTTGTTTAAGTTTAATATACCACACATGCCTTCAGGAATGATATCCCCCAATGTGTTCCCAAGGGATACATATTAACACCAATACAAACACACACACACACACACACACCAAGGAAAGAAAGGCACTTTGATTGAGTGGCCATCAATTTCTCATTCGCAATTCAAACATGTCCATAAACTGATGCGCACACACCCGGACGGACACACACGCATACCAACCTCCCCCACCGGATCAACTTTATAATGAGGTAGCAGCACTTTGGGCGTGGGCTGCTCTGCTCTGCCTTTCGCATATCATTCACTGTGTTGCATAGCGACAGGCGCAGTGCTACCAAAGTGGAAGAAAGCAGAGAAATGTATGTTTTGCGGCTTAGCCGCCCGCCCAGTGAATAATGTTTGCGCATAATCATTTTTAATGGCTAATGAGTAGTTTCCGTCTCGGACAGGAAGTTTGTAATAAATCTCGACCAGGCGTTAGACTCAGCGCCAAGAAACTTACTTTGCCCTACACCAAACCAACTAATCCCCTCCCGCACACACACACACACACGCACACTGACCAAGCGTGTCCTTCGCTCTCTGTGTTTTAGGCCAATTGGAATTGCTTGAATTTGCTTTTAGTTTCTATTCTCAAATTTTTCGTTTCCGTGTAAATTGCATTTAATTGAGTGTGGGGAGTGGCCAACTGAAAGGTGCAATTAAACTGCTGGCTAATGGATTGCAATATAGTCGGGGCTAAAGTTAATGATGCAAAAAGATTTCACATTCTCCCCATAATCAAAGCAAAATCATAACAAATTAGGCAAAAGTTTTTAAGTAAAAGCAATTGGTTTAAAAGATTAAGATTATATAAAAATACATTTAATTTTGTCTTGAGCGGAATAACAGGTCACTACTATATATAATCCAACTCCATTATTATCAGGGTGCGTAAAATAACACACATTTTTATTTACACGCAAGATATTAACACGGAGTAATATATACGAAATACTTGATTTTATACCGTTTCGAGATATATTAAGCAGATTTCTTATTTACACTCATAAAAAGTAAAGAACTTTGTACTTGAATCAAGTACAAACGGTGGCAATAGTACGGTAAGTACAAAAATCCTTGATTCAAGTACAAAATTCTTGATTTTTCTGAGTGTAAGATTTTTTAAATCCCGAAATACTTGTCTCTAGACCGTACCGAAATATATTTAAAACAATGTTAAGATCATTTTTATCATACTTTTAGGTCGTAGGTCGTAAAAGTCTCAAGAAAATCTCGATTAAGTCTTAAAACAAGAATTTGCGTACTTAAAATAATAAAATATTCTTCCTTGAATTCTGAATTATTCCCTCCAAACATTCTTAAATCAAAATAAAAGTACGTAAGATAAGTACAAAATGTTCTTCTCGAATTTCAAGCAATGGATTATCTCAAAATTTTTATAAAACGCTAAGAAATGATGACATTTTTTCTCTTTCAATGTATTTATCAGGGTTCATAAATAACACACATTTTTCTTTACGCCTTACAAGCTTGAAAAATAATTATTTTCAGACATGAAAATAAAAAATTTTACATAAGGAAAAATAATTTTTTGTAATGTTATCAACACGAGCATTTTTGACATAACTGTTCTTTACATGTGTAAAGAAGGCAGCCCAAATTATTGACATGCCTGTTAATAACTATCGTGTCAAAAATGCTCGTGTTAGTTACATGAAAAAACAATTTTTTTCCAAATGTAAAATTTTTTATTTTCATGTTTAAAAAAAATATTTTTTACATTGATGTTATTTACAGGGTTCGTAATAACACCATTTTTCACACGCGTGTTAACACTAGAAAATATCAAGCTGAAAAAAAATAATTTCAGACAGATATAATAATTTACATGGCAAATTTTTATTCATGTAACTAACACGCGCATTTTTTCCACGCCTGTATATACTTGTGTGTGATTATTTTTCTACCAAATGTAAGCAAAAATAAGAAAGATACTTGTCACAAAATTCACCCCAGAGAAATAAGTGAATTTCGCATTTTTAAAATTCATTGCATTTGTATTGGTGGTATGTGGAGTCGTGCGCGGCCGCAACGGTGGTGGAAAATAGATTACGTCACGACGGTCGCGATCGTCGTCCCTTTTTAGAGGGCCATAAAATTTGACTACCTGTGTTTTCGCAATGACCGCAGACTAGTTATCAAACTGCAAATCGAAGTAGGTTAGAGTTTACCCCTTTAATGAACGAACCCTGGTTATTTATCATGGCGTGAAAATAATTTTTGTGGATTTTACGAACCCTGATTATTATACAATATTCTTCCTTTGTTAAAGCAATGGAAAATTAATCAATTTTGTGTATTTAAAGAAAAGGAAATCCTTGTTCAATTCAAAATAAACAACATGTTTCATTCCATTGTTATTATGTGTTTAAATATGTAAAACTATTTGTAAGTTATGTTAATTCTTCTTCTATCGTTTAAAGTATTTCTAGTGGTCTTTGTGGTCCCTCCCTCCTTGACTCGCTTTATCACACACTGACATAAAATAAACAAAACATGTCAGAAAGTGAACCCACATCGTTGTCCTTGGTGAGCGCAATAGTCAAAGGACACACACCCAGGGTGAGGGGGGGGGATGGGAGAGAAATATAGTAGCAATAAAGTGAAAGCGCTGGGTGGCTTACTCCAAGGAGTTTTTAGCATTTGACTTTGATGTCAGAAAAGTGGCATAGTTTTCTTTTCTCTCTTTTCCCCCCCGATTTCCATTGTTGTTAGCATAGTCTGCTCCCTAAGCGAGTATTTCCCTTTGGCAACGCTTGGATTGTCATTTGCCAAAGCTTTTTAATGGATTCTTGGATAGTCTTCGTGTTTTGATTTACAAAGCGAATCCACAAAACGAAATCAATTGCTTTCGCATTTTTATGTGGGGAAGGGTGGAAGGGGGGGGAAGATAAAGCTGATGACGCTGCACTGATTGCTGTCCCGAGGCACACGCACACACACATGGCTGGGGCATTAATCTAAAACGCTTTATCTAAATGTCTTTGCCAAACCAACTGCTCCCGCTCTCACAGGTCTGGTCTAGTTATTGCCGCCGCAACTGCTTGAGGGGGCTCTGTCTCGGACAAGTCCTTTTATTGCCTTTTCGTTTTTATTTGCACATTTACAAATGGCGCAGCACAGACACCAAAAATGTCTTGTGGTTGGCATTTACCTTTTTTTTTTGTGCCAAGAGCCTCCACCAACAACACGAACAGAAAAAATAGCGCAACAATGAATCGCATCTTTTTTGTCAGCTTTTTCCGTTGGCTAAGTGCAAGTTGAGGATATTTCTTCTTTCTCTGAAAAGGTCATCAGTAAAGGGTTGGCCAGCCCAAGTAATGGTCAGGGTTTTTTTCACTATTTTAATTTTTTTTTAAGTAGTAACCAAGCACAATTCATAATTTAAGCGTGATGTAACGGTTTGCAGTTCGGCAAATAAATAATTTAATAAGAATTGAGTAGCTCACATTTTTGAAAGTTAAGAAGAAATGTACGAGTTCCCGGGTTCACCATGAGGACACCAAAGTATAGTGGCTAGCAATTCATAAGGTTAATAGTAATGGAACAGAACTTTTGTTTTACGTCAAAAAATAGAGCGTTCCTAATCTTATGTGTTTTGTAATGTATTTGGCGACCTTTTAAATGGTTAAGGTATTGATTGCATGGAAAGGCAATTATCAAACCTGAAATCACTAGAGCAATAAGACTGGGAAGTCTATAAAACAGTGTCCTGTATAGCCAACCTGCTCAGTTATTTGGTGCGAGTGATAAGTTGTTTATGTTGTGAGTAAACACAACTACCTAACCTCAAGCCAGCACTATAAAAAATACTTCCCTTTTGTGGCAGAAAGTCCATTTTCAAAAGTGTCCAGAGCCACAAATTTTGTTTGCCATTAGTTCATAAATTCGTCAATCCTTAATGTTACATACCAGAACTGTTAATAGATTGCACACTTGGTTATACGTGGGTTGCTATTTAAGTTTCTGGCCTAGGTCACTTCTAGCCATTTTAGGACCAACTGGCCTTTGCCCAAAAAAAGTTTGAACTTTTATCGATTAAAGCTCCATACAACTCTTTCATGTGTAACCACGTTTGATATCGATTAACGATTAATCAAAAACTTCAATGGAATTAACTCGTAAAAATTTTCGTGCAATCATTTTACACAACTTTCGACGTGGATTATCGCGACAAGAGTGCAACGATGAACTTAAATCTTTGTATGGCGATGAAACACCAATCCTATAGCACTGTGAAAAATTGGTTTAATGAATTTAATCGAGGGCGAGGCTCGCTCGAAGACGAAGGTCCTCCAAAAACAGTCGTTGTGCCAGAAAACATTGATGCCGTGCGTGAACTCATAGTGCAAGATCGTCATGTGATATACTGTGAGATAGAGGCATCCTTGGAAATTTCTTCCACCAGCATACATTCGATATTGCATGAACACCTGGGCGTACAAAAGGTTTGTTCTCGTTGACAATCGCTCAAAAAAAGGCTCGTGTGGATTGGTGCAAAGAAATTTTGAAAAAATATAATCGCGGTGTTTCAAAAGACGTTTATAAGATAAATCATGGATCTATGCTTATGAGCCCGAAACAAAACAGCAATCGACCGTGTGGGTCTTCGAAGACGAGCCAAATCCAACGAAAGTCGTTCGTGGAAGAAGCACTTTGAAGCAAATGGTCGCCTGTTTCTTCGGTAAAACTGGTCATGTGGCGACTGTTTCGCTTGAGCAACGTAGGCGTCAATTTTCTTGCCTAAAGTCTTCGGAGAAATTCGAAAAACGAACAAGAGAAAACAGATCATTGTGCACCATGACAATGCGAGCTCTCACACATCAGCTCACACCAGCGCCTTTTTGACCACCCAAAACGTCAAATTAATGGGTCATCCGCCGTACAGCCCTGACTTGGCAGCCAATGATTTCTTTTTATTCCCGCAAATCAAGGGAAAAATGCGTGGTCAACGATTTTCGTCGCCAGAAGAAACCGTCAAAAACCATGTTTTGGAGGTGTCTCAATCGGAGTGAAAAAAGTGCTTCGACAATTGGTTTGGACGCATGCAGAAGTGTATAAATCTTGCTGGAAAATACTTTGAAAAACAATAAAGCCATTTTTGATCATAAATAGTCGAGTTTTCATGATTAGGCCAGAAATATATATAGCAACCTACGTATATATCAGAAAATAGCCTATTTACTTTTTTTAAATTACAGACACTGACTGAATATATTTATATATACCCCCCAACCGACTTCTCAATTGAATTTCTCATCTCAGCCTCTTTGCTACTTAATACTTGATAATTTTCATTAAAATATTCTGTAACTTTTACAGCTTAAAAAAAAGTATTTAATAAGATTATAAAAATCAAACTTACCCGTGCCACATTGCCATACAGGCAAACCAAATTGAAGAGCTTATCTGTGTTGGAAGTGTCATGGTCCAGGCCATAGACCATCATGACCGCACCCTGAGGAAGCGGCGGATAACGCAGAGGAGGAAGGGGGAGAACAACAACAACAAGTTAATTAAAATGTTTTCCGGCAATGGTAAAGAGCGTTATGGATCCGACGGATGCAGCGTGCGCCCAGAAATTGTGGTTAAATTGAAATTAAAATTATATTTAAAGAAAAACTACTAAAGCCGCACACGCTGCATCTGGCGTTAAGCCTGATTGAAAATCATCTACAGCTTCCGTTCTCTCTCTCTCTCTCTTTCTACATTCCACTTACCTGGGCCTGTCCTTGCGGGGTGAAAGCAACCGGCGCATTGCGTCCAGGCACAACGCCGGCGGGCTCCTTCATCAGGCCAGTGGGATGAATGGCGGCTCCCTTCCAGTTCTCGGGCGTGGTGGGATGATATTCGGGTGCACCGAATGGTGGGAAGGCAGCACCTGGTCCCAATAGTGGTGGCTCTTTAAATTGACAAAGATTGTGCGTTTGAGCTGGGGCAACAAGTTGATGGTGGTGATGTTGTTGTTGTTGTTGTTGGTGGTGGTGATGTTGTTGTTGTTGTTGGTGGTGTGCATGTTGTTGTGGTGTCGGCAGTGTGGCAACTGCGCGTTTGTGCATTGTTTTAACATTTGTTATTCAAGTCATGCAACAACAATAAAGAAAACGATAGCAAAAACAAGTTGAAACGAAAAAAAGGAAAACAACAAATGGGGTTTAATATGAGTTTTTGTTTTTTTTTTTTGTTTATTATATGAACTAAACTTAAATTTAGTATAAAGTCATGTTATTGGTTTTATTGTTGTTGCATGTTCATGGTCCCTGGCCAAAAGTTGAACACGATTCTAATTTTAAAAAACTATTTCAAATATGGAATATGAAAAACCACGAGCAAACTCACAGACAAGCCACAGACTACTGAGGGAGAACATTTTGTAGGCTGTGGTTGGGATAAGCCAAAAGAAGGACAGGACACGGGGTGAGGGTGAGTTGTTGGAGGCTCCTCTTTTATGCCGGCTGCGGTTTGGCATGCAAGTTAATTGAATTTTTTGGCAGGAAAAAAATACAGCATACACAGCGCAGCGCAGCAAATGGTCTAGGTTCCATTTGGTGTTTTGCTTTATGGCGGTTGCATTGTGTGTGTGTGTGTGTGTGTGTGCAGGCCGGAAATGGCAATGGCAATGAGTGGAAATCACCAAGTGCGGTAACATACAGTGGGGCAAGTACGCCACTAGGCACCTAATTTCGAGGCTGTTGTTCTTCGACATTAAGATGGCACGACAACGCTGACAACGTTCTACCAACATAAAGAGAACAACTATTTTCTTTATTTTCTTCATATAAGTAAATACACATGGAAACAAGTAAGAAAGTCGGTCAAGCCCGACTGTAATATACTACTCTGTACCTGTTCGTATGTATTTCTCGTAAGTTCTACCAATCGCTGTGGTATTGTTGTTGTCGTTGGTTTTAATTTTCTTTTACTTATAGCTCTAATATCGTTCATCTGATCGAAAAACGATGTATGGCGGGTCGATTCATAATAAGTAGTAGAATATATGTCTAGAATGTTCGAACTTTCTATCTTGAAAATTGTGGGAGTTATTTCGTTTTTTTTTCAATTTGCGGGGGAGGTAGGGGGCGTGGCAAAAATTAAAAATAAACTTGATCTGCCTGCAGGTATAAGAATTATATGTTCCATGCACTTCAAACCTCTAGCTCTTACCATCTCTGAGATCTCTTCGTTCATACGGACAGACAGACAGACAGACGGACATGGCTATATCGACTCGGCTGTTGATGCTGATCAAGAATATATATACTTTATAGGGTCAGAGATGCTTCCTTCTGTCTGTTACATACATTTGCACAAACCCAATATACTCTGTGTACCTTCGGTACAGAGTATAAAAAGTGTCATTCTTAAGAAAGTGGTGACCGTGATTAAATTAAGAACGTTTTGTTCTTAAAATTTTAGGATGAAACCGATGAAATCTTAAGTCACATCAAGAAAAAGAGATAATATTATCCCAAAACGAACTTAAAATGGGAATTTGTTTGTTAAAAAATCTGAGTTCGTTTTTACTACAATTTCCCAGGATTTATTTTCTGAGTGTAGTCAAGAAAATTTGTTTAAGCTTCGGCGCCTAACTGTTAACTTAACCTCTTTTTCCAGAGTACAGTCAGCTACAAACAGTGAAAAAGTGTAAATGAGAAGTGAAAGAGAATCAAAAATAGCACATAAGATACGTAAGATATGCAACAACAACAATTAAATAACTGTTTGTCGAAATATTTCTGACCATGATATGCAAGCAGTTCGATAAAGACGTTCAATCAAATTGCTCATAACTGCAGCCACTGATAGAATGGACAACCCAGATAAAGATTAATTATTCTGCTTTGATATATTCCTACAGCTTTGGCATCGCAAGGAAGTAGACATAATCTAATACCAAGTCTATCTTACTGATGTAAAGGAAGGAAGTCTTTAAATCAGATATATAGGCCAAGTAAGGTTGCTTGATTGCTGGAGAGTATCTTTCTAACAGCACACTGAGGCCTTTAGATTGGATCATTGTGCTGCCGCTTGCAGCTCCATTCCACCTATTGTGTGTGGCTACATGTCAGAAACTTTGTGTGTTATAAATATAAAACCTGAGATTTGTCTGGGAAAATATCATATATATTTGCTAGAGAACGAGCTGAGGAATTTTTGTCTTAGTCGATTTAGAGCGGCGGAATGAGACTGTCATAACTTCCTCCTGGACTCTGCAACTTATTCAAAAAAGCCTATATATTACACTTAACAACATGGTCCAGTTTATAGAAGGAATGTTGGTGATTCTAGATGATTTTGGGGTGCGTAACAGCCATCTTATTACCAAAATTATCCATCACGTCAGGATTTTTGGCAATTTGAGACTTTAGTTGGTAAAGTTGTAGGCCTTTTTTAACCATTTTAAGGCATGTTTTGTGGGCAACCTAAACATTTATTTTGACCGAAAAGATATATTCATTAGCTTTCAAATAAAATATCCCAATCAATTCACCGTTTTTTTCAACGAAGATATACCGTCTTGAACACAAGTATTCGAACCGACCAAATGTTCCCATGCCCACAAGTATACAAAGGGTGTCTTTGGGAACTTTCATTATAATTTAATAAAAATTATCAGGCGATGTACCGATTTTTGACATTTTTAGATAGCAAAATTAATTCAGACATTATGTAAATTCTAACAGATGCAATTAAAATGGTATATCTAAGTTTAGAAAAATCACAAAATTATCTGGGATAATTTATTTTAAAGCTAAGGAATAGAACTTTACGGTAAAATCAAGAAGATTCAAAACAGACGTATCGGTTGCTAAAAAAAACATGGTTTAAAATGGACAAAATAGGCACTTTAACCAAATTACAAAAAATCCAGACGTGATGATTCGTATAAAGCACTCGAAAATCTTTAATAATAATCACCACCCATTCAATAAACTAAAAGAAATTTAATTTTGTTGCCTTGTGTTATCAGCCAGTGACCAGTTAGAGCCTTAATCACTGCTCTGCTGAGCATCTAATAGGGATAATGACCGTTTTTCGCTACAAATTGGGCGGGTCAATTTAGCAATTTTTCAGGAAGTGACTAATGGTCATTTCTCAGTAGCTTTTTGATCGTTGATGTCTCGTATAATGAGCCTGCACGTTGCCATGGGCATACTGACAGTTTCTTTATCTTGCGAGTTCGACTGCTTTGCAATTACACATTTTGTCCTTCCGTTCTAGAAAACGGACTGATCTGTTTTCTTTTATAGAGTTACCCGATTCCGAGCCAAAAAAAAAATCCAACAAAATTTTGTTTGATTCAGTGTTATTTGGCAAACTTTTCTGCATGCAATCTAGTCTTAATTCAAGTGGTATTTAAAACCTTTTCCGATCAACATATATAAATCTATATGTCATCTACTAATTTAATCACTTTCTTTCCAAAATCATTCCATAGTCGCCAAACACAACAATTCATTTCCAAAACATTGTCAACTAGCTGGCCAAGCCATTGACAGGCCAAAATTACAGCCGCAGAGAGCTAAGGATTTATACTGCCAGAACACACACACACACAGACACATAAAGCAAAAACCACATGAAGGGGTGGGCACTCCCAAAGCTAAAGCCGTATAATTAAAGCCAAAAACGTTAGAAAACTGTCAAAATGTCGCGCGTTAAAAATGGCGTCTGAAGTAGTTCAAGTCGCGAGTTGCGCCAAGCATTTAATTAACTTTAAAAGTGTCGCCAAACACTCACATGTGCGCAGAAACTGTTTCAAGTTTCTGGGTCTTGTGTTTAACCCAAAAACACTTAAATTTAATCACACACACACACACTCGGAGGGAAGACTTAAATCTCTTGCCGAGTCACGATGGCAACTCAATTTGCATGGCGCTAGCCCATTCTGAAGCTGTTTTTGTTTTCATTTGATTTAGTTGCAACGAGGACCATGGCCAGTTTATTTTGGGTTTTACGGCTACCTGCCAAAATATTTACATAAAAATCTACACACCCAGTAGAAGAGAAGTTTGTGTTTTTCGCTGTTAGTTTTTGCGTTTTTCCTTCCGTCTCTTTTTGTTTTGATTTTTGCCGCACACACACACACAAATTGATGCAATTTTTCACAAGCCTTTAATCCGTTTGAATTTACGTGCAAGTTTTAAAGTGCCATCAGAAAAGTTTTTTTGGGGCCAGCAGCACGTTTCAATTTAAAACTTGGCCTTAAGTAAATAATCCACAAAGAACTTGTTGTTGCTGTTGCCAATGTTCCGGCCTACTGCCATGCATGCTAATTCCGATTCAACGAGATCTGCGAGTCAATAACACAAACACACACACAGACACAGACACACAAAATAAAGTGTAATAAACGGTCAAAGGGCCAAAACGTGGCCATGGCCTAAGGAGGTCGGGTTAGTCAAACATAGTCATTCATTTTAACTACATGGCAGCAGCGGGCTAAGCGAGTCTATTTTCCTGGCTTTAATTGAAATTCACAACCTTCGCTGATTTGTTGCCACACGGGGCGTATGCGTGACGCCAGCCAAGCGAACGAACAGTGCTCGAATTTCCTGCGGCTGCGAAGAAGGTCCAAGAAAAAATTCACACCCCGCGGCGGAAGCGTGCCTAAAATGTTTAAGCATTTCGGGGAATTGTTGCATGCAATTGCTGGAAAATGTTTCACACGCAAGGCGTCGACGACGACGACGACAACGAAGAGCAGGTGTAAATTTTCAGCGCGCACAAATTATTTTAGATTATGTGTTTGGTTTTGCTCTGGTTTTGCGCGAACTGTTCTCAGGAAGTTGGAGTTTAGTTTTTTTTATGGAGCGCTAAGTGTGTGTGCGCCAGCAATTTCCCTCTCCCCACCACCACCACCAAGTCCAAGGGTTTGTGGTTGTCGCAGTCATTTGCATACAGAAACGTTCAAATTACTCATACGACATGTGGGCCAACAATTAAGTGCTTTGTTGGTTTGCAATTAGAGAAACTTGCTGGGGGGTGGGGGGTAAAGTGTAAGCTGGAAGTGAAGTTGTCAAAAGCCACCGAATTAAGTTTCGAATAATGTCGCCTAGACACAAATTAAAGTTTGAATTTAGTAAATTTCTTTCAGGCTTTGGTACAGAGAATTTGCCACTGGCAATTGAGAAGACAGAGAGCTTTCAAATGATTTTCTTTTCGATTCTTCGGCCGCTGCAGAGACGCAAGAACAGGCACAGGTAAAGATTGGAGGGCATTAAAGCTTGTCGTTTGCAAATTCTGCCGAAGGCTCTGGTTCCATTGACCTTGAATCCTTCTATTTTAAAACCTTGCGTTCAGAATTTCATTATTTTATTAGTCAAACAAGATAAGTCAAACCTGATCACCCCAAAATTTTATTTTTTCACATTTTTGATGAATTTAAAATTATTTTTACATTACTTTCAGTCAGAAAAAGATAAGTCAAACCTGGTCATACACAGAAATATATATATTTTTCTGATTTTTCGACATTCCGGGTTGAATTTAAGAAATATTACACATATTTTTGCATTTATTTTAGACTGAATAAGAATGGTCAAAACTGGCCACACTAAAATTCCATATTTTCCTTTCCTTTTCTGATATTGCGGGTTGACTTTTCGAAAAATTAAACAGTACTTTTCCCAATAATTTGCAACTATATAAGTTAAGTCAAACCAGGTCACACTAAAACATTATTTTTTCTCGTTAAGAACCTTGCGGGTTTATTTTTTTAAGTAATTAAGAATATTTTGCAATTATTTTCAGACTAAATCAGATAAGTCAAACCTTTTCCTGATTTTTGGACATTGCGGTGGTTCGAACTTTTGAAATATTAAAAATATTTTTTTTATTAATTTTAGACTGAATAAGTTTGGTCTATCCTGGCCACACTTATATTCTAATTTTTCCTACTTGAGGAAATAGTGGGTTAAATTTTGGAACAATTAAACAATATTTTGCTTATTAATATAAGACTAAATAAGTTATGTCAAACCTGGTCACACTAGAATATTATTTTTTTCTCTTAAGAACCTTGCAGGTTGATTTTTTGAAAAAATTGAGAACAATTTGCAATTATTTTCATACTAAATCAGATTAGTCATCAGATGGTCAGCTCAAAATATTTTTTTTTCCTTTCGGGTCAAATTTTCGATATATTGAAAAATGTTCTTACATTACTTCCCATCTGAATAAAATAAGTCAAACCTGGTCCCACTAAAATATATATTTTTTCCTGATTTATGGACATTGCGGTTCGAATTTTCGAAATATTATTAAAATGTTTTCATTAAGTTTAGACTGAATAAGTTTGGTCTTACCAGGCCAGACTAGAATGCAATGTTTTCCTATTTGAGGACCAAGCGGGTTGTCTTTTGGAAAAATTAAACAATATTATTCCATTAAATTCAGACTTAATAATTAAGTCATACCTGGTCACACTAAAATATAATTTGTTTCCTCTTTTAGAACTTTGCTGTTTAAATTTTGGAAGTAATTAGAAATATTTTGCAATTATTTTTTAGACTTAATCAAATAAGTCAAACCTGGTCACCTTAAAATATTTGTTTTTCTATTTTAGGACCTTGCGGGTCAAATTTTGGATATATTTTAAAAATATTTTCTCATTTATTTGTGACTAAATAAGTTAAGTCAAACCTGGTCACATAAATTGTTTCATCTTTTAGAAGCTTGCTGTTTGATTTTTCGAAATATTAAACAATATTTTGCATTATTTTAAGACTAAATAAGTTTGGTCTAACCTGGTCACCCTAAAATATATAATTTTCAGCAATATATAAGGTAAACCTATCAGTAACTGCAGATATAAGGGATTTATCCCGTGACCGAAACTATATGGCCAAGTCTCCCTCAAAGCTCATGCTTAGATGTACGAAAAAAGGTCATACGGAATCGGTAGCAGTGTTTTGCTTACTTAAATTTTTTTACTAAAATCTAACTCTAATCATGACAATGAACTTTAAATTGGATCGTAAACGACGTATCCCTTCTCTTTTATTTTATTTCTTTTGGCTGAACTGAAACGAATAAAATCGAGCTCCCGATTTATACTGTTCATTTATAGATAAAATAGTTTTAGCTGCTCATTAATGGCAGCTGGCAATTTGAAACTGATTTAAAATTTTCAGCAAGCAAAACCGTTTACTGCCCCCCGGACAGCATTAAAAACCAATCAGGCGTATTGTCACATAATCAACCCACACAACAAGCTCATCAGGAGCTTTAGCTAAGTTGGCACTGCGCTATCCTCTTTCATATGTGTGCGTGTGCATTTTTCACAATCTTTTTCAGTATTATGATTTTTTTATAAACTCTCCTTCTTGGGTTCTTCGCTATCATGTCACACACAGGGACAACTCTTTGCCAACATAATAGTTTTGCTTATGAAAACAAATTCAATTTTTGAGCTGCTTATGGAAATGTTTATGCAAGACGTGCGCACAAACTGAGGCGGGGAGGGGGAGGGGGAAAACTGTGATGGAGAAAATTAATGTCACATGACAGAGAGTGAGTGAGAAAGCGAGTAGGGAGGCGCGCGCGAGTCACAAAAACAGCGAAGGAGGATGGACAGGGCGTGGCTGAAATGCAGTCAGATAAACAGGCAAACCGAGCAACAGGGAGGGGGGAGGGGGGGACGACGACGACATGGTGTTGTCATGACTCTTGGCATATTATGCAGCATCGGTACAGTTTCGTATCGTATGCTCCAAAGTTGACTCTAACAAATTGAAAATCATTGAACCGGGGGGGAGGGCAAAGCAAAATGCCTGCCTAAGCAACAGGGATGCACACTTTACAATGTGAAGGGGGGCTGAGGGGTGGTTGGATAGCTTAGTGAAAAATATTGTAGCATACATTTAAGCAAATTGCAATTAAGGTGCAGAGACGAACCAAAGGGGACCAACCGCAACTGTAGCCAGTTCTCGTTGCTATTTGCCGCCTGACAAAGTGTGCCAATATGCCACAAAGTATGCAACAATTTGCAGCATAAATACTTTGTAAACTCGCTGCCACCCCCGGGTTGGTTTTGCTGCTGCACAATAAACGGCACATAAATGTACCATATGTACCGGAATGATTCTAGCTTTTGGCACACAAGGCAAGTTTAATGGCATTTCAAGTTAGCCCAGCCGTTCTAGGTACAGCAATTTTTCAATGCACTAGCCTGGAAATGGAGGATCAGGTGATAAAGGGTGGGGGTAAGGTGCGTCTATGCTTTCATTGGGATTTTATGTTTATTTAAGGGAATTGTTCAGGTTGATGCTTAGTCGGAAATTTCAGGCTAAACCCACTTTAAGTGTGACCAGAACCCAGCAAATAATTTTGCAGAAATAAATTTTTATCTCATCTGAATACAGGACTTTCTTTGTAAAAATTTTTTGCCGAACGAAATTTTTATCTCATCTGAATACTGGCCTTATCTTATCTGAATATACACAGGCCTTTTTATATAAATTATTTTGCCGAACTAAATTTTTATCTTATCTGAATACAGGCCTTTTTATATAAATTATTTTGACGACCAACCTTTTTATTTCATCTGAGTATAGGCCTTTTCCTATAACAATTTTTTTGGCGAACTAAATTTTTATCTCATTTGAATACACAGGCCTTTTTATATAAATTATTTTGACGACCAACCTTTTTATTTCATCTGAGTACAGGCCTTTTCCTATAAAAATTTTTTTGGCGAACTAAATTTTTATCTCATCTGAATACACAGGCCTTTTTATATAAATTATTTTGCCGAACTAAATTTTTATCTCATCTGAATAGAGGCCTTTTTATACCCGTTACTCGTAGAGTAAAAAGGGTATACTAAGTTCGTGCAAATGTATGTAACAGGCAGAAGGAAGCATTTCCGACCCCATAAAGTATATATATTCTTGATCAGCATCAATAGCCGAGTCGATATAGACATGTCCGTCTGTCCGTCCGTCTGTATGAACACCTAGATCTCAGGAACTATAAGAGCTAGAGCTACCATATTTTCAGTGTAGACCTGTATCTTCTGCACGCAGATCAAGTTTGTTTCAAATTTTTGCCACGCCCCCTCCCGCCCCCGCAATATGAAAAAAACCTCATATCTCCCACAATTTTGAAAATAGATTGTTCGAACCTTCTACACATATATTATAATCATCATTACCTATCGATCCGCCATACATCATTTTTCGATCAGATGAACGATAGTAGAGTTGCCGCCCCCGCAATTTGAAAAATTCCTCATATCTCCCACAATTTTGAAAATAGATTGTTTGAACCTTCTAGACATATATTTTAATAATTATTACCTATCGATCAGCCATACATCATTTCTCAATCAGATGAACGATAGAAGTTGCCCCCCGAATTGAAAAAAACCTCATATCTCCCACAATTTTGAAAATAGATTGTTTAAACCCTCTAAACATATATTTTAATCATCATTACCTATCGATCCGCCATACATCATTTCTTGATCAGATGAACGATAGAAGAGTTGCCACCCACGCAATTTGGAAAATACCTCATATCTCCCACAATTTTGAAAATAGATTGTTCAAACCTTCTAGACATATATTTTAATCATCATTACCTATCGATCCGCCATACATCATTTTTCGATCAGATGAACGATAGTAGAGTTGCCGCCCCCGCAATTTGAAAAATTCCTCATATCTTCCACAATTTTGAAAATAGATTGTTTGAACCTTCTAGACATATATTTTAATCATCATTACCTATCGATCCGCCATACATCATTTTCCGATCAGATGAGCTATAGTAGAGTTGCCACCCCCGCAATTTGGAAAAAATCTCATATCTCCAAGCATGTTGTGATCTAATAAAATATTCTTAAATAAACCTTACCCTGAGTAACGGGTATATCGAAGTCGAGCAGGGCCGACTTCAACTTACGCTCTCGTTCTATACAATTTTTTTGGCGATCTAAATATTTATCTCATCTGAATACATAGGCCTTTTTTTATATAAATTATTTTGCCGAACTAAATTTTTATCTCATCTGAATACACAGGCCTTTTTATATAAATTATTTTGCCGAACAAAATTTTTATTTCATCTGAATACAGGCATTTTTTTTATAGAAATTATTTTGCAGACCAAACTTTTTATCTCATCTGAATACACAGGCCTTTTTATATAAATTATTTTGCCGAACAAAATTTTTATTTCACCTGAATACAGTCATTTTTTTTATATAAATTATTTTACCGAACAAAACTTTTTTCTCATCTGAATACAGGCCTTTAATAATAGAATTTTTAATATCTCCAACTTGGTCTTTATTTTTTTTACTGTCTCGCAACTTCTGTCTTCCTTTAAAGAAAAAATGCAAATCACATTTCTGGCTTAACAATAACGCACACCGATAAAAAAAAGGGAGAAAAGTAGGAAGATTGAAATATAAATGCCTGCGAATGCTGGCTGCTTGTCATAAAGAGAAAAAAAAAGAAATCGCAGCTCCGTACTTCAGAGCAATGAGCCAATTTATATGCGACACGCGACACCTCCAGCTCCTGTTCCGGCCATTGAAATTAGCCCCAACCGACCCGATAAGCATAGAAAAGGAAAGAAAAAGGATTGCTGCGACGATGAGAGTTGGCAAAAATAAATTTACGCTTAATTCTCATGAGCTTAATTATATTTATGGCGGATTTAAATAATATAAACGCATGTAATTGTGTGTCTCTTTCTCGCTCTCTCTCTGTTGATGGAGCCTTAGCCCTGCAGGCATACACACACAACAGCCACAGGAACAAATACGCAGGACAACGTTGAGGACAACATAATTAGAAACGCAAAATGGCATTTAAGTTGTGTTTGTTTGCAATAGAAATGGAAGGGGGGTTGCCTCTGATAAGGCTTTATAATATAATTCATAATCATATACACACACACACACACACAACGCCATATGGCCTGCTATCTGTGTGTTTGTGTGCTTAGCAAATTGTCGCTGCTGCTGCTGCTGCTGCTTTGGCTTGGCCTAATTATGGCTAGGGCAAACAATTTCGGACTTTGCTTTAATGGCATGCAAACACATGTGCACTCACACACACACACATTTCACTCCTGCTCATCTTAGTCATCGACTGAAGAGTTCTTTGGAATGCACTTCAATTTTTTGGTCTGACCACACAAATCAATTCAAGTTCGAGTTTCTTTTTTTGGGCCAAGAGGCATTTTGGGTATGTTGAGTGCTTTCGGAGACGTTGACGAGAGTCCCAGTGAGTGAAATTCTAGTACTCTGCTGACTGACCGACCAACTATGTTGCAATTGATATATGTATGTGTTTTTATTGACTTTGTGGGAGTGGGGGGGGGAGAGGGCGACATTTGTTTGTATTTGTGTGTGTGTGTTTGGACCTAGCTAATGACATTTTGAACTCATTTACTATTATTTGTTTTTAGTTCTGTAAATATTTCAGCCAAATACGGTGAAACAATAAACATTTTAGCCCTGAAAATTGGTCGCGATTTGACAAATCAGAAATTATTTAAATGTTAATTTAAAGAACTTTGGAATAACAAGATGATAATGTAAATCTGGCTATTACAGCCGAGCTTCTCTCAATCTCTTGGCTCGAGTGCCTTTTAATTAAAGGGACCTACTGAGTAACGCCAAATCCGAACGGCAAAGTTTTCAAGAAGCTTTTTCATGGATATATATTTTACAACTGGCGCCAACAGTTGTAAAGGTGACCTTATATGCTAAGCTTTTAAAAAAATTTTTTTGGATAATAATGTTTTTTATAATAGATCCATTTCCCGTCATATGAGGGACTAAAAAAATTAACAAGGCTAGATCGGATCTTTTATCTTCCTAATTAAGAATATTTTAACATTATGGGATCGGAAATGTTTTTTTCTGAATTTGATTGATAAATGCTTTGACTGCTCTAGTGAACAGGCATTCTATATAAAGTCGACAGCAAATTTAGCTGATGAAAAGGATGGAATACACTTAAATTTTCTGCTGCTTTAGTCGTTTGCTTAGTAACACAATAAACGTAACCAATAATTTTAATGGTTAGTAGAGAGTAGAGAGATAATATGAGTTCACTTTTTCAGACACACACACACACAAGAGTAAGCGAAAAGAAAAGCAGCGGTAGCACGCGTCAATGGTCAAAACTAATGTGGACCGTCTCTGGGGTACATTCTTACCCCAGTACATTTAAAGGGATTTTTAATGTATTCATAATTTCGTTAAAGAAATCATTGTTGTAATTAATTTAACTTGACTGCTTAAAGAACTTTTTATATATAAAACGTAAAGTTAAAGATCGAAAAATGAATACAATTCGTATGCAGTTACGTTTTGCCGAGAATGCAATTAGTTTTAAAGTAGGCAATGCTTCATTTCGATTCTCCGTAGGTTTGTTCTTTTTTTTCTTGAATTACGCATAAATCAATCTAAAATTTTAAAGCATAGGAGTAAGAATTTTGAATAATAATTATAATGTAACAAAATCAGGGAATCAAACCGTATCGAATTTTAACTGTGTGCAGATAACTTTACCGATCACAATTAATTCCTTCTGTAAGGCTAAAAGCCCATTTGTTCCAATTATTAATTCGTTTTCTTTGTAAATGCAAAAAAAGTATAATCCCACAACTAGTTTTTACATTTGCTGTGTTCAGAAAACGAATAAATTAATAATATTTTGAAAATATTGAACTAAAATAGATATAAGGAACAAGATGAAATTGTTATTTTGATTGAAAATTGCAGAATATAACCCCTAACGTAACATTTGAAAGTTTTTGCTAAAGGCCTATTCTCAGATCACATAAAAATTATTTTCGGCACGATGCTTCATATGAATAGAAACATTTTTGTGGAGCTTTGAAATCAGAATACTTTTGCACAGCTGTCTTATTTATATGAAGCATTATTTATTGTAAGCATTTTACCCTGAGGAAATCTCTGCTTGAAGCAATAAAACTGAAATAACAATAAGAATATAAGATATAAGAATTTTGTTCTCAGATTTGAAAATTTACATATTTTACATCTCAAGCTTGACATTTGTTTCTTAAATTTCCCTAATCTCTTACATGTTATCATCCACTAGGGAATCATCTTTGCTTTTTTCTTTACATTCTCCAAGTTCCTCCAAGCTGGAATGACGTTTCGAACTATGCCTTAGAAATAGAATGCGGCAAATGTCATTGATTGAATACTACTTAATTTCCACATCAACTAAGCATGGATTAATATTCTTAAATTCAGAACCATTTACGGTTTCTAGGGGACGAAAGTCTAAAGGAACAATTCCTCGTGAGTTTTTAAATTGAGGGATTAATTATTCACTAATGTTTGAGCGTTTGTAACCATGATGATTTTTCAGATTTGATGGACTGAAACCTTTTTCTAGATTTATCTACAAAGAGCTATACTGGGGTAAAATAAGTCGCCTGTTACGATCTTAAAAATATATTTTGAAGTTGTATTTTAATCGTTAAATTTCATTTTGTGGAAGGTGAAATTTACCTTTAGAATACCAAAACTACACGCTGCAGATGTCAGAATGGCTCATTGTCCACATTATAAACCTTCTCTGGCAGGTCATAAATCAAATGGGCGTTTCCACCACAAAAAATGTCTCCCCACACTATAAATTAATTCATGACCATAACAGAAAGATGAGCTCTAACCGCAACCATAGACCCCAAAAAGACATGACCAAAAAAATATAAATTGTGTTGTTTGTATTTTATGGTAATTCAATAAATTGAAAATGACAAATTGTGTCATGTTGTTGCGGTCATTGGGAAAAAAGGGGTGGTGGGTGGGCAGCAACAGGGTTGACAGAACTTAATTAAATCCACAATAAAAGTTGCAAATGATTTTAAAGTTGCTGCTGGAGCACAGCTCTTCCACTTACATCAATCAATCAAAGGCGATCAATCAAATTGTTGTCAACATGAAGCACACGGCGCACGCAGCAGCAGCAGCTGATGATGTTGCCGCTGACTGTCGCTAGATGGCGTGTCGAACAAGAACAATGTCGTGACCCACCCACCCCTCTTCAGCACCATTAACGAGCGCTAATGGACACCAACCGAAGCCCTTCTTCGGGGTGGGGGGAGAGAGAAAAACTATTGAACCAAAAATATTGTAGTTAGTTTGCTGCCTTTCGGTGGGCGAAGAGGCGGAAAACTTTTGCTCCACTCCACACGCAATATTGCGTCGATTATCTTCAATCAAAAGCATGTGATTGATGACGTCGACGACTGGCCAAATGGCAGCATCTTCCTGCCGCTTTAAATTTATTTACCCCCAAACTTATGCGTATTCTGAGAGAAATCCGGGCCAGCTTAATGCCTGCAATTCATCAGCCATTGTCGTGCTGTGTGGTGGGGCATTATTGACGGCTTTAATGTTTGCAGTTTTGATTACATTTCCAATTGATAATAAGCCCCATTTGACAAACTACTCAGAATGTGTAAATAATCCCTTTGAAGTGCGCTTGGTGGTTGTCCTGACTGTGAGTGAGAGGGGAAATTCGAATAATATTTATTTAAGGAAATTTTCACGAATTTTCTTTCAAAACCTTTACGCGTTTCAGCTCAAGAAATTACCAAATTTTAATTTAGTTGTTGGTTTCGACATGATTTCTTTGTTAGTGTTGAACCGAAAGAAGGACAAGCACCACTTAAGCCTTTAGAAAATATGTTTAAAGGGCTCTTGTTTTTTCTATCCTTTGCATAGCTTTAACTATCTTACCCTGTCCCTTGTTTTCTCTTCCTCTATTTAGTCATTTCTCTGATGATATTTGCATATAAATTATGCCATAAATGTGGCGCATAATCAAATAGTTTTCAGCTGGTTTTGCCCCCACTACTTGTGCCGTTTCTCCAACATTGCCGAGAAGTAATTGACCACATGTAGCCTCAAGTGTGATTCTCCTCCCTCTGGTGGCTGCTAAATGTTGCTGATGATTTTCTTTAATGTTCCATTTCATATTTTTTTTATGAGCCAACAGCAACACAGCATCACAGGGCATTTGCTTAATTTATGCAAGCAGCGGCTGCTGCGGCAGTTTAGTTGCTGCCCTGCCCCTCCCTCCTCCCTCCTCCCTCACTTTCTCATACTCCTAATAATTTGCAATTAATTTTTGCAGCTGGGTGGCGGCAACTTTTTAGTTAGTACTTTGCCATAATTTTGTTGAAAGTAATTAATTTGACATTTTGGCTAATGCGTTTGCCACTTTACAATGCTTTTTAGTTGCTGCTGCCGCTTTTTGGTTTTGGTTTTTTATTTCATGCAATTTGGTAAATTATGGTCTAGCGCAAGCTCACACAAATTACAATATCAAAATTGTCTCACAATTGCGCATTTTATCGATTTTCGCTTTCCCCCTGCTTATCGCAAGTGTATAGAGAGATAAACCAGTGGAGGAGGGGGCGGGGGGAGCAAAACAAATGACCAAAAAGGAAACGTAATCAAAGCGACTCAAAGCAACACGAATTTGTCACTAAAACGCGTTGCTCGGCAATTTGTTTAATAAACAAAAACAATAATTTCAGCTTACAGTGAGCAGTCGATTATGGTGGACACAAGAGAGTATATAAATCATGACTATACCCAGAAAAAAATGTTCCAAATTTAAGTTGGTCCATGATTGAATTTAGACTTAAAAATTAGTAATTTTCATTATTTTTTCCTTGAATCACGCAGAGATCAGTCTTCCGTTATAAAACCTAAAAGTTGGAATAAAAATAATGTCATAAAAAACATTTGATTTGAAGTTTTTTCAACTTAACTTTTTTTTTTTAAGGACTTTATAATCAAAAATCGAACTTAAAATAAGATTATCGTTCTCCTATTTGGAAATTCCGAACTTAGTCAGATTTTGAGATCGCTTGTACTTGAATTTCCCCTGTTTAAGTACTAAAGTCTTGATTTTTTTTTTTAATGTACTTTTAAAGAAAATTTAAGTGAATTTTTAATCCCGAAACGAACTTACAATAAGCCTTTTGTTCTCGCATTTGGATATTCGGAACTTAGTCAGCTTTTGAAATCGCTTGTATTTGAATTTCCCCCCGTTTCTCCTGACCACCTTTATTTGTGGTAAGTTTATTAAAACTTGAAGCATGTCGACAAAATCAACTGATTTCTATATAACTAATAGATTTTGAATGTTCATTGAAAATAAATAATAAATATTAAAATATAAAAATGCTGAGTAACCCTGTACTCATTCTTGTGGAACTTTTGTACCCCAAGTCGCTTTCAATGAAAAATTTAAGCGTATTTTAACATTTTTTGGGGAGAATATTATGGAATTATTCTATATTTCTATATTCTATATTTCAGTTGCCAATGAAAACTTTATGAATGTCACAAATTTAATATAATATTGCGTATATTTTTTTGAAGACTATGACATTAACATTATTATTATAATTTAAATTTAAATATGAATAATTAATCATGTTAAACATTACATCAAAAAAACATAATTATTATAAAAAGGGATTTTTTATTTAGCATAGCCACAACCCAGTGTGATGAGATGGAGCATTATCTTAGACACAAACCATTTAAATGGATTTTCAAATAAGAAAGTGAAATTTCTTTATGCGGTGTGGTGATGCAGTTTTTTTTTAAGATTTTAAAACCAAATGAGGACAAAATCTTTAGATATCAAATGTTTTGAACTGTCCTTTTCGTATTCAGTGGTAACATATCTGACGAGTGTCTTGGGTAATTTGTTCTACACAATTTAGTTCTTGCATAGCTAGCCTACCAAATATTCTCGGGAATCCCTACCGAATGCAGCATGCGAGCAGGGGCATAGCTCGTCATTGAGTCCACCGGATCGGAAGAAGATTCTCCTTGTTTTTTTCTATTCTCATTGTTTTCCGTATCATACCCTCTCTTTATTAATCCTGTATATTTTACTGGAACTGTGTCTGAAAGACGAAGTTTTTGTTGAAATATCTTGGCATTGTGTCTTAATTCCTAAAATATACTTCAAGACAATCTCTACTTGTATATGATAATACAAATTCATTTAATATTTACAGGACTAATTGAATTAATTTTGGCTGTCTGCCGCACAAATTGTAATTACTCAACACCAAAGTCAACTGCATTTCGTGAGTAAATATTAACCACGAAAACAAAAGAAAAGACATACGCGACGTTGCCAATCAACAAAGTAAGCCACCAACCAACCAACCAACAAAAACTAAAGGGCAAATACTCATTTGCCGAGGAGGTCGAAGGGAGGGAGGGTGGCACACTCATCCTGGCAACAGCAAACACCACAACTACTTCACGCCAACACGGCCAGAAATTAAGCCACCAGAGTTGCGAATGGGCTAAATACTCTAGTTATTCATATATGCACACATATGTATGTATATATATATATATATTTTTCTGCCCAGGAAAATGTAAACAAACAACAACAAGCAAGTCAAGTTTGCCTTTTCGGGTTGGAGGGGAAATTGTGGTCAAACGGAAAGTCGGAATATGTAAATGCTAATACAGAACATATTCATGTGGCTGTTCCCCATATTAACTAAGTGATTTGGCGACTTTTCCCTTCCTTACACAACATACAATATCATAAATCATGAATGATCCCTTGGAAAAACAACTTTGAGCAGCGCGAGATGCCATAAATATTATGCCAAGAGGCCACAAAAAAAATTTAAAGAAAATGCCCCATTGGTATTTTTATGTATTTTTAAGTGTTTTGCCATCTTCCCACCTGCAGAATCATCTTGTGCGACATCTGCTGCTCTGGGGTACCGACGAGTGCGAATGCTGCGAGTGGGAGGCGTGGCAATTCTCGTATTGGGCAGACTCATAAGCGGAACATTTAAAAATAAATGCACACACACACACACAAACAAGAGAGAGAGACGAAAAGCAGCCGCAATTCACTCGTCGTTTTTTGAATGGTATTTTTAGCAGGCATTTTCTTTTTCTTTGCCACCCGCCTTCTTTGCAATTAAAATTAATTTATTTGCCAATTATTGGCCATTGAAAGCATTTATTTTAATTATGGTGCAAATTTGTTTGTTGTGTGCACGCATTTCCGGGATGGAGAGAGGGGGCGGAGGGAGGTTGATAAGTGTATAATATTATTTAAATGGCCATTTCATAATTTAATGACATTTTCTGATGGGTGGGGCGTACAAAATTTCGTGTTGGCCGATTAAGAGAACATCTGCGGCAATTTATTTAAGGTTAATTGTGAAGAGAGATTTATGTTGGTAATCATTTTGGATTTTCAACCAACAGAGAGAGAGATGTTTAAAGCTAATATTAATTAGCTTCGTTTCCCGGACAACATTTGAAAAATTTGTTTATATAATTAGAATGGAGTTTATTAACAATCAGCCAAGCTCCCATTTTCACTTTCGCAAAAATGTTGGTATTTCAAACCGGTTTTAGGAGCAAATTTGGTCTCTAAATCGCAAAATGTTTGCGAAGGTGAATATGGGAGCCCGGCTGAATATACTTGCTTGTATATTAGCTGATACAATTAGAAATTAATTAATTACCGCATCCGACATTTATTTATATGTATTTTTTTAAAGAAGTCAAAACTTTAAAAATTCGACAAAAATTGACAACCAATTTCTGATGGCAAACTAGCAAAATAAAGTCAAAGAAATTCGTAATTTCTAGTTTCCTATAATAAACTTAGACGAATCTCAAACTCATCGTAGACTAATTTTTAATATCAACAAATTACTCTTAAGACTGAATTTTTTTTATGAAAAGCAAGTGCTCTACCAATTCACATTGCGTTCACGAATGGAAACCACCTTTTAACCTCTCATTCTAGGTGTTTTTTATTGTGCACAATGTTTTTTTTCAAAATTCGCCAAAAGATGCTCTTACAGATTACCTCTGCTTCCGATCGATGACTCTTTGTTTGGCTGTCTTACGGAGGATACCAGAAAAATGGCCAAAAATATACTAGCTAATCATGGATATTAAATTTAGTAATCTATTTGAAACCTTTTGAAAATAATTAAGCCGAAAAGCAAAAGAAATTAAATCTACAAATTTAATTTAACATTCCCAAAAGTTAAGAATTTCGTACTGCAAATCGATTTTAGGGGGGAATGAGGAAGAGAAACTAAACGGAGAGAGCAAGCAAAGTTCGTTTAAAATTTTTGGATCAAGAAATTCCGTATTAAAAATTTACACTTGAATCAAGAAATGCGCTTTTGAATCAAGAATTTTAATTCTTATCCTAAAGGTGGTGCTTTTGGTCCCGGCAAGCTGATTGTGTATTACAACGAGCTCGTCGATTGCAGCTTTAAGAGTGCGCTTAAAAAGGCTTGAAGCTTTTGATCGATAAGACTGCTCGTATCGCATTTTGGAAAAGCCTGGACCATGATTCAGTCGAAGTGATGGACGAGTTTAAAAAAAAGTTAAATGCATACTTTTGAGAAATAATTCTCGAAATGGCACGTTATTACGACCAAGGCTGCAAACCGCAGCGATTCGAACCCGCGAAGAATCTATGGGTTCGGTTGGCGGACCGGTTCCTGGAACCCCTGAACCTTAGTTTTTGGTTCAAACCCCGGTTCACTTGAACAAAAAAGATTAGTTTATTGTTTATTTAGTTTCAAGAAAATTAAATTCTTAATCTTATTTTTTTTTTAAATATATTCTTTAGTTGAATTGTTATGATGATAATTATTAGCCATTAGCTGACATTAGTCATATTAAAGATCTACTCATTTTAAGTAAATAGGCTTTATATCTTTCTAAGGCTGTTCATCTGTACTAGATCTTAGATAAGAAAGAAAAAAATTAACGTTCAACTGACTTCTTGAATCTATACTATAGATAACGTAACTTTTTTTAAACTCTCGTTCTGAAGACACTTCCAAACTTTTAAAACATTTGTCGATGTTTTTTCTCTTTGACAATTTTATAAGGAATCTATAACATCAGGCGTAGAGTTACAATTTAAAGTCTAATTTTGAAAACTCTCATATACACTTTCTTTCGTAAATTTAATAAATATTGTCAATAAATGGTTTGGTGCTTCAAGTTCGAGGCGTCAAAAATGTGAAAGGTTCGGTTCATGGTCCGGTCGGTTCATGGTTCGGTTATTAAGCAGTGCGAGGAGTATGCGTCTACTGGCCTGGGTTCGACTACGCTTACTAAACATTATTCTTTTAAAAAAACAATTTATTTAGAAGAACATGGTTCAATTAGTCCCCAGTCTGGCTTACAAGTGAAACTAGTTCCGAAAATTTTTATTGATCATTGAAAGAACAAGACAACTTTGGGGCAAAGTTTGTTTACATTTGGATTAGTTATTTTGTCCCAGCACAGAAAAAAATACTCCACGGAACAGGAATTGACTCAAATGAAGAAGTGATAGCTGCAACTGAAGTGATTTTTGAGCAGCAAGAAAAAACCTTATACCACAAAGTTCTGAGAATACTAGAAGAGTTGTGAAGAATAAATGAAAATGTTTGACTATTTATTTATTTATTTTTTCTAAACTGTTTTTAAAGATGCGACTTGAGGTGAAACGCATGCTGCAGGATTTCGCAGTTTCAATAACGCAAAGTATAGCCAAAAGTACTCGGTTTTATTTATTAGTGTAACATATATTTTGTAGATTAATATATGGTTACACTAATAAATAGAGCGGTGCAGCTCGAATGCTGCGAGTTCTCCTTTTGCTTAGTGAATACGATGAAATGTTAAAATTTTTCTCGAGTGTCTTTATGGTTTTAACTTAAACTATGGGAGTTTCCCCCTTACCCTAGAATTGCATTATCTCTTAAGGTTTACAAACTCAAACTAAAAACCCCCTTTTTGTGTCCCGAACTTTGCACACTCTTTGAGTTAAGTTTGACAATAATGCGATAACAATCATTGGCAATGCAGCTGCCTTCAATTGGGCACTAAAAACAAAAGGCTACAAACACCATCGCCACCTCCAAAAAAGCATTAAAAGCCAAGCGCACAGGGCAATGACTATATAGATAAATTTCTATGGGCCAACCGAGAACTTGCCTTTCATTCGGTTCAACAATATTGACGTTTTGAATGAAAATTGCGTGCATTGAAAATTATGCAAATTGCAAAAATAAAAATGCCAGCTGAAACGTGAAAATCTTGCAAAGATGATGCCCAGGCCAGAGAAATGTTAATGGAGCTCCACCATATAAACAAAAGAAATGAAAAAAAAAAAAAAAATGCAATTGAAAATTCAAACAAGACAAAAAATTTAAATTGCATTTTGTGTGGCACAGAAATTGTTTAATCGCACACACACACACACACACACACCAAAATGCTCCACATTGAGATGCAAATTTAGCGCTGGCAGCTTTTGATGTGGCGTTTTCTGGCCATCAGCTGCTGCATATGGCATTGTTTTATTTGGTTACCCCTGGAGGGGGATTTTGGCAATTAATTTTGCCATTTGCATTTTATCACAATAAACTTATCGTTCTCAACTCTGTGTTCAACTTTTGGCTTTAGGGCTAAATGATTGATTTGTGTTCGACGAGTATTTGTTGTGGATTTGGATTCCGTGTGTGGGGGGTGTGTTAGTGTAGTGTAGTGTAGTGTAGTGTAGTGTGGGGGTGCGTGTGTAGTTTGAAATGTGCTCTAGTTTCAAATGTACTTACGGCTCTCAAGCATAACAACATTTTCGGGTATAGAAAACAGCGACTTACCTGTAAAGAGAATAATAAGGAAAAAATGCAATTTAGTAATGGATTCCAGGGTTAAACAATTGACAAAAAAAAAAATACACACAAACAATTCAAACAGTGAGTGGAGTAGTAGAATAATTCAATTTGAAGAACTGTATTTAACAGTGTTTAGCGACAAATGTTGTGTGGAGAGAGAGAGAGAGAGAGGGAGAAGGAGAAAGGGGTAAATTCTTTATCTTAAAACTAAGCAACCTTTGCTTTGACATTCAAATTTTTTTCAAATTATTTTTTTTCCCGTCATGACTTGCACTTCTTTGCTTACCGTTTGTTTGATAGCAACCCGTATTGTAGGTCTGACGCTTGCGATACACATTGGGATTGCCACCGAGTCCACCCAATTGGCCACCGCCGCCCATCATTACCCCGGCAACCGCCTGACCCTGGACATAATTGTAGTTGCTCTTATTGCCACCGAATTTGCGCGGCTGCGGCACAATGGCCGTGTGCAGCAACTGGGGCTGCGGAGCAGCCTGCGGTGGCAATGCTTGCTGCTGCTGCGGTGGCTGCCACAAATAGGCGCTGGCATTGGCATTCTGGTTATTCATAGCAAAAAATCACACACACAATCGAAAAACGCAATAAAAAGAAGTCGAAGATAATATCACAAACGAAAACGGCAACAAAAACTCAAAGAAAATTTTAAGCAACGCGTTGGTTTAACTCGGTACACGACACTTTCTTTACTGGAGTTTTTCTTTATAAATGTTTTTAATATTTCTTATTTTTCGATTTTTTCTTTATTTTATTATTATTAATACGCTTTCTGCCAGGAGCACTTTACGATTGAACGATATATCACCGAATGAGTTGGATGCCAGAATTTTCGCTAGGCATAACTACAAGTGACTACTAGATGGATAAAAAGTCAGAATTTGTAAGTATTAAGAATGAAAAGGACAGAGAGTTGCCATTAAGAATGACAGTTGCCAGAGTTGCCATTAAGAATGACAATTGCCAGAGTTGCCAAGTGGTAACAAGTTAAATTCAGAAATGTAGCTGAGGCTTAATTAAAATAAAACGTTTTGTGAAATAAATAAAAAAAATGTAGACCCTTGGCTGATTGGCTGGAAAAACAATTATAATTTAAAGCGTTTGTGCGAATGTATTTAAGCGCCAATAAAAAACATCTCCGACCCCATTTAGTAAATATATTATTGATCTGTATCAACAAACGAGTCGATATAGCCATGCCTGTTTGAATAAATATATGTGAGAGCCAAGAGCTTATGATTTGAAATGTATGGAACATTAACTCCTTATACTTACAGGTAGATCAAATATATTTAGGATTTTTGCCTCGTCCCCTGTGTCTGTCTTGCAATTTGAAAAAAAACCTCACAACTTTCTCAATTTTGAAGATGGATTGTTCGGATCTTCTGGACATTAAATTTATTCATCATTTTTTATGTGTTCATTATATAACGTTCTCCGATCAGATAAAATAATTATGCTGGGCAGCACATACATAGTTTGCGTGGTCCCAACTCTTAAAATAATTTAAATTAAGTATTTTTTTGTATAAAATACTGAATTATACAACAATGTTCTCAATTCCACTTCAACAATAATTTTGTGATTTTAAACCGGTTTTTTGAACATTTTTGGGCTCTAAATTACAAAACCTATGTGGAAATGGAATTGAGAACATGACTGATAATTCATTTTTTATCGACAACCTCAAGGCTCCGAAAATCATTTATCGAGATATTCTAACTGAAAGCGGACCAAATTACCTAATATTTTTTTTAAACTAATAATAGGTCAACTTTGACGGGTTGTATCTTCTAAAATTAAAATCGCATTTTATTAAGGGTTTTAAATTTGAAATCGTTGAACAATTTCCTTTAAGATGGGTTCATTCAAATTCAAATTTCGTAGGCGCTTATGAAATTTTTGATTTATGCAACCTACTTTGTTTTACGGGCGTTTGGTTGGTTTGTAAATCTCCCGAAAAATTTGTCGGTGCCACAGAATCTCTGGAATATCTGTGTATTAGACAATGGTCTTAACTGCTATAATAGGGATCCGTCTCTTGCAAATAATTTGTACCAATTTTTAATCATAATTTGTTTTGATGTTTAAATTGAGTTAGTATTATATTTTACGTTTTTGATAATGTTAAGTTTTAATATAATTTAAATTGTTTTCTCAAGATAAAAATTAGTAAAATTTGCAAATATTTTTGCGCCTTTCATTAAGCTACACTTGGTAACCCTAAATACATTTTTTGTGTCCATGGCCGTGTTCATTAGAAGAACTTCCTTCCTGATCAATAATATATTTCTTGTTAATTTACGTAGCCTACTTTTCTTCTTGTTTTAAATATATTTACATGAAGCTTTTTCAAATGTTAATTTTAACCCCTAAAAGTATGCTATATAATAATAGTAGTTCTATGAAGCTGATCAGTGATCAAGAGTCTTTGCTGAACGCACCCAATGCTAACTGGCTTTGGTTTGTGTATTTGATTTGGTCGGTCAGTTTGCGTATTGGCTTTGGGTGGTTTTGCCCAAATACAAGAGGTGTAAAACTAACCAAAGGATATTTCTGTGGCACCGAAAAAATTGAAATTCGGCTGCAATTTGGTTCGAAGAGATTTTGGTGGCACCCGTTTTTGGAGCAAAAATCGTAATCAGGGTGTGTGCTGGAAATCTCAAGAAATTTTCGTTTAAGCTACTGGTTTTAAACCAAACTTGAATGACTTTGTATGTGAAATGACAAGAATTAATACGCTTACTAGATTTAGTGAAAGAAAAACCGTAAGAATTAAATCTACTGGTCTCTGAGAAGACGTTTTCAAGTCGCTAAATTTTCGTCATCTAACCTAGTGAAAGGACATATTTGTGTCACTTTCCAAAACGGGTTTTTTTTTCATATGTACTGTTTCTATAGCTTATGTGACTTGCATAGTTTGACACTATGTGTTTGCTCACAACATAAATAACTTATGCATTTAACACCAAAAATATTTGGTTGCAAAACTCGCTAAGTAAGCAAGGTCGTCAGATAAATTACATTTCTATTATTATTATTCTTTAAGAAACTGTAAAGCTGATTGAATTCGATGGTCATTTACTCAATTTCTAAATACGAAAACCAGAAAATTTCTTAATTATGTATTATCTATTCACTTTTTGACTACAATTTTCTTTCGAACCCAATTCACCAACCATTTTTGTAGTTTTTATATATTTTTAAAGAAGAACAGAAATTTAAAGCGAAAAGTCTTTAAGTATTTCTTTCAAATCGTTTAAATTGATCGTTCAGCCACTTAATTCCAAAAGTCTGACTGAATGGCCAAATAAATGCTACTCGGACCAGGAAAAACATTTGCAGTTCTTAGACAAAAGACATTTTGCCAGCTGTAGAAAGAAAGAAAGAAATATTGCACATGACAACGCAAAGCTGCAGGCGTCGGCGACAACGGCGGCGGCTGCTGCTACGGGTGCCAAAAAGCCGTGCCCATGCCCATTTCCGTGCTTTCCTTTTCTCTTACTCCATGGAACAGCGCGCACAGAGAATGACTCGACGAAAGCCAGGAATGTGCTAACGTGTGTGTGTGTGTGCGTGTGAGAGCATGGAACGTGGCCATTGTGGCAAGTGCCAAAAATTCCGTGCAAGTGAGAAGTCCATTTCAGTTTTTGGTGCAATGCATTTGTACAATAAAAAACTTTAACCGCAAAACTTTTTATTTAGTTGTCTTTTCCCGGGCAACGGCAAAAAGGTGCTTGAAAAATAACATCAAAATTGCATTAAGTGGCAACACTGGCTGGCGTATAAAAAAAACCTCTGTAATTGTATGCCAAAATTAAGGCAAAGTGAGTGAATGGGGAGAGGAGTTCAGGTGTGTCGTTGCCACACAAAAGAAAGGCACTTTAACGAGTCTCTTATTTTTTATTTTTATTTTGCATTTTTCTTTTACTTTCAATTTACTTTGCTGTTGTTCTTTACTGAGACAAGAGAGTAAGACGTAAGACTTATACACAGCAACTTATATTTTCGGAAATCGAAAACAAGAAAAATCAAATGAATTGAGCTGCAAAGTTGAAGAGTAGAAATATTGTTAATTTTGAAAATAAGTGTAGCACTTTATTATTTGATGCCTCGCAAACAATTAAACAAAGCAAAGAGCACTTTAAAAACTTTTAAGCTTTAAACAATAAATTATATGGCATCTTGTTTGACTTGAAGTGATGCCAACTACTTCATTTTCCTTTGCCAATTAAACTCGGATTATTGAAACTATTCCCACACACGCACAACTGTACCTCTCCTCACACTCTTGAAACTTAAATTGTTCTCATGTTAAATCACAAAATGGCATGCCTAATGAGTACTGAAATGCATTTCATTATACCATGACTACGCCAGTCACTAAATGTATATGGCATGAACTTCAGAACAGCTTAGTCCTACTTGACCCGATTCCACTACCCCGCCTCCTCACCCGCCTCCTCCTCCCCCGCCTCTGGTCTAAAAGTGCGTTAATTGCTGGCAAAGGCTTCGCTTCAAATGAGTTGACATCAGGCCAAAGCTAAAGTGTTTTTGCTTCCAAGTGGATACGTATAGGGATACATTTACTGAATTATGCAAGTGTCCTGCTGTCAGATGGGAGTCGGACCATAGATCTCTTACAAGACATTAGCTATGCATAGACAAAGAGATCTGCATCACACACAGTTGTGCCACTCAATCATTGAGTTCCTTTTGGCCTGCCAAAAATAGAGAACAACAATGGCCCAACCACAGACAGACAACTATGCGTGTGTAAGGCCTTTGTAATGAAGTGTATCTAATATAGAAATTAATTAAACAAAACAGCCAACGACGATGACTACAACAAGCAGGACCGAGCTCTTCTCACTTTGTCTTTCCGTTCGTCTGGGGTGTGAATTTCATAACATTTCCCAGAACAAAAGTCAGGCATGCCATGGTCACCACAGCATCATGTGCGCTGCTCATTGCCTTCACAGGTGACAGCACAAGTTCAACACGTTGAGTGAAAACAGCAACTCAGCTGGTTGCGATTTGCTTTTCTTTCGACTGGTTCTTTTTTTTTCTCATTCATTATGCTTATTAGATTTGCTTGTCAGACGAACGGGAGGGAGAAGAAGTCCGTATTGTTATTTTGGCATTTTTATGGGGTGATAAAAAAGAACAGACTACACATTTTTTAGAAGTTACGTTTAAGTTGATAATTTTATTAAAATGTCTGCATTTTGTCTTGTTTTTATTCCATTAAAACAATTTTGTGCAGATGTGGAATCTGTTTTTGTTTCTTAATTATTGAAAAATACATTTTATAGAAATAATTAAAAATATTTTTATAATTTAACACAGAATAACACACAGAAAGAAAGCAGGGGTTTTCTATTAGGGTTGCCGGAAATATTATCGATATATCGATTACCGATATTTTGTCAAATAAAACGATTTATCAATATCGAATATTTCACTTACGTGATATATCGTATATCTAATATTTTTTGTGATATTTTCGGCGATATTTTAAAGTTTTGGATGGAAGAGAAAGACAAATTGCCGACGCTTTCCGACTTGGCATTGACATATGCTATTTTACCAGGAGGCTCGGTGCCATCGGAGCGCTTGGCTTCGACCCTAAAAAGTGTGGTTTCCTACAACAGAAGCCGAATAACCGATGAGCACATAACGCAATGCGTCTTCCTAAAATCTCTATCTAAAGATTATTAGTAAAAATAAATAAATCTTATGTTTCTTTTTATATTTTCTTTGTTCTTTGTTGATATGCTTACTTTTCAACTTAAGCGTCTTTCTTTTACTATGAATTCTTGAATAAGTTTCCACAACATCTTATGTAATAAATAATGTGAAATATATATCTTTGTCTGATAAAATACATTTTGAATATATTTTTTGGGTTTTGGGGCTCTGTTTTTATACATTTCAAAACTCTATAGTTTTAAATAAACTTCAAATGACGCCTCACTTACTCTAAAAAAAATCTGTTTATCTTAAGAAAAAGCAGTATTGTTAAAAATATCGAAAACATCGATAATATCGATTATTTTATTAATAAAATAGCAATATCGAAATGATCATTTTTTTAATATCGAAAAAATATCGATATAGATATTTTTCAAATATCCGATATCCCTATTTTCTATGCAGTACTGTTTCAAGGGCCTCCCAGTCCTCATCAGTTTTTGCTATTACAATTAAAGTCGTTTTATAAATGTATTAAACTGGCCTTCCCATGGAATAAGCTTATGTAAGGACCGGCAGGCCCCTGAAATAGTACAGTACAGTAAACAGAACTACTCTTTTTCCAAAAAGATAAGGATCGGTTTAGATTCAGGCACGGGAGGTCATTAATTCAGTGAGATGCACACATATAAATCTGCCTAAATGCTGTGTGAGTTGTTGTTGTAGCTTTCGTATGTTTCTGTCTCACGTGTAAGCAAAAGTGCGACTATTCGTACCAATTCCCTTTTTGGAGAGTATTCCAATAAGTTTTCTTTTAAATTTTGATAGAAAGTTGTCAAAATAGTCATAAATAGGAAATTAATCAGAACTTTTTTGATAGATTATTTCCGGGTGGATTCATAGATTTAGATTTATGTCCTGTAAAGTCTAAGTTAATAGTTATTTAGAAATATTTTCGAAAAAAATTTGGACAAATTATTTTCCTGCGGTAACTTATGCAAATTATTATTTGCCCAAATTTTGTTGATAAATTGGCTAAATATGCCTAAATACGTAATTTTTCGGCACTTTTTCAGCAACTTATTTGCGAATGGATCAACAGCTTTGATTTTAAGTACTTTAAAATCTGAAATAAAGGCTATTTTGACAAATTTTCATTTGGGCAAATTATTTGCCAGTGCTACCTTTGCTTAAGCTTTACACACATATTTGTAGCTTTACGCACACAAATAAAAAAAAAAAAGTTTGCACACCAGGCTAGTTCAAAGAACCCAAGAACAGGTTCTAAACCGATTTGAAGCCTTGTATCATTAAAAAAAAATTGCACTGCTTCGGCTTTTGAGTTGGTTAAGCTTAATGAAATTCCAAATAAATAAATTTAAAAATTTATTTTAAACTATTTTATTGAACAATCAAAACTGCAAAGAAAAGTCAAATGTACTAAGAGAAAAGTGAACTTTTGTTTAGAAAAGGCATGAAGAAGACAATTCAGGAATTCAATTAGATTCGCTGCAGGAAACTTGTCTGCAAACCGCCATCAAGTAAGTCAAATAAATTGGCTCATGTTTTGGGTTATTCTAAGTGAATCAAACTTTAATGAAACTTCTTTTAGTTGTTTAACAACTAAAGTGTTTGTGTTTTAAAGATCATATCAGACTGCATTTTTCCACTTCCTAGTCCAATTTTACTTTCGTTTTAATCTAGAACGCCATCAGTTAGTTTTAATTCAAAGAGTTTGCTTTCCCTCTATTTTCTTTTTCACTTCCCTTATGTGTGTGTTCAGAGAGCTTAACAATTTCCGCAGGCTTTTTTTTTGGTTAAAACAAATTTCACTTTTTTTTCGCTGATATGTGACATTTATGTCTGGGTCCGCAGATAATGCCAAAAGTGTGTGAAAGTTGCCGAGAGTTTGTCATGCAATTAGAGCAACATGCGACCAAAAGTGGACGACAGCTCTGGGAAAATCGCTTGGTCTGGCCAAAATGCGTTTTCCCGCTTTGCACAAATACTTGAAAATCAAGTTTTCCAATCTTGTGTTGTTGCTCGCTGGCTGCCAGGAAATAACAGCAACAATCAAGCTAGCCAAAAGTGGTTTTCACCAATTGAACTTGTTTGCGCTATTGATGTTTTTCTTTTGCTCGGTTGCCTGAACGAAAACGAAATCGAAATCAATTTCGAAATGTGCGTGGAGCAATGGAGCCATTGAACCAAGCTCATCAGGACCATCAGCGTTATGTAAGCATTGCCAGCGCTTTGGGGGGGATGTGGATGCATTGCGTCTTTTATTTGTTTGTTTCTCTATATATGAATTTTTTTTCTCTTTTTCGCAGCGTAAATAGAAATATGCGCAAGTGGCAAAACATTGTTGCGGTGAAAGTTTCCCTAGCCCACACACACTCATGAGGATCTCAATGGTGTGGCAAGCCATCGGATTTGATAGCTCTTGGTCATAAATGTCGCTCTTGTTGCCATAAAAACTAGAGCAATTGCCAGTCGAAAGGAAGTGGTCAAAAGGAAGTACTGAATGCGGTGGGGACGGAACTGGTATAAAGGGGAAATGGAATATTTGCAGTTATGACTGAAAGTTAAACAAAGGGAAATTTGATTTTAACCACAGAATTTGAAGCTTTTACTTAAATTGAGACGGACCAGAATACCAAAAAAAAGTACCAAAATGAGAATATAAAATAATTTATCAAGCCACAAATAAAAAAATATTCAGCAAGTTTAAGACTTTTATGACTGAACAACGTACAGTATGGATTAAAACTCTTTTAAAACGTTTAAGTTGAGGTTAGAAAAATGGAATTCTTTTTCGTTTAAGTATTTTTATCACAACTTTTCATGTCATTTAATTAAAGTGGCAAATAGCTTCGTTTTTTACCAACATCTTACCCGATGATTGCTGTGTTCCTAAATTAAGCAAATAAATAAAAAAAAAAAACAAAAAATTTTCATGAAACCCATGCCCAAACAGTTCATAAAACAAGCACAAAATGTTCACGAAACAAGCCCAAAAAATCCAAAGTGAGATCAAAGTGTTCATGAAAAATCGTACCCCAATGTTCATAATTTGAGAAGAAACGTGCATGATAGACTTTCGTCACCGGATGTTCATTCTATTACGGGTTTCAGTGAACTTCGGTTTTCGGTTCCGATTCGGAACTCAGATATTCAAAAATTTAAATTGCTTTAAATTACTGCTTTCTGGGTAATGAGAAATCGGACCTCAATTTTTATAAATTTTTTTTATTAAAAGCAGGATAGTATTTCTTAATTATGGTTCGAAATAATCGGCCCTAAAATCTGTCAAAAGAGATACTTTAAGACTAGGGTCGAATGTAGCCCATAATACGATGGTAAAATACTCAAAAGGGTGTATCAGCTCTAAAACAGTTGGAAACATAAAAACTGAATGAGTTTTTTTTTCAAAATTACAGTTTTTTAAATATTTAACAACACTTTCTTAAAATAGGAAACGATGTTTCTAAATTTCAGAGGGAAATTTGATTTAAATCAAGAAACTTCATTTATAAAATTTGTATTAACATTTTCTATAATTTCTTTATTTAAGAGAGGATTTTACTATTACTAAGAAATTTTTTACAGTTAATTTAAGGATTTATTTTTACCAAAGAAAAGTTTTTCCGCCTTTAAAATTTTTTTTTTATTTTTCTTAGATTAATTAGATTAGATCAGGGTCGTTCTAGCTACTGATTTGTTTTATATTTCACGAAATCAATATCGTAAGCATATAAGTTTCAGGAATTCATAGAAGAAAGCATCTCGAATCCCATTAAGTATATATATTCTTGGTCAGCATAGCGAGCCGTCCGACTGTTTCTATACTATCTACTGAGACTGTTTTAAAGGTATATTGATCAATCTTTGCACGCAGTTTTTAAAACATTTTTAATCTTTTTTTTATATTTTTAAAAATTTATTTTTCTTTATAAACATATCTTAAAAGTCAAGCTAAATTGATTCGTGCACAACTCTCGTGTTTTTTGTCCGATATTCGCTATGACTTTAAGTCAGGGGTCGACAATGTGAGCAAAGATGACAGCCGTTGTAATAGTATTTGTAAGACGACAGAGAAAAGTTGTCAATTAACAAGCTTAAAAGCCTTCTACTCTCTACCGAGTAGAAATATCAAAGGGAAGCTTTAAAAAGCTCTCTGCCTCTTTTCTGTATATGCACACAAATATTTTCTCAGCTGCTAGTGGAAGCTACTCTGCTCACATTGCCGATGCCGCAATCTTTACCAAGTTCATCTATGTGAAAAAATTACCACAGTAGCCAAGTAGACATCACCCAAAAAAAAACAAAAGCCAATTTCAAATTCTTAAAAATTATTTATATACCCATTTATTTTCCTCTCTACATCTTCCATTCTAATCTACGGGGGGTCAACAAAGATTTTTGTAGAAATCTAGTACAAAATAAATTCACTTGCTTAATCTAATAAGCTGCGAACATAATTCAGTACATAAATATTCTTGTCTGTCACTTTAAATTAATGCATTAATTGCTAAAAGCACAGACAAAAATGCATATAAAAATATCTTAAGCGACGGCTTTTGCCGAAATATTGCTGGTCGCTGTTGAAATGTCATAAACAAATTGCAGATATCTATAGCAAAACTTAGCATAGATCATTGCGATTTAAGTGTCTGGCATATATTTGCCGCCGCAAGTAAACAAATGGACAAATAAACAAATGAGTACGCAAACAGAAAATTATATGTGTGTGTATATATATTGCAATTTTAAGCGAAATAAAAGAGTGCAAATTCACAATTTCCTGCGATTTTATATTTATGTGATATAGACTTGAAATCATCTCTTCCACTGTTTTCATTAATTGCATTTCCCATTGAATTTCTTTTTCATCTATTTATTTCGCTTTGCGCCTTGCGTTAATGTTTTTAATTTTTAAACAAATTCTCATCGCCAAGGGGAGCAATTTACTTTACAATGTTTGCAAAATCCCCCAAGTGGAAGGTCAATGTCAGAATAAAAATAATATTGGCCAGCGCAAATAGATATTTTTGTGGTTGATTGTGGGATCAATACGTGATCAGTTGATGTGAGAGTTTTGTTGGCATTATAATAGGAAAAAGGTAATGTTATACTGTTGAAATCAATCTGAACTTTTGGCGGTGGGGGGAATAGAAAAATTAAGGCCTTAGAATTTAAATTGAATCAGTTCTCAGCTCACGCTTCCAACCCGACTTCCTTCTTTTCAAAATGCTGAAATAAAATCAAAATTTGTTCGTACTTAACTTCCATGTTTTTTAACCGATCTTATGGGTGTTTCAAAATTAATAAATAATAACAAGTAAGAAAGTCGGTCAAGCCCGACTGTAATATACTCTGTACCTGTTTGACGAACTGATAACTTTCTGAAAGCGGCGCAGTCCCATTAAATCCTGCCGTCAAGCAAGGTCCAATTGGGAAATTACCAGTTAGCTATTGCCCTCTCGCCCTCTCTTTCTCGTAAGTTCTACCAATCGCTGCGGTGTTGTTGTTGTCGTTGATTTTTATTTTCTTTTACGTATAGCTTTAATATCGTTCATCTGATCGAAAAACGATGTATGGCGGGTCGTTTCATAATAAGTAGCAAAAATCAAAACTAAACTTGATCTGCCTGCAAGTATAAGAAATATATGTTCCATACACTTCAAACCTCTAGCTCTTACCATCTCCGAGATCTCTTCGTTCATACGGACAGACAGACGGACATGGCTATATCGACTCTGCTATTGATGCTGATCAATAATATATATAGTTTATAGGGTCGAAGATGCTTCCTTCTGGTTGTTACATACATTTGCACAAACCCAATATACTCGGTGTACCTTCGGTACAGAGTATAAAAATATGTAACATTCATTTGCTCCACTTCATGATGCCCTTTTTAACTATTTTGAATGGTGTTTAAATTGAAATAAACTTGCGTCTTCTATTGATTCCGATTCTACTTAGAAATGTAACAATAAATTTATAGTCTAAGGTCCAATTTCTTAACTCCTACCCTATCTTTCACATAAACTTACAAATAACAGAGTAAAATGTATATTTATCTGACACTTAGCAAGTATTTAGAAGATTCGAAATTAGCCCTAAAAAAGTGCTAATCAATTTTTCACAACAACTTTTAATTGACTTATTGTGTATCAATTCCAAAGGGAAGAAGGCGTGTTTTTTTTTCTACACTCTGTTGGCTGTCAATATTTCGCACGTAATGCTCCATTAAGTGTACTTTTAATAGCCCAGTCATTTATCAAAAGTTCAGTCAATGTTGCCAAAAGTTAAAGAGCATCAGGCAACGCTCTGCTGCCAAGTCCGAAAAATATATGTTGGTAGAAGGAAAAAAAAAACCCGCGTTTGTCATAATAAAAGTTACTTAAAAATTGCACAGAGGTATCTGTGCGTACATAAATCAAAAGTGTGTGCCTCCTTCCTTCTCTCTCTCTCTCTCTTTCCTGCAAAAAAAAAAATCAGCAAGTCAACCAGGTAGCACACGGCGTATGCGTGATTTATTTTTGCTGACGGGTGGTGGCGGTGCTGGCTGAAAAATGATGAAAAATATTTGCCACATTTTTGGGCATGCGTATGCATCATCAATGAGGCTCATAATTAGGCAGTTGTGCAAATTAGGCATACATTTTTTTCAAATTTTAATTAGCCAACGCTGAAAAGGCGGCTTTAACATTATTTCTTGTATTTGAGTTATGTTAGATCAACACCAAGTTTTTAGCTTGTTTGCATTCACAGGCAGGTAGGCAGGCAGCAGCTGCTGCAAAAATTTATTGCCTGCCTCCAGGCAATCAAATAGTAAAATGGCTTCACTGCGCTTTGACATTTAATTGCGTGGCGTTCTCTCGACATGTTTATGAAAAATTGTTTCTGGTGCACCACCATCAGTTTGTTGCCTCATGTGTGTTGCCGATTTTTAATAAATGGCACAGTCCCTGACAGCCGACTAGTGGAGGAGTCTGGCGACATTTTGTGGTGTTTTCTCCCCCACCACCCCCTTAGGAAATTGCAATTCTGTGTTTTACGGCTGCTGCTCGTGTCTTGTTATTGCATGTGGCGGTATTCTAATTTGCTGATTGCAAAGAGATGCAAGAGCAAAAGTCTTTACTTTAAACCAAACAGAGGTGCCCAAGCCCAGTGCACTGAAAAGTGGAAAGTTATATGAGAATTTTGTTTTCAACTAAAAAAAATTTAACTTTACTTTGTCAACTTTTGACTACTAAGAAACAAGCCATGGAAAATGCTTCGTGAAATTGATACGCCGTTTATATTAGGGTTGCGTTATTGCGTCTAAAAATGTCACAAACACGACACGACACGCACGAATTTATTAATAGTGAATTAAATTCGAAATAATTATTTATCGCGCTTTTACATAATAATATGTTTACATACCACTGAAATTTTAAAGAAGGTTCGGTCTGTTAAAGTATTAATAATACGTTTGCTTTATGGATTCTTGGAATCCGCAAGATGACCGTTCCAGTTTTAGCCAAATACGAGCACACAACTTGCAATTGTTGCAGCACGCGTAGTCAACCGCTTTTTGCTTTATTGAAATTCGTTTTTCATTTAAACGAGTCGACTTTAAAGGCCTATTCTCAGATGACTTAAAAAATATTTTCCTCACATTCATATTTTCATATGAATAGAAACACTATTGTAGTGCTTTAAAATCAGAATGCTTTTAAACAGCGGTCTGGTCTTATTTATACGACGCATAGTGCCGAAAATAAAATTTATGTCATCTGAGATCAGGCCTTGAATAAGGGATGTCGGATATTTGAAAAATATCTATATCGATATTTTTTCGATATTGATATTTTATTGACAAAATAATCGATATTATCGATAACAAACCCAGCTTTTCTTAATAATACAAATTATTAAGTGTATTATAAACTAAATTCTGTCTGCGGTCAAAATCTACAGATCGGCGTCCCAAAAGACAATCTTTTGATCGTCAAGGCGAAGCGCTTCGTGCTGAAATAGAATATGCCAGTACTTAGTCGGAAAGCGCTGGCAATTCGTCTTTATTTTCCATCAAGAATTTATTTATAAATAATTTTTTAATCGCCAAAAATATCACAAAAACATATTCGATAAACGATATATCGCGTAATTTAAATATTCGATATCGATTTATAATATTATTCTCGAAAAAATATTGATATTATATATATCGATAAAATTTCCGGCAACCCTACTTTAAATAATGAAACATATTAAATATCTTCATTTAGTATATTTTGGGTGATTCCACGAAAAATTTCTCACTCGCATTTTTGAGGGTACGCAAAAGTAGAGGGTACGTATTTTATATTCTTGTAGACATGAATCAGTCATATAGTAATGTCCGTATGTCTGTATTGTTCTTAAAGCCAAATAGACAGAGCTATTAACAATGAAAACAGAGGCGAAATCGTAAAGCCACTCAGCAATTTTGCAAAATGTCTCATATTTTCAACATGAACTCATTGAAGTAAATTTTATAATATTTTTAACGTGTTTGTAGTGTTTTCGGCTCATCTGTTTGTCGTGAACCTTTCGTGTTTAAACTAAAAACTACACCACCTGCACCACGAAATCAAATGTTGCATCACTTTTTTATCGATCATCCACAAATAAAAACACGACACCGCCAAACTATAGCCTCGGTCACGCCGCCGCATTTCACAATATAAAAATATATTTCCTTTTTGACCACTAAGTTTAATCGATTTTTAAATTCATCTTTTATGCTCTTTGACGAACATAATTTGAAAAATTAAAATTACTCACAAATTTTATCGGCTGAAAATATGGGTAAGCAAATGTTCAAAACAAATATTTTAATCATCATTACTTATCGATACACTATACAAAGATAGTAGGGTTGCCGCCCACTCAATTTGGAAAAATCCTCGAAACTCCCACAATTTTTAAAATAAATTCTTCGGACCTTCTAAAGAATGTGGATGAATTTCCCATTGCCCATTTAACGGCAAACGCGTTGTCCCTTCAAAGTCGACTATCCTACGTTTGGTAAGGTAAACAATCAGGCAACACCAATGCGGCGATGGAACGGCAGATAGGGCAATAGTCACTGAAAGTGAAGTGCAGGAGAACTCGGCCTTTCGCAGACTTCAACTTGACAAGCTTTTCGTTCAGACTTGGGCCTGCACCCATACGAGATGCAACTGGCCCAGGGCTCAAAGACGACATTAAATCGTCACCAAAAATATCTTATTGGAAAAATATATATGTATTAAGGAATAAGACCAACTAGAGACTATGCTTGGGACGTTAATGAGTAAGTGAACAAAAAAGAGATAATCACTATAAACTGATTCTTAAATTGCTCCTTTTTGTTCAGTTGCTTACATATTTATTCTTTTTTGTGGAGGAACGTAAATCTATTGATAATCTTCATCTAAACTCCACACAAATTGCATTACAAACTTCTCCTCAAAAGCAACAACATATGCAGCACTCGCTTAAAATCTCATTAGGTTAAGTAAAAAAAATACAAGCCAAAACAAAAAAGATTTAAAGTGTGCGTGTGTGTGTGTGTGTTTGCAAAAACAAAGCACAAAAATTATGACCACTTTTACTTGGTTGGCTGCAAATTGAATTGATTTTAATCTGCATACACAGAGGCGGCAGCAGCAGCTCTCTGCCCAGGATAACAGCAATGAAATTTGCATTTGAAATCGCTTTTCAAAAAACTTGCACAGGCGCAACAGTACCACCATCTCCGGAAGGAGGCCTGCTGCTGCTGCTTCTCCTCTACCGCCTCCTCCTTCTTTGTCGTTCGTGTGTGTCTTCTGTGAATTAAATTTGGGGGGGGGCGGGCCAATAAAAAAGTTGAAAAGCAAAAGAAGTAAGGCAACTTTTATGCGTGTGCAGAAAACGATAAGAGCAAAATAAAAAATTCGATTGTAACTTAAGGGAGAGAGAGACAGACAGACAGACAGATATGGTGGGGCTGGCCTGTACTACCCACAACTTAAAAGACATATGAAAATCAGTTTTTGAATATTGGCGCCGAGCAAACACAGGCAGATTGTTGCGTATCCTCTACTGGTATCCTGCTGGAGCAGCAACTTTTTTGCTGCTGGCACGTAGCCAGAGGCAAGTACATATATATTGTATACTCTTGGGGGTGTGGGTGGGGGTGGCGCATAGCATTAGGCTAAATATACGTAGAGAATGTGTGAATGTGTTTGCATATCTGTCAGTTGGCAAACAGCAAATGTACTAAAAGAAATTTAGATTTTTGGGTCATTACTTTGCCAACTGTAGCGCAGGCAAAGCATAAGAAAGTAAGTTCTTTCAAACAGTTGCTACCTATTTTATATATTTATGATTGAAGTGACATGAATATAAAAACAAAATAATTTGGGACCTTTCTTATATGCATATAAATTAACCATAACTCATTTGCATTGCCATTTAATAAGGCCAAAATGCCACTTAAAACTCAATTATCGGATCAGCACTTCAGCCAAAAGGAAAACCACCAAAATGCTCACGCATCGTTGATAAAAACAGAGAAATAAAATTCACGAGCGCTCCAGAAAATATGCATTTTCTATGCAAATTACGCGTGGCCAAATTATAATCTACGAAAGCGGAACGAAAAAATGAACTACAACCGAAATGAAAGCAGCGCCATAAAAGCCATTGCAAAAGCAATGAAATTCAGTTTTGTATTATGCGCATTTATTGCACACAGCGCTAAACCCGAATGTTGTGTTGAGGAGGAACACAGGTGAGCAGCAGCAGCGACGCAAGTACCGCATGCAAGCGCATCATTTATCATTTTGGAAACGCACTGCTTGCGCCTTGACACTGACAGCTTTTTCTGCAACAAAAGAATGCTTAATCCCAATGCGTGGGACAACGACGCAGGCAAAAATCAGTAGAGTCAAGCAAAACTATTCGCAGCAAATATAGCAAAATAGTGACTGTGACTGTAATGACTGTGCCGAAGTTTTAATACACTTAAAAAAGTTCAAGTTCAACAGATTTAACCTATTGAAATATATATATGGAATATAGTTGTTAGATATTTATTAATTTAAGATCATTAAGATTCTGATTGTTGACTGTAAAAATTGAACACGCTACCATCAAAAACAAATAAGATTTCGAAGTAAGACACATTTTCCGATCGATCTGTTCTATGACATTTAAAGGATATAGACTTTCGATTTAGATCCATTTTGCAAATCTGTTTAAAAGCAAATAATATTCATAATTCCAGAGTAAAAGAACGCAGTCATGTAAAACAAAAAAGTTTTTCTTACTTAGACCCATTTTTCGACCTATTGGTCCTATGGCAGCTATAGGATATAGTCATCCGATCTATACCAAATTATGTAGAACTGTTTAAAAGCATATAATATTCAGAGTTGCAGAGTTTAAGAACGCGGTCATGAAAAACAAAAAAGTGTTTCTTACTAAGACAAATTTTCCGACCTATTGGTCCTATGGCAGCTATAGGATATAGTCATATGATCTTAACCAAATTGTGTAGAACTATTTAATAGCATATCATTTTCATTATTCCTGAGTTTAACAACGCTGTCATGGAATACAAAAAAGTTTTTCTTACTAAGACCCATTTTACGAACGATCAGTCCTATGGCAGCTTTAGGATATAGTCATATGATTTTAATCAAATTTTGTGGAACTGTTTGAAAGCATATCATTTTCATAATTCCAGAGTTTAAGAATGCTGTCATGGAAAACAAAAAAGTTTTTCTTACTAAGACCCATTTTCCGATTGATCGGTCCTATGGAAGCTTAAGTATATAGTCATAAGATCTAAACCAAATTATGTAGAACTGTTTGAAAGCATATATCTTTATAATTTCAGAGTTTAAGAACGCTGTCATGGTAAAAAAAATAATGTTTTCTTACTAAGACCTATTTTCCAACCGATCGGTAACATGGCAACGATAGGAAATAGTCATATGATCTTAGCCAAATTATAAAGAACTGTTTAATAGCATATAATGTTCATAATTCCAAAGATTAAGAACGCTTTCATGGAAAACAAAAAAGTTGTTCTTACTAAGACCTATTTTCCGACCAATCGGTAATATTTCAGCTATAGGATATAGTCATATGATCTTAACCAAATTATGTGGAACTGTTTTAAAGCATATAATATTCCTAATTCCCGAAGAAGAAGAACCGTATCATTTAAAACAAAAACGAAACGATCGTTCCTATGATAGCTTTAAGATAAAGTCATCCGATCCGACATATGACATAGAAGACTCTGTGCAAAATTTCACTTTAAAAGTGAGAGACTAGTTTGCGTAGAAACAGACAGGCGGACAGACGGACAAAGCTCAATCGAGTTAGCTCGTCGTCCCGATCAGGAATATATATATAGTTTACAGGGTCGAAAATGAATATTTCTAAGTGTAACAAGTGTATAAAAAAAAACTATTTTTACACATTTTTATAGCAGCTTTTCGCAATGTTTCTCATCTACCACATGGGCTCAACGAGATGTGAACAGTTTGATTGGAATTTTAATTTTCTAGTTGTTTGGAATTTCCCGCTTATAAACTTTAGATAGAACATTGCTATAGCTATCCACCGTCTCTTCAAAAGCTAGTTTGTAATAATTTGAGTAAGCTGCGTCACTTAGTCAGGTTTTACACGAAGCAAACTTCTTAAAGTTTTCCTAGTAGGCTTAAAATTTAATGGAGATTTTTTTGACCTTTTAAACGAAATGTATAAATTCAATTGTCGTTCTCCAGCCTACTGAGAAAACGTCATACAGTTTGCTTCATCGTGTAAAACCCGACTTAGCCAGCGGTTAAATGCAGACCACCTCATAAAGATCGACAAAAAAAGAAATTAGTAAATTTTGTGAGCTCAACAAGCATTATTTTTGTGTATAAAAAAAACACAAAATTTTAACAAAAATGTGTTTTCATAGCATACTTGAAAGTGCAATGATATTCTTCATATTCAAAGCTAATAACTGCTAGACTGATTGACTGAGTAATTAACGCCCAGGCCAAACGGTTTTACTTAGAGAGCTTAAATTTTGTCTAATCTTTCGTTTAGGTATGTAAACGCACACGAAGACAGGATTCTTATAAATGCCGGTCCTAGGTGGTTGAGAATGTTCCGAAGAATCTGTATTTTAAAAAGTTTTCTAATTGTAGGGATTTTATTAGGCATCCGGCATGTCTCAGTTTCCGACTTTGAAATTAGTTAATGTTCCCCCTTTTCAAGTTTTAATTTCCATTTACCTTCATTTGATTATCTTGATATTCTCTTAAAGTTTCTACCAATTTCAATCGATCGAATTCGACAATGCGAACAGTTCTAAGTATCTTAAATCTCTAATTCAGTTTCACTTAAAAAACAAACAAAAAAAATCATCTAAACTAGTTTCTAAATAAAAATAACCAAAAAACAACAACATACTAAAACGAACAGGCCATCAATTAAAAAACCTTTTTGCCAAAATTAGCGCACTCAATTAATTTGAAAACTGTTTTTCCCCATCAACCCCGAAAAACACGAAAGGGTAAATGGGGCAATTTCAAAGGCAACGGCAACACTTCAGTCTCAGCTGCCAAACCCCGGGAGTACACACACACAAACAAACAAACACACACACACATACACACACCTTAAGAGTGAGTGAAATTTCAATTAATCAAGCGAGGAATTCGGGAGAAGGGAAAGAGGGATCCATGCTTCACGTTCACAGGTTAAGCCGTGTCGGCATTTTAACTCTGCATAGTTACGAAATTTGGCGATGCCATAAAATTTAGAACTATAAAACTTGTGCGGCCGTTGCTCTTCCTCTCTCGCTCTCTTTGCAGGTGGGTGATTAGTCATTATTTATTTTAAAATCAATTAGTTTGCCTTGACGTGAGTCGAGGAAACTCTCGGTGGTGTGCTGGGAGGGGGGGTGAACCAGAAGTTCACGTCTCATTGGCAAGCAAAAATATTTATTTTTTTGTTGTTGTTGTTGGTTTTTGTGCTGAGTAATTTGGCAAATATTCGACATTTGTTTGTTTGTGTACAGCAATTTTCACAATTTTCCCCAAAATTTCAATTTGATTGACTTTATAGAAATGTAATAACTGTTCATATCTCAGCCAAATAATTGTCAATTATTTGTAAGGATTACAATTCGTTGTAATCTTATGCAAAACTAATTAACTTGAGAAATATTCAGCTGGCAGCTGACAAATATTTGACTAGCAAGAATTATAACAATTTTGTAGAAAAAGAACTACAACAACAGAAGCTGTGTAATTGAACGAATGAGGAAATGAATGATGTGCATAGCTGATGAGCAAAATGATGAAGAGACAGCAAATGCAACAGACTTACCAAAGGAGAGAGAGAGAGAGAGAGTGAGCAAAAATGTAAAACAGGAAATTAAATTTACAAGAAATTGCACAAAGCGCAAGAGAAACTGATGAAAAACAGAATACTCAGTTGCATATCCATTTCGACATTCTGATGATAGAACTTTAGTCAGAGTTAATGCACATTATTGTGCAAGGACGACTTTGAGTAGATTGAGAATTGCTTGAGAGGATTAGTTTTGGTCAGTTTGGTTTATGATGATGCAAAGGACAAAAGGAACAACATGGAAGGATTTCTTCGCTTTGGGAAAATTTACTAAATGTTGCAGAAATGTCAAGTGAAAAGGGAACTGGTTTGATTGAGTTGAACAAGAATGGGAAAATTGCAATTCAGGAATTCATTTTAAGTTAGGCAATTAATCAGTATTATGAAGGGGACAGGAAATATTAACCCAAGGACAATCACATTTTAGACACAAGTTGACAACTAAAAAACAGGTTTATTTTAACTCTAATCAATTTGGATATTCAGTAGTTAAGGACATGGACACTGTCCTACACTTGTTATTGTATATCTCACAGTACCTGAATTAACTGGTTTTCCAGTCCTCTTTGTAGTTGTTGTTGCTTGTTTGAAAATATACACTCAGAAAAAAACAAGAAGAACTGACAAAGATCTAATACGATTAGCATGGTATTTATACCCCAATATTTAAGCACATTTCGTTTTTGGGTGTACTTAAATTAAATAAGAAATATTCTTTAAAAAATTATATTTTAAAATAAGAACAAACATTCTTATATTAAAAATATATCCTACTTAGAGTGAGCCGAAAAATTGAAAAAGGGGTTTTTAATTCATGTACAAAATGTCTCGAATGAAGTACGAAATTGACTTACAATGCCAAGCCAAAAAAGTATGCTATGGAAAATTTCTTTAAAAATCTATCTCACAAAAATACTCTAGTAGCCCGCTATAGACTGGGGCCGAGCGCGTTCGTGTTTTTCACACAGACGCGAGCCGAAGTCATGTCTGTGTGAATCGGTGAGCACAGAAAAACTTGATTTTGCAAGTGAGTTGGCTCTCTACTGTGGCAGTCACTAACACATGCTCATATTTCAGTCCTCTCCATTTGGCCGGCCCTGCTCTAGCTGAACCCTTCCCGAGGTTGTCAACTGGGCCATGGACACTACTTTTATTTCCTTGGTGTGAAACTCAGAAAATGCTGTGTCTAGCTAAGGTTATGACCTATACTTTCCAGACTTCTTTATAATTTCCAACGGGTTTTATCACTTTGCTTATGAAGTGATGGTAGATTTCTGACCTACAGTTATATTCAAGACCAGTGTTTGTCTTCTTCTGTCTTCAAGAGCGGGACCAAAAAGTAAGAGTGTATTGACCTACTTCATTGAACGCTGGCCAGCGACTAAAAAAGTTTGCTTTCTTGGCATAAGCCTCGACCTGCGTTTGGCTCATGTAGGTGTGAATAGCCGCATGTTTTCAGACCCAGGGGCTTTGGGTGACAAACACTGATCAAGGTGTGAATAATTGCAACCTTATTTGATACGATACAGAAACCCCGTTTCAAAACGAAATTGGAGATAGCTAAAGAATTTAATGTGCTTAAACCAGAGATGCAAACCGCACGTAAATAGGGAGGGGTTCGGTTCTGAGGTTCACAGGAATTTCAAACCACCGGTTCGGTTCATAATATTATCGTCGAACGAACCGCGGTTTTGGTTCGGTTCAGTGGTTCACGGTCAATATATTTTCGCGCCTGATCCCGTTTCCGAATTTCGAAACTTTCTAAAAAGAAACTTACGACAATTTGCATACATTTTTGAAAAGGATATCTTAGAAATCATTTAAACAATTTAGATTTTCAATAGAAATATTTAAATTATATAAACAAAAATCAGGTATAGCACATAAAATCCAAAATAGGCTTTGTGAGCTGGTCTTATTATAAATGAACTTATTATAAAAAGACAGTCTTGACGAGCGAAAAGGCAATATATACCATAATATTTCGAAACCGATGCATTTCATAATCCCAGCTAAAATGGTACTTGCTAAAACAAAATGTCTGATGGCTTACCAAAGGTAAGCGTTAGTCTATTCTCTGAACGAGAAAAACGCGTACTAGTCTCTTTATAAACGTTAAATAGGGAACTTGAAGGTACTGCGAAGGCTAAATTTATATAAACAAGGAAACACTACCAATACCTTAGAAAAATGTATAAATATACCAGTATAATATCGTATTCTTTACTTCATTAAACCCATCGATAAACTGAACCGAGCCGTTTTCACAGGCGGTTTTCGGTTCGGTTCATTATTTTCGAAAGATCGCTGGTTCGGTTCTTGGTTCGGTTTACGAGCACATATAAGCGGTTCGGTTCGGTTCAGAGCCGGTTTGCATCGCTAGCTTAAATCAAGATTATTAAGTTCCTATTTTATGTACTTTTATTTTGTTGTAGGAGTATTTTGAGTTGACTTAAGGATTTCTTGTACAACGACGAAGAGTATTTAGTAATTATTTTAAGTACCTAAATTCTTGTTATAAGAGTTAATCGGTATTGACTTTAAGACAATTACGACCTAAAATAAAAAAGTTCTAAACATTAAACATTTCAAAACGATCAAATGGTTTTGTATCCATTTTGAAAAAATATTAGGTATTTTGGATAAGTATTAAAAATAAATCATACTTCAGAATGTATAAGTAAAGTTGATACCTCGCACAAGAAAAAGCGATACAGCAAGTCGCTCAGCTTCTTTTTCTACGAGTAAGACAGTTGGAGTGGTGAATATGCCACAATATATAAGATATATCAACTATTTATTATTTATTCTGGGTTAACAACTAATAATTCAAGTGACAAGCACAAACGGACGCCTCGTTGGTCGCGGCAGAACATTTGGGTTTTACCCAGAGCAAAGGAGATACAATGAAAACTGGTTCTTGATTGCTTGATTTGCTCAAAAAATCCTTTTTGGACAATGAAAAAGAGTCAACTGTTATTTGCAAGCTTTGGTAAAAGATAAAACCTACAAAAGCGACAGCAAAAAAGTAAACGAAACAGCTCACGAATCACTTGAGTGCCCATCACTGATTCAGAAGGATTTTCTACTCCTGTTGCTGTTAATTCCAGGAATACAAATATGACTTTTCCTGGTTGACATGTGCAAAATCCAATCACTTGCAGTTACGCAATTTAGTATTAAATTCGCTTTTGGCCTTAGGGGATTCATGCATAGTTCTCAGTATTCAAAGATGCATGCCACATGAATTGGCGTTGCAACATTGCACACACACACACATACAGACAAGAGAATGACAGCGACATTGTGCAACTGTCATCGGCGGTTGGCAGCCAACTAAGCATTTAATTTGAGCGCAGCTAGCGACAATTTTAGTGGTCGACGGAGACAAAAAGTCGAGCTCCCAGGCCCAGGGGCCACTTTTGTTGCAGTTGCCTGACTTTTCGCAATAAGCCCGCTAACTGCTGCTAACTGTTGACGCTGGGAAATTGTAACTGTAACAAAAGACAAGCTCCAACTTGTCCGAAACACAATGAATGCGAATGCGAATGCCAGGAAATTGAATTAGCGAAAAATGTTGCAATTGTCTCTCTGCTGAACTGCAATTGAAACCAAAAAAAAAAAAAAAAAACTGAGACCAGAAGCCACCGCATCTCGCAGTTAATGGAAGACTTAGCAGGTCTCTTGAATTATGCACTTCTCAAAATTAATTGCAAGCCAACGAGTGGAGGGGCCAACAGCGAGCAAATCTTACCACATCCTTGACTGACTAAAAAAAAAAAAAGTTATTCAATTAAACTTTTGCTTGCTACGCGGCGAAAGGCGGCAACCTTGGACAGATGCCACCAAACCCAATGGCCAACTACTGTGGGACAGCATACATTTTTGTTTAAATTAAATTTCATTAAAATATAATGCTTGCCCAAAGAACCGAGAAGAGCAAGCTTCATTTACCACTGCACACGCCCACATGCTGTGTGTGTGGGTTCTCGGAGGCGTGGCACATGTGACATGCAGCTGCATGCAAATTAGAGCGTTATTATATTGCCCAGCAATCCGGCAACCCTGGCAGGCTAAGAGGCCCCTGATGAATGGCAAATGTGCCTCCTCCTTCTTCTCTTTTGCTGACATGCTCTTGACTTTTGGCCCCAGCTTCACTCGACCGTCTCTCGCTCCCGGGGGAAGCTTGTTTCAACAAAACTATTTCCCTGGGAGTAGCAAAGCAAAGCTCGCCTGATTTATGCTTGTTTTGTTGCTCACATGAGTCCTCCTGCTGGGGTCCGGTGCGGTCCTCTCCTCTATCATTCACATTGTTTGATTAATTTCATAAGCCAGCAATTACGTCACAAAAAGGACAACTCTAGTCGGCCACATGTTGCCGGAGTATACTTAATTGCGGTCCGAAAAGTTCAATTTTCTTGCTCACTTTAAGCAGAAGCTTAAAGGAACAGAAAAGCTGATGAAAATATTTTCATTGTGGTCAAAACAAAAATCATTTCACAACCGCAAGACAAATTTTGATACAAGTTTTGAGGCAATTTGTGGTGCTGTCATCAGGCCTAGAGAGAGAGCTAATGAAATGCAACGAATCAAAGGCAAACACTTGAAATCGAACAGACAAAACTGGGATGGATGGAACCATAGAATCAATTATCTGGCAAATTAAAACCAGATTTATGTGACCTAGCAGCAGATTAAGTGTGTCAAAAGAAGTTGAGAATGAAAGTAAGACAGTTTTGAATGTATTGATGAGACATTTGCATGAAGGTTTTTGATATATTTGCTTATAAGCAGGTGAACAAAAATGAGTTGCTTACTGAATTGAACAAGTGAACATGTTTTTCTTTAATTGTTTCTTTTTTGTTCAGTTACTCATGTTTCTGTTCTGTTATATACCCTATACTCAGCATCTGTTTACTCAATTGCTCTTTTTTGTTCAGTGGCTTTTGGCTCAGTAACTCTTTGATTTGCTTTGCTTTACTCTTCGCTGTTCTTTGCTTTAAGATTCTGAATTACTTAATAATTTTTTCTAAGGCTGAATTCACATTGTTTGACGCATGAGACATGATAACTTATCTAGTAAGCCTTCATGTTGCCATAAACGAACTAACCTAGACTGACCGTTTGCTCTGTACCTCTTCTCTGCCAGCAAAGGCAGCGTTTTGAACGGTATGAGTTCGACATGAACATGTATGATGTGGCCTACTAATTTGTACTGAAAAGCTGTTCGCAACCTCAGTTCGACGCAATTCTCTCTCTCAAACCATCAAACGTCAGCATTTTTCTCTCTAAAACAATCGAACGTCAGCGTCGCAACCAAAAAAGCAGCGCAATCCTTCAGTCTATATTTCTATAAAAGTCAAATGACAAGCTGTTCACAATGAAAAGAAGACACTCAAAAGGGCCAACTTGATAGACGAACAAGGTGAACCCAGCCTAACAGAAATTAAATTTATGGAAAATTCTCAAATATTTTCCCAAGAAACCCATAGGTGTAAAATAAAATAAAAAATATTGGATTTGTGCAAATTTATATATCTGACCATTTAAACTATATATATTCTTGATCAGCATCAACAGCCGAGTCTATATAGCCATGTCCGTCTGTCCGTATGAACGAAGAGATCTCAAAAATGGTAAACTTCTTATACTTGCGGGCAGATCAAGTTTATTTTTAATTTTTGCCATAGTAGAGTTGCCACCCCAACAATTAAAAAAAAAAGTACAAATATCCCACAATTTTAAAGAAAGCTTGTTAAAACCTTCTAGACATAAATTGTACTCATAATTACTTATCGAGCCTCCATACATCGTTTCCAATCAGATAAATGATAGTAGAGTTGCCACTCCCACAATTTCAAAAAACCCTCAAATCTCCCACAATTTTATAAATATACGATTCGAACCTTAAAGACATATATTCTACTCATCATTACTTATCGAGCTCCCATACATCGTTTTTCGATCAGATAAACGAAAGTAGAGTTGCCACCTCCACAATTTGGAAAAACCCTCTAATCTCTCACAATTTTAAAGGTAGATTATTCTAACCTTAAAGACATATATTCTACTCATCATTACTTATCGAGAACCCATAAATCGTTTTCCGATCAGATAAATGATAGTAGAGTTGTCACCCCCACAACTTGAAAAACTCTCAAATCTACCACAATTTTAAAGATAAATGATTCGAACCTTGTCGACATGTTTCAAGCCTCTATACATCGTTTCCCGATCAGATTAACGATAGTAGAGTTGTCACCCCCACAATTTAAAAAACCCTTAAATCTTCCACAATTTTAAAGATATATTTTTGGAACCTTCTAGAGATCTATTTTAACCACCACCGTTTTCAGATCAGATGATCGATAGTCGAGTTATAGGCAACAAAAATTCAAAATTACGCTGGGCAGCACTGGCCGCAATCGTGATGGGCAGCACTGATACAGTTGGTGTGACCCCACACTTAAAAGTTATCAGTTAAATACAAACTTTGACAGGTACAGAGTATATTACAGTAGGCCGAGTTTCTTACTTGTTTTTTATTCGATTTTCCCACCTGACATTTTTTACAGACCTGGCTGTATGATCTTCACAATCACTTAGACAGCGATGAAGACCATCGATGTGATTCGAAGCCGCTAACAGGCTGCATGGCTTCAAGCACTTTTGACACTGCGAAGAGTTGGTACCTCAAAAACGAGTTGATTTTGTAATATTTTATTTATAAAAAGAACCAATAGAAATCGCATAAATATGGCCGCAAATTAGCACGATAAATACACGGACAGTATCTTCATACACATACGCATTGGTCTTCTAAAGAAGACTTTATGTTTATGAATATGGTGTCAATTTATTGTGGCATACGCACACACGAGTTTATACTTTAGGCAGCTTATAATATTCAGGAAATTGTAGTGGCAATTGATTTGATAAAAAAAGGAAAAAAATTGGATAAGCTTTCCTTTTGGGGATACATCAGCTTTTATAAGCTTTTCAATTTTCATTGTTTGTTTTTAGCAATTAACTAAACAAATACATTTTTCATGTTTGTTTAATGCCGGTTAAGCTGACCAATTGTAATTTTGACACACGCTCATAAACGTATGGTTCACGCCCAGTTTTAGTGCCAAGTAAAGGGTTTAAAAACGGATTATTAAAAAATATATATATGATAAACGCCCCTAAAAGTATACTTTGCTTATGTATTAAAATTCAATCCAGGATATATTCACCTGTTGTTAATCCATTTAAATGAAAGTGAATATGGAAAACCCTAAATGGAAATTTGCCAAAAGAGAAATAAACTGCTTTGAAAATGTCACTCAACTTGCTTACTGCTGTCATAACACAATTGAGTTTGGACTCTCCATTTGTGGCTTCATCCCAATCAAGATTTTCAACAGACACACACACACACACACAGACTCAATTACACGCAATAACGTTGACAATGATGATGACAACCAAATTGCTGGCGATATTTTCTTGACCAAAAATTGAGCAATCGACAAAATGGTAGACCCAAAATGGTCGCTTGTCAGATTTTGATCAAAGATGATTCTGGAGCGGAGGGGCTGGGCTGCAAGTGCCAAAATGCTCCAATTATCGTCGCCCGGACGGACAGACAGACAGACTGCCAGAAGGCAGCCAAATGCAATAACAAAGGCCGACAACAACCACACAGAGAGAACAGAAAATAATAAAGCAAAATTATTATCTGGCCAAAAATGTTTCAATAGCAAGAGCTCGACAACAATGGACAGAGACAAAGATTATGACAATACTAATGGTCCCAAACAGAGCGGAGGGGAACAGAGTTTCCTCAATTTGAGACAGGCTGTTGCCAATATGTTGGAAAATAAAGAAAAAAAGCTGATATGATGATGTGTTGATGGCTGTACCTAAAGACTTCTGCCCTGCCCTCCTTCCGCCTGAGGTAGCCAGCGGCAACAACATAACAATTGGAAAACACTCAACAACTGAAATCGAGCTCAAGTAAGTAACTTTCCGTTACAATTGTTAGCAAAAAAAAAAAAAAAAAATAGAAGGAAACCAAACTATGCCATGCAGCAGCAGCTGCTGCCCTTCTCAGAAAAGGAATTTTCTTTACCTTCACAAAATATTTCTCTCCCTTTCCATTTTTTATTTCCCACTGATAACTTTCAAATGCAATGCCGCAGGCTGTTATGGCATGGCAATAATGCAAAACACAGCCCGGATGCTGGCAAAGAGGAATTGGAACTGGAAGGGAAGGAGGACAACGACGACGACGACGACGACTACAACTTGACGTTCAATTTCTCATAAAAGTTTCTTTGGCAGCTGAAGCAACAACAGAACAGAGAAGGGAGCAGAACACAGCAGCCACATCAAATATATGACACACAATTCAAACTTGAGAATTGCATTTCTTGTTGCTGAATTTTTGATAAAGCACTCGAATAGCAAATGCGGCTGATGTAAGTGATATTTTGTTTTTTGGGGAAACATTACGAATTGCCTATACTCTAAGGATTTGTCTTTGATGCAATTTTTATGAATATTTAGACATTCAGATACTTACAATAAAAGTTAAACATTATAATTGCAGTTTCAAAAATCATCGAGCTGGGGCTTAAGTCTACTAAGAAAAAAAAAAATAACTGTCAAATGTCTTCGCGAAATAAGAATTTCAACAGAAATGCACAGAAGTCCATTCATAGGAAATATTTTACATACAAGATGTTACTTAATTATTTTCCTTTTAAAACCAGTTGATTGAAAATGCCATAATAGGGTCTGTTAAAAAAATAATGTGCCTACACAGAGAAAAAAGATCAAGATCAATTTCTTTAAAAAATATCAAATTTACATACAAAATATAAATAGTCTCTTAGACGTATTCCCATAAGTGTGTGGGTTGACTGACTGTCATTCGATTGGTGTTATGTGCAAGGTCCCCCGAGTTCGATCCCCAGACAAGGCAATGTTTTTTTTTTTTTATAAAAGATCCTATTGATATTTTTAACATATCAAATTAATCTTCGTCATATCGGAGTGAAATTGATATGAAAAAATGTGGAAATGACTGCCATTTTATATAAATTTTTTCTGTGTAGAAAGGTATTAGCTGAACTTAAATCAACAGCTCTAAAACAAGACTCATTTTACAATGAGGGCATTCACTACCCATCATTTTGTATAATGTATACATAAACGAGCGATCTCACATACACGCAAACACACGGTCGCGTGGCTGTCACTGACGCAGCATCTGCTAAAAGAGCATACTAAATCATTTCTTGCATAACTTTCGTGTTTTTTGTCCGCGCTCTTATTAAGATTATCAGAATGCATAGATACTAGGCCTAAATGAATATATTTAAAGTTTTAGAACTTTGACTTATAAATGGTGTCTCTAACTGTTTTTGTCCAGCACCGATTCCCGCAGAAACCATGACCATGTCTGTTTGGAAAAAGGTTCGAAACAAACAATTACTTAAAACAAATTGTTGTAGAGTGTTAACTTTCTCAATTTTATGACCGGCACAAATTATTTTGAAGTACTTGCTTGTCGCATTTTCAATTGAAAATGCATTTTGAAAATCATATCAAAATTCTGCATCACACGACTTCGATAAGAAAATAAAGCATAAGTCAGGGTGCCACATGGCTAAGCAAATCAGGTAGATTTATAAGAGTTGGATCTCTTAATTGTTCTTATATTGTTCGTTTACCAGGTGTTCCTGTGGAATTATTACTTTCAGGTACCAAAATGTAAGTGGAATAGAATGAATCCTGAATAACTAACTCTTAACTAATTTTTTTTACCACATTAATTCAACTAAGTACTAGCAAATGGAGTATAAAACCAAATAGAAGACAATATAAGAGCAATATATTATTAAGGAATAGAAAAGGTGAGCCCCATTTCCAACTTTAAAGACCTGGCACTTTTGCAAGGATGGTTATTTGGACCCGTCCTTCTCAACAAAAATATGTCTCCTTTTTGTTTATCAAAAATAGAGCAAAAATGTGTCAACGATTAAAAAAACTATGAACCAGGGAACCGTGACAAAACCATAAGTTAGACAAGTACTAGAACAGATCCATTAACTGAAACGACTTTACAATGCTGAACAACATTTCACGAAAGATTGCTTAAGTAATATGAGTAAATTTTCCAGCCAATCGTGCTCGACTTTGATTCAAAATATATTTTAAAATTGTTTTTATATTTCATGAATTACAAGCTTGAAAAATTGCTGATCTGCCTTACGGATTTTGGAAAATTTAATGCCAAATTTAATGATAATTAGCTTGCAAAGCAAAGATGGGCAATGCCAAATGGAACCGATTCGTTAAACTTAATTACTTATTTCGAGAATTTTACAATAGTCTTAAATGGAATCAGACCTTGATATATTATAGCAGACTTTTTTAAGCAGACAGTTTTTGTCTCATTTTAGCGGAATTTTTTGTTTACTTTAATGGAATCTAGATGATCTTTTACTTTGGGAAGAACAAAAAGTATTTTTTCCATGGTAGCGTCTTTAAACTTGGTATTAAAAAGTTGTATATGCTTTCATTAGTTCTTCTAAGTTTGATTACAATCCTCCAACTCCGACAAAAATTGCAAAATTAGAAAATCCAACACACAGGTTTTTCCCGTGTGTTTTTGATCTTCAAAAAGATATTCTCGTTATATTTGGGGGTGCCACTGGAAACTCTTTCAAAAGAATTCCAATTCTTTGGTGCCACAAAAATCTCTTTCAACCAAAATATGAAATAAATATATCTATTACAAAAAGATCTTATCATTATTATTTTTTTTTTTCTGAATCATTGAGTCAGCTCTTAACTGGGATGATGTAACATCTGAAATTTCATAAATGGCCACATTTTTCAACCAACAACTTACTCAAGCTCAATTTGTTGAAATAACTTCATAAAAAGAGAGATCAGATATGTTTTTTGAAAAGTGTTGACAGTATTTTTAATTGTGATTTATATTCACTTAGTCCGGAGTTACATTGCCCACTAGATTTTGCACCCACAAAAACAGATTTCACACATGCAATCTCTCATGTAACTATTTTTTCTGTTAGAGTAAATAAAACTTGTAACAAAAAAAAAATAAAACGAACACCAACACAACCGAACAGCACTTGCATTTAAATTAAAAACACTTCCTATTGCGGCGAAAACAGCAGTAAAAAGTGGCACAATAAGAGTCGTCGTCGTTGTCGTTGTCGTCGGCAGTTTGTAGTAGCAGCCAGCGGCATTGTTGACGCACAACTTCCGGCCTGGATGTTGGCCATTTTGTTTTTACAGAGGCATTACTCAACGTGCATACTCTCCTCTCTCTGTGCTGTGGTGTGGCTCTGCTCAGATTTGCCCATCCATTTGGGTCTCAGTTGGGCTTTGCCGGTTTAACGCCTTTCTTTGTCCCCTTGCACCCAAGAGGCCAAAAGCTAGCTAGCTAGCTAGCTGGGTTTTGTTTGAAGACTTCTGGGACAAAAGCAGGACCAAGGTGTGAATGATTGTGTTGAATTACTGATTAGCCTCTGCCGCCGGCCCCCTTAGGTCATAAATATGTTAATCATAATGAATTGCAATTGAAATTGCATAGCATAGCATACTTTTTGGGGCAGCATTTTAAATGCATGTTAATTACAACGTTTTGTTGTAGCCACAATTACAGCTGCTTTTTCGTCAACTTTTACAACAACAATTTAAATTTAATTAACCTCACTGCCATATGCAAGGCAGCGGCAGCAGCAACCGCAGAACAAAAATTTATGCGCACACAAAAAAAAATGAAAGGAGCAAAGAAGAGAACCCACCCAGCATATCAGATTAAAAAGTAAACTTTTTAATAAAAAATCACTTTAGCATTTCATTTGCGCACAAAAGAAACAGAAAATTAAAAATAAAAAAAAACAAAAACTTTGTGGTAAAATTAAAAATACTTTTTTAAGCAAACAACAACAAAAAATAAAGCCTTACAGCAAATAATGAAACGCCCGAAAAGCAGCAAATGCAGAAATTTATTTGTATAATAAAGCAAGCAAAAAACAAATTAGCATAGAAGAGAGAAAAGAAACAGAAAAAACAAGCCTTAGAACTCAAGCAAAAATAATGTTGCACTAAAAAGAAGAGTTTGCATAAGAAACGAATACACTGAGAAAATTAAACACACAAAATTGAATTCTTGCTCATCATAATTTCCCCAAGGATGCTTATTAGGCAAAAGCCAAGAAAACTACAAACAAAGCCCCAAAGAATTCACTTGACTTGACGAGTCTGGCGGCTGGCTGCTCATGCTCGACGTTGTCATAAGTGCAACTGAGACCCGGAGTAACTGTTATTTGCTGATTAGGCAGGGGAGAAGCGCAGCAGCACTCACACACACACACACACACACACACATACAAAAAAATAATAACAAAAGAAAGACCAAAAATTCGAAATCAACAATGCATAAGCCCATTTGACAGGTCAGTGGAAGTGAAAGGAGCCAACAAAATCGTTTCAAATGTTTAAGGGTTGGAGGGGGAAGGGGAAACACACATTCACTTCTTTTTTGTACTCGTCGTACCAAAGAGAAATTGAAATCTCACATATATTAGAAGAGAACACTTATTTGTACATAAGAGCAGTCCCAGAGGTAAGTATTTGTTCAAAATAATTCAACCAGTATTTCCTGGCACACAAAACATAAAGAGTTAGTGCAAGGATCTTTAAATCTCTGCCGAACCGTATCGATTCTGACCCCGAATTTTCAACATGATCGACTCCACGCCCATTTCTACTCGCATAGACAGAACTTTCTGAAATCAGAATTTAGTGTGACCCTTCAAAAACAACAAACTACAAAAATCAAACGGTCACACCTTTTTTTACCAGCTGTCTTTTGTTTGCATCCAAATTGGGGAACATTTTAACAACGAGCTTTAAAGCTCTCTTCGTTGGGTTGGAGGGGTGAAATACATTCATTTTTCGTCGTACCAAAGAGAAATTGAAAACACACATATATTAGAACAGAACACTTATTTTTACATAAGAGCAGTCCCAGAGGTAAGGATTTGTTAAAAAAAATCCAACCAGTATTTCCTGGCACTCAAAACTCAAAGAGAGATAGTGCAAGGATCTTAAAATCTCTGCCGAACCGTCTCGATTTAAGCATGATCTCGTACCGCACCCTCATCTACTTGCATCGACAATAAATTCTAATAGAAGAATTTAGTGTGACCTTTCAAAAATAATAATCTTAAAAAAAAATCAAACGGGCACACTATTTTTACCAGCTATCTTTTCTTTGCATTTAAATCAGGGCACATTTTAACAACGAGCTTTAAAGATCTCTTCGTTGACAGCGGCGAGATGTATCTATTAAAGGTGTGGCGAATACCAAAATTTGTAAACTCAAAGCTTTTTGCTAAATCTACAAGAGTGAGACAGACAACGATTGCATGAATAACAAGAAGATGTATCTATGGAGGTGAGGCACTTAGACAAAAGCTCAAGTTTCACAGCTTACATATTGTCAGTGTGCAGCTAACACTTGACGTGAACGGTTGGTCATATATATATACAAAAATATGTGCGTGCATCTCAAATGACCCCTGCAATTTTTTAGTGTGCCTATGACACTCGACGCGTACGGTCACTCCGCGCTTGAGCGAGTGGGTGGGTTCGTGTAGCGCACACACAGCCACACACACACACTTTCATGCAAACGTTGTCTGTCTCACTCTTGTGCAGTTACCTAAAGCTTTTGAGTTTACATATTTTGCTAAGTGCCTCACCTCATAGATACATCTTGAATAACAAACTGACAATTTGTAAGCTATGAAATGAAAGCTTTTGAATGACCGCCGCACCTGTAATAGATACACCTTGGGCAGCGGTCTAGTAAAAAAAAAAAATTAAAGGGAAAACGAAGAGCTTTTAAAAGCTTTCTGTCTGATTTTTGTACATAAATGTATATGAGTAATTTCTCAGTTGCCAGTGTCAACTTCTCTGCTCACATTGCCGACCCCTAATCTTAATTAAGTATAAGACCGGATTTACACGATGAAGCAAACTTTTTAAAGTTTCTCAAAAAGCTTTTGTTTGTTGGAAAGAGGTGTGGGTGGATGGCTTGCCACTCTACGCCTCTTTCCTACGAGCAAGAGCTTTTTTTAAAAACATCATGATGTTTGCTTCATCGTGTAAATCCCGATTAAGTGTTTTTTAAACTAGGACTACGAATCAAGTCTGTGCTTTCGTCTCAAAATAAAACTGAAATTGTCACATTTTCTTTTACATATTGACATTTTCATTTGCTGCTTCATTAAAATATAATATTTCTTTACATTAATCAACAAAATTTATTTAACAAAAATATTTGCCCATACTAAACAACTCGCTTGCATATCAAGTCTCAAATCTTAACCACAAACATTTATCAACCACCCCGAGGCATGCCAAGTCGACCGCCAAAGCATGCAAACAACAACAGCAACGACAAATAAAACATTTACGCATCCTAAAGTATTTCAACAAACTTCCCCTGAATGCATTAGAGTTACAACAGCGCCATTTCCTTCCCCCTCCCACTCTTTACCCCAAAATCAATTGAATTCGACTTTTAAGCTGAAACCAAAGTAAAAGTTTTATCCCACACACATTGAGATGCCGTGGCCAGAGCCAATTATCAGACAAACAGCAAAGAAGAAATTTGCTTGCAAAAACTTTTGGGGCTACTATCGAAAAATCAACGAAACAACAAAACACAGCAAAGTTTTCTCAACTCTCCCTCCAGTATTTGGATATTATAAGTATAGAAACTTCTTTAGAGAGATAAACCCAGGCGGCCCCAAGCCTCTAATTGAAACCTAGGCAACTTAAACTTTTGCGTAAAATGCAATTAAAAGCAGCAGCCAAGCATCAGTTGGAGACGTAATTTTTTGTTGTTTTTTTTTTCTTACTTAATCTTTTGCATCAGAGTTTTGTCCCCAAAGCCCAAAGACAACAAATAAGAAAAGTTTATGCCCGCCTGGGCTCTAATGCAAAAGCAAAGCAATGCTTAAATTTTATTTACGCACAAATTAAAACATCAAGGCAGAGAGAGAAGCATATTTTCCTGCCCGGCGGCAGGTTACATAAGTTTGGCTACTAACCAGAAGAGAAGAGGAGGCCGTTTTTAGTTTATAGTAGTTTGTGGTTTTTAGATAATGCAAAAGTTGCTAACTAGGTGCGGCCTCGAGGCGCTGCTCTGAGTTTCCTTTCAAAGTTTTCCAAAAATTTTAACGCAAAAACCCTAGGAAAAAGCTTTAGCTCTGGCTCACTCACACAGTTTCAATTGAAAGCGTGAGTAGTCATAAAAAATCAATTAAATTCGGTACTTCACACGCCTCACTCAGAACCGAATCGATTACCACATTTTGGTAGAGAATTAGGGGCTGAAAGGCTGCGCCATATGAAGTTCGTTTGGCGCTGACACACATTGGCAAACAGCAATCAAGTCACATACATGACGCAAAACAAGGTGAGGCAAAGTGGAAGAGGGAGCTCTCTTCTTAGCTAACACCTCAACAACAAATCCGAAGCCATGAAGAAATAGTAAACCTTTTAAAAAGGGAGTAGCTTATGAGAATGGGGGAAAATTATTTTGTTCCTTAAGCGAAGTTTGCACAGGCAAAAAATTTGCCAAAATTTTGTTTAAAATTTTTCTAAATAGACATTTCTTTCGATTTTGCTGTACTTTAAACTTAATCTATGTATCCACATGCAAGGAATTTCCATATTTTGGCCTATTTAGCCAAATTTTCTAAAAATTTGGGCAAATTATTTGCCTGTGGGACCTTAGCTTTAAACTAGGTTGTCACAGGCAAATAATTTGCCCAAATTTTGTTTAAAATTTGTCTAAAGAACTCTTACCTTAGATTTTGCAGGACCTAAAACTAAGGCTATGGATTCACCCGCAAATAATTTGCTCAAAAAGTTCTGATAAATTCCCTATTTAGGCCTTTTAAGCAAAATTTTCATCAAAATTTGGGCAAATTATATTGATAATTTGTCTTAAATGGCGGAAATAGATAATTTTCGGCACTATTTGAGCGAATTACTTGCTTGTGGATCCATTGATTTAGCTTAAAGTCCTGTAAAATCTAAAGGATTGACTATTAAGACAAATTTTCCTCAAAATTTGGGCAAATTATTTGCCAGTCTGACCTTAGCTTTTGCTTTAAATTAAGGTTTCACACGCAAACAAAATTTGCGCATATTGTGCAAATAAAGTTAGCCTTGAACTAGAAATGTTTGCGTAAAACAAAATTTTGTGTTGTGAAAAATTTACCCATTTTGTGCAAATATAGTTAGCCTTGAACTAGAAATGTTTGCCTAAAACAAATTTTGTGTTATGAAAAATTTGCCCCTTTTTGTGCAAATAAAATTAGCCTTGAACTAGAAATGTTTGCCTAAAACAAATTTTGTGTTGTAAAAAATTTACCCCTTTTGTGCAAATAAAGTTAGCCTTGAACTAGAAATGTTTGCATTAAACAAATTTGGTGTTCCCACATTGCGCAAATATTTGGTCTGAAAAAATTTGTGCAAATTTTTTTCACTTTGCAAATTGTTTGTCCTTAAATTAAGATTTCCCTATATATAAAATAGTTTGTTCTGACTAATTCATTGATAGAGATTTAAAACTTTGACAGTTGTGAAAAGAGGCAACTAAGGCTTGTATTTGTAAAATTCCTACCCCAAACAGGGGGGAAATGCCCAGAACAATTTTGTTTTCATACGACCGTCAAGCGAGTTGAAATAGAACTTCTCGAAGTAAACTGCATTATTCAAATGCGCATGAAATTTTAAAGATGCTTTAAAACAAAATCGAAGAGAGCTTTTTGAAGCAAACTTCATCGTGTAAACACGGACTGAGAAAAACTTTTTTGGGCCGAATAAATGGAAATATAATGTTCCAATTTCTAAAAATCTATTCCCAAGTTTTTAAATACGATTTACGTAAAATTCTGTTGGCTCAAATAAATTTCAAAAATAATTCTTACATTTGGAATAAATAAATAAAAAAGCACATTGTGATTTGTGAAAATCTACACCGAAGTTCGTACAATGGGTTTTTTTTTGGAGGTTAAAGCCTTTATATTCAAACGCGGGGCATGGATTTTCGAGTATAACCTTAATTGTCAGCCGATTTATGTATGATTCGATTTTTAAGGATAAAAATATAAATATAGTTTTTTATATATATATTATTGTACAACATCTTAAGAATATTCTGTGAAAATTTGAAAGCAATAGCAGTAAAACTGACGGAGATATCGTTGATAGTTTCCGCCCTCCGCTTTAACCTCGCGCAGCAGTGTGAAACTTAAAATGTGATTTTCTCACACTTGGCTTTTTTTGAGATCGGAAAACATTAGAACTCAAACTCTATTGAACCAATCCTTTTGAAAATTTGAATATTACTTCGTCACATAAATCAATAGGTTCTCAGGAAGAGTTTTTTTCTTCTATTTTTTTAATAACAAATTAAAGTTGATTTTTTTGATCTAAAATCGCGTTTTTCACTTCGAAGTGCTGCAAAAAATAGAAAAAACTGATTACCTCTAGAAATACAATGCATATAAATTTTTATGTTTCAGATGATCCGTTAACGAGTTATAATGTTCACCGCAAAACCACTTTTTTCAATATTTTTTATTAAAAATTTTTTCTAACATGCTTTAAAAGTTGTACAATAATAAAATTATATTATTCATGTTGCCGCATAAAATCACAAAAATATGTTTAATTTTCGCATTTAAAACCCTACTACCAACTTATTTTGGAACAATACTTCATATGATTAGAAACACTTTTTAAAAGATTCGAAAGCTGAATAATTTTGAAAGTTGTGCATTTATATGAAGCATATTGTCGAAATATATTTGTATTCCATATGAAATAAGGCCTTAAGGTATAATTTTTTCTAATTTGAACACCACTAAAAATGTTTTTTTTTTACTTTACTCAAAACCTAAGCGCTCAAGCCCCACACATATATACAAACTTCTTGTATTGCCTTGCGCTACAACTTCTCAGCCTTGCTTCACCTTGTCATAGCATCATGTTCACACATATAGGCTGAATGCGGCACAGAGACACTTGTCGAGTCACGTTTTAGCACCCAAACATGGCAGCAAGTCAATTCTTATTATTTGTGAACTTAGAACTCCTGCAAACCCCAACCCACCCACACCTACCACTTGTAATGTGTGTTCATAGATTTTTCTGGCCCCTTTTGAGATAAAATTAGGTCGAGTGTTGCGAAGAGTTAGATGTTTATTTGCCATAACCAAGTTAATTAGTCTTTGATTTTTATTTCCTCTTAATTTTCTTTTTTTTCAAGTATTTGTAGAAGGCAAAAGTTGAGAACCAACTTATATATGGGTACAAAATTGTTGATTGCAATTTTATGAGGGATTTGTACACACACAGACACACGCTCAAGTGCCAACAATTAGAAAACTTTTCCAAGCAGGTGAAAGAAGTGTCTGTCTGTCTGTCTGTCAGACTCGTATGTGTGTGTGTGTGTTGTCTCTGCGAATTCATTTATTTTGCCAAGTAATGAATTTATGTAGGCGGCAACTTATTAAATGGCAAGTAAGTTGTGCTGGAAAATGCGGGTGGCAATAGTGGAAAAATATTCACAGGAATTTTAATAATAATTCAAATTTAGAAGAATATTTAGAGGCAGAAAATCTTAAGCAAATTTGATTTCATCTAACCTTAACTAAACCAAAACATAAATAGAAATCTGAAGTAGAAATCAGCGGTAAAAAATGTGGATCAAATAAAGAGGTCATCACACTTCTTTTTGAAGGACCTTTAAGAAATCTAAAAAAAACCGCGGCACTAAACGTATGAATCTAATGCTGGGTGCTCACTGCAGCGCATTCTTGCATTTCTGCATTCTTGTATCAGATGCAACATTTCTGCCATACAAAAGTCATAGGAGCTAGTGGTGGCAAAACCGTTGCATTCAAAATAAATGCAGCTGCATCTAGCTTGTTTTATTATTTTCCTGCTAGAATATCGATAATTCTGCCTATCGCTTGGGTATCGTCACAGTTGTGACCACTAACAAAAATAAAAAACAGTTGGAAAATTTTAAGCGGTGGAAAATGACCAAAGCAGCAGAAGAAATAAATTATTTAAGATTATTAATTTTGTAACATTTGCAGAGGCGAGGTTTGCATGGACACTAGAAGCCACATCTACGCTATTGGAGCTTATTATTAAGTCAGAAATATTGTACTTAAGTTAGAAATATTGTACTTTTCAGAATGTCATATATTTAGTTAAAAATACTTTTGGCCTGATTTGATGCTCATTATAATATAGAAACATAATCTTAATTCATTCTATTCCCATTTTGTTTACATTGTGATAAGATAACTAGCTTATTTCAATGTAAAGAAGGCCAATATCAGCTGTTCAAAGGATGCAAGAATGCAAAAATGTGGCCAATCAGAACACTCTATCGCATCTCTTCGATAAATTGTGTTATCGATGGCAAAATCATGGCGGTGACAACCTAGCATAAAAGGGAAGTCTACTGATGATAAAAGCTTACTTTGACTCCTCTTGATGAACTTATAGTTAGAATAAAAACAAGTCTGTTACGACCTCGCGCTATAAGAAAGATCCTTAGAGATATATCTTAAAAATGATAAGATTATTAAGTATTCCATTAAAATTGAATAAAATTCTATGATAATAAAGTCATCTGTCCTAAACGAAAACCAAACCCTGAGAATATGAGATAATTTGCTAATAAAATATTAACAAAATAAATTGTAACAATTTTTCTTTTTTTTTTTTTAACACACAACCAAACATACACACACACAGCAGCTGGGTGGAGATTGTTCCACATATAATTTAAGAGAGAGGGTACCATGGATAGGGAAATTCAGGGGTTGGGAAAGTACGGAGTGTAGGAGGGTACAACATTTGTCAGCTAAACAGAAACTACAAATGAATAGGCGCCTTCTACTCACTGTAGGGCTGAGGTCGTGTACCGTAAAGTGGCTCCTGCAGTAATGGCGAGCGACCATTTCCAATCTCCTTAACTGAAATGAGATAAGAGCAAATGGCAACAATTTGCGCGTGATAAATGTTTCCACAAATTTGTACAATTTGTTGAATGTTGGGTTTTTGGTGGTTGGTTTGGTTTTGGTTTGAATTGGTTTGGTTGTTTGTTTGTTTGGTTGTTGTGTGTGTTTTCTGTGGCGTTTTCTTTCAATGACTAAAAAATAACTAAGAAAAAAGAGAATTTTATTTAATTGTATTTGAAAGTGTTGTTTCGAAGGTTAGTTAGGGGGGAATCAACTCAAGGGGGGAATAAAAATCAAGAAAAAATAAAATATAAAAAAAACTCACTCCTTCCCATACCGGGAATCGAACCCGGGCCTTCTGGGTGAAAGCCAGATATCCTAGCCACTAGACCATATGGGAGCTATACTATAAAAACTATAAGAATTTCCCATAAATATTCTAAACAGACACAGGAAAGAGAACTCTGCTATGCGTACATAAATAAATACAAATTCCGCGCTAATGTTTTGGGGGTCGTTCATTTGTTCGTTCAGCTGCTCCCGGTGTTGTTGTTGTTGCTGTTATTCATTGCTTTGCATGTCAATGAATCAGTTTTTGTGTATGCCATACATACATAACGTAAAAACAAAAAAAAAAAACCAGACCAGACCAGAGAGTCGAGTGAAGAGAAGACAACAAAAATTTGATTTGATGTTTGAGGTAGGTCAGTTAAACAAACAAACAACAAATCAACGACCTGAAAACTTGCTTAGCGACTCGCCGCACAAAATGCTTATGTAATATATTTTAAGTGGATTAATTCATGACAGCAAACCATTTTAACAATATTAAATGGGGGTTGTCAACGTTTAGATACTTTTCGATGTTGAACAGATAAAAGACTGCATGGATTGTAAATCTCAAGTGGCGCCATCTAACGGTATGGAAAAGGTTGAGCTGAAATTCAGGGGGTTCGAAACCGAGCAAATTTGTTTTTGAAGCATTGACACGCTCCAATGTTCGTACCCTGTTTTATTTTGACAAAAACTACAAATTGGTAGAATATTAACCTATTTAGTTGAACCAGCATTTTTTTTTACAATTTAAAGTTTATTACCAAATGGTCTATATAAATGTTTTGAGCCTACACCCAGAGAAATCTAGCACGATTCGGCAAGACTGAAATCTGCTTCAATTTAGTTTTTTTTCGTCTTGAATTTTCAAGAAGAAATCTGCTTGAAATCGAGAAAACTTTGTGTGTTTGGTGGCAAGGGAGGTGAGACAAAAAAATACAGCTTGAAAATTCATGCTTGATTTCAGTATTTTCTTCTTGAATCCAAGAAAATTCTGTCTTGCCGAACTTCTGACACGAAATCTGCTTGATATCAAGCACGATCTGCTCGATTTTTTCTCTGAGTGTACGTTCTAATTTTTATTTCCCAAAAGATTTTTCTTCATAATAAATTCGTCTTGTAAGGCCCGATTTCTGCTTCTTGATCCATCTTTTAACTTGACTTCTTTTGACTTTTTCATTGTGAAGGGATTATATTATTTTATTGTTATTTATTGATATTATTTATATTTATATTATATGGGGTTTAAATTGTAAACTGTAAAGTACCGCCATGTAATGTAAGCTGAAACAATTTGCACCAAGCTTTCACAGAGAGAAAATCACTTTTCATACAATAAGTTACCGTGATCTCTAAAAAAGAGGAGAATAAATTCTTTAAAAGGTCTTGAATCGATCAGAGTTTAACTTAACTCAACCACCGCACAGTTAAATATAGGAGGCATCTTAAACGAGTGCCAACAAGCGTGTGCGATGGTGCAGTGCGATAAGACGCCATTCCATTCGTGTTCAATGGAAGATCCTGAGTTCGATTTGCAGACTAAGCCAAGTGTACAATTGAAATTTGTACAATTCGTTGATTTTCAGTAAAGCCCTCTTTCGCGATGACTAAAAAATGTATTGCGTTACAATTACTTCAAGTGAATAGAAACACTTTTGAAAAGCTCTAAAAGCTGAATGCTTTTTAAAAGCTGTCTTATTTTTATGAAGTATAGTGCCTAAATAAATTTTAATTTCGGTTAAACGAGCAAAAACTTTAATGGTGGTTATTCAAAGTTTATAGCGATGTCTTAGATCCTCAAGAAAATGGGTTGTATGGTTTGTAAATACCATTCTCAATCCAATAAGGTGTGTCAATTATAACCCCACAATGACAGATCGGCTTAAAACCAGTTGATAGTTGTTCCTAAATCAAACAAATTTTGTTTCCAGTTGAGTTGTTTTCATGTTAAGTATAAAATGTTCTTGAAAACGTTATAAAATCAACTGCATTATAATTTTGGGTTATTCTAATATGAGAACATTGAGACAATCCGTTTTTACACTGTTTCTGGCCACGTTTCTGGCTCATCTTGAGTACAATGATTTCTGTTTAACTGTCTGCTGTTTTACAACTTCGAAGGCAGATTTCTCATCTTCAAGATAAGTGCTATATGTCAAATAAATGTAAAATTTACTTAATTATCTGTAAGTTTATGCGACAAATAGTGTTAAGTAGAAGATAAGAAATCGGTTCTTAAAATTCTAAGCAATTTTATAATGAAGTACAAGTTTTGGAATACAAATATTATGAAGAGAAATTTTAAGTGTGCCAACGGTCACACCTTAAAACTGAGTTTCATCGCTAATGGGTAAAAAAAAGGGATTGCCATCTTTAACATTTGCTATAAAGGTGATACCAACTCTTAGGGCAGTTTTCATATCTTGCCTTTACAGTCTACTTTTTATGCAATGCAGGATTTAAGACGTTTCGCTTTAAGCGTGGTAACTCCTTGCTAGAGCATTGTAGCGAGTTGCCAATGCGAGCAGAAAATGTCAGAAATGTTGCCAGGGTAAGGTGAAATATAGAAAGTAGGATTTTGAGTGCCAGATTATTTGGTCCGTTGTGGTGTAATGGAAAGCATGTTTGCCTTTAGTACGGGAGACCTGGGTTTGACTGCAGATTGGAATTTAAAATCAAAAGTTTCTTCTTTTTTTTTAAATGTAAAAAGTTAGCTAAGTTAGCACCAGTGAGCTAAAGTTGGCCTATGACAATGAAATTTCTCTTGGCGGCAAGTTTGTTTGGATTATCATTGTGTTTTTAAAGAGTTGAGCCAAATGAAGCAAATACGACTCAAGTTTTTTACGAAAATCTAGAGAAAATAGTGTTATTTTCACGGACAGTTGTTGAGAAAATACATATGTAAGATATTTACGAATTAAGCTGGGTTTACATTGCCTCATATCGTGTCATTTTAAGTAAAATTCCTGTTATTTTCAAGGCAAGGCATTTGTCATTTTATCCACAAATGTAAACCCAGCATAACGGAATAATTTAATTGAGTATTTTAAACCAGGTTTTTATGAAATCAAATTGAAGCCCTTAATGAAATAAAGTAGTTTAAGTATTCTTGTTTAATATTAAAATCGGTTACGGGGTACATTCTTACCCCAGTACATTTTGTATTTGACTGAATCAAATTCAGAAGGAATTTTAAAGGTTTTTTTTTAATTTTCTATAACAGAATATTGTTGTCTTTTATGTAATTTGACTGTTTGCAGAACATTTTGGGTATATATAAAAATATTTAAATGGATTTTCACGGTAAATGCTTACAATTCGCTTTGAGCTGCTTTCTAATTTGGCAATGTTTTATTTTCAGCTATCACTCGTTGGACTTTTCGATTCGTAGCCTCAATTATTGATTCTGACTTATATAATGTTTAAGTTTTCAAGAAACTTGCATTATATATTTCTTGGGGTACATATGTACCCCAAGGAAGGTTCTAGGGTAGGCCTGCCTTACCGAGATTTTAACCCACATCTTGATGTTTCTCAAATATTGATTTTGACTTATATAATGTTGAAATGTTCTTGAATCTAGCGTTAAAATTATTTTGGGGTACATTTGTACCCCAATAAAGGTTGTAGCGTAAGATTTTAATCCAGATTTTTTTGTTAATCAATTATTGATTCTGACACATATAATGTTGAAATATTCCTATATATTGCGTTAAAAGTTTCTTGGGGTACATTTGTACCAACTGAATCAGTATTCATATTGTTTAGATTTGTAGTATTTTTGTTGTTCAATTGTTAAAATATGTGAATATTTTTGTTCGCACGTTCTCCTTTGGCTTTCAGGGCCAACTTCTAATCGCGTTTATGACCAAAACTAATATCAGCTTATCGAGACTGCAGCAGCAATTGAGGAACCTGTTTGATTTGATTTGCTTAGGTTAATTGGTCCATTTTATAGTTTATATATAGATATATTGTGGTGCTTTTGCTTTGGTGCTTTTGGTGGGCGGGTCGGGGGGGTTGTTTTTGAAGGCGCGAGAGATACTTATAAACTATGAAATTGTAATTTGGTAGTAAACAACTGACTCACCTCCGGCACACAGTAGTTGAGTTGACACGCGAGCTGCGCTCTCTCTCTCCGTTAAACCAGACACTTTTGGGGCACACAAAGAAGTAGAAGAGACTACATACATTGACCGACTAATACCACCAGCGTACATACAACTCTCTACATGCCCCGAAATCAGTAGCAATAATACACTCGAGTATATATATATTTATATATAGGCTATTATATATATGGTCACATAACTTTGAACAGATCCCAATGGTAGAATGTTTTTTCTTTTCGAATTTGAACAACAAAATTGTAAATTACATAAATAAAATTCAAGCTTGTGGTTCATGGTATTATTATGATATATAGAGAACAAAAATAATATATAGCATATATATATATTCAGGGTTTATACGTTCGATCGATCTCTCTCTTTTTTTGTTGGTCAACACATCCAGGCACAGCAACAACCACAATTGGCAACATTTTGTCCGATATATAATCCGATAGTTTTCAGTTTTATGCAATTAAATTCAAAAACTTTGTAAGCTCAGCCGGCTTCTGGTAAACATTTCAAGGATCTGTTCAAATTGTACGATCTATAACGACTACTAATTGGGGTTGTAGTGGCAGTAGTAGTAGCAATAGTAGTAGTGGTAGTAGCATAAGTAGTAGTATCAGTAGTAGTAGTTGAGGTAGTAGCTATTAAAATGGGAGTAGCAGGTGGTGGTACTCCCGCGCTGCCGTGATCCTCCATTTTTGTATCCATATCCAACTGCTCTTCTTTAGCAAGCTGATCATCAAGTCCAGCAACAACAATTCTTGATATATTGTGGTCATCATCGTCGACCCGATCGGTGCCCGTGCCATGCATCCCTGCACACAGACAAACACAAGCGAGATAGAGATAGATAGTAGATAGTGTTGATTGGTTGGTTGGTTGGTTGTGAGAGTGAGAGAGAGAGACAGTGAGAATTTTTTTTTTTTTTTTGCAAAAAGTTGTTGTTTTTTCTGGTTTTTGCGAGTTTTTTTGTTGTTGTTGTGATGCTTTGGTCCTGCCCAAAAGAGTTTTTTTTTTTTGCTTATAAATTTATCCTGGTTTTTGAATTTTTTTTATATATATATTGGTATAGATTGCATAAAATTGAATTGGACTTTTCTTGAATTTTTTATTTTTTTTTGGTTTTTTTGGTGCATTCTTTTTTTTTTTAGTTGCATTCTGTTGTTGTTGTAGCTGTTGTTGTTGTAGTTGTTGTTGTAGTAGGAGAATATATATATATATAGATATATATACATGAAAGTTCATATGTATATACATATATATTTTTTAATGGGTTTATTTCTGTTCTGGAACTTATACGGCACACAGAGACGTACACACACACACATACACACAACAAAAAGGTAGTAAAGAGTTGCAAAGAGTAAAAGTAAGTAGTTTGAGTTTTTTTTTTTTTTTTATTATTATTAGTTGGATTTTTGGCAGGCAGGCTGAGCGAGGCGAGTGGGTGGGGGGTAGAGAGGGGGTTGGTGTAGCTTTATCCGTGTGAAATGAAATTAAAAGAAAAAGTATAAAAAAAAACATATAAATTTAGTTAGGAAATTGGTTGGTTTTTCTTTTTGGGGTTAGTGATTTGGACAGAGGCGCGCCAAGTTTCCTTTATTTTTTTTTTGGTGCTAGAGAAAGCTGCGTGGTTTTTAATGTTATTGTTGTAGTTTATTGTTGTTGTTGCTGCACTTATTTTGAATTTTTTTTGTAGTTTGTTGTTCTTGTTGGTTGCTTTGTTAAAAGTTATTAAGAATTCGTTCAGGCTTTGTTGCTGCATGTTGTTGTTGTAGTTGTAGTTGTTGTTGCTGGCTTGATGTTGTTGTTGTGGTTTCTTGTTTTATATTACACCATGTTTTTCTATGTATATTTTTACAGTGTATTTCATTTTGTTAGCAATATTCGAGAAATCGTTTTTGTTGGGTTAATTGATCGTTTGTTTAGTAAGGCATTTTTTTTTCGAGTGTTGTTGTTGTTGTTGTTGTGGTGTTGTTGCTGTTGTTCTTTGTGGTTGTTGCTGTGCTTTTTGGATTTTTTTCTTTGTTAAATGAGTGTTGACAGAATTTCTTTTTTTTTAAATAAAATGTACAATTTTTTTAATAAATATTTTCTGTTTTGGGAAATGTTTTCAAAAGTTTTTAAGCAGAGTTCAGTTTATATATATATATATAGGCTTAGTTATAGAATTTATAGTATTATCTAGGTTTTCGATTCGATTGTGTGCGTGTGTGTATCGTGAATGATCGTTGTGTGTGTGTGTGTGTGGGTGTGAAAGTGACTAAGTATTAACTTAAAGTCTAATCAAGCAAACAGAAATGTCATTTAAGCAAATGTTTTGTATATGAATTTACTAAATAAGGGTTATGTACAATATATTTTGTTAATCCCTCGAAAAACTTTTTATATTGCGCAAAAATCTATCAAAGTTTAGCCCCTAAACTAACAGATAGTTTCTTTTTTGCAATATATTTATAAAAAAAGACAAGAGAAATAAGTGCCTTTCTAATACAGAAACAATCAGTCCTAAACAATTTAAGTAGAGTAGAAAGAAGAGAGAATATCGGGTTCATATGTTTTCGACTAAGCAAATGTTAATTCAATATTTAGCCTAACAACAAAGAAAAACAGCTGTTCGCTATCAAACGATCGCCAAAAAATTTAATTAGTAGCCCATTAACTTCGGTTGAAATTTGATGTTATGACGTCCGCTCTGCATTTTTAGGCGTACTTTAGGTAAAATTACTTTTTGGTCAGATTTAACATATATACGAATTAATTGAAACCTACGAAAATATCTTTTTCATCCTAGCTTGAAATGTGCTGAGCTAGATACAGATAATAGCAACCGATCGGCTTCTTTAAATCCGGATACTCAGAAAAAAAAACGGCTGCCAGCTAGAACGAACGGGATAGAATTTATATCGATATTTACTCAAAATTTTAAGTATAATTCGTACTTGGTTGTACTTAAACTAAGTACGAATCAGTCTTAAATTTCAACTTTACCCAAAATGATCCTAAAATGAGAACAAAATTCTTAAATCATGTACGAAATACTTAAATCAAGAATTATTTATTTATTTATTTATATGCAGAATTTGTGTTTTCAAACGACCTAGAACGAAGGGAATGAATTCTATACGTTTAGTACTTAAAAGCCTATTCTCAGATAACATAAGAATTAATTTCCTCACAACACTTCATATGAATAGAAACACTTTTGTAGAGCTTTAAAATCAGAATGCTTTTGAACAGCTGTCTTTTTTATATGAGACGTATTGCTGAAAATTAAATTTAGGTCATCGTTCTTGGGTGTAAACTTAGTACGAATCAATAAAAAAAAGAACAAATCAGGATGGGTTCTCTTGAACTGGTCTTCCAGTTCGTTCTAAGAATAAGGTTTCAAAAGCTTCGGAATAGCCCACAATGCATTTACTTACTGTTTTCCAAAATGCTCTAAAATCAAGAATTTTTGTTTTTTGAACCAAGTATTTTGTACTTGAACCAAGAATTTTTGTACTTGGCGTACTATTGTCAACGTTTGTACTTCATTTAACTGCAAAGATCTCGGTTTTTTTTCTGAGTGTATTTTTCTAGGTAAGTATGGCTTAAGCATTGTTTCGAGAGATCATAAATATTTTTGAACTCGATTCTATCATTAATTATCTAATGGATCCCCAAAATCAAACCGTGCTGTGTGCTCTGATAAAAGCAAAATGCCAAATTTGGTATTTTTTAAGAAGAAGGTCACACTGTTTTGAAAATGAAACACAAAATCGCATATTTATCAAATTTTAATGAGCAATGAGTAAGTGTCTTAAAATAATTAGATAACTTACGGTAGCGAGTGCTAGTAGGGGCTTGCGTTTATAAAAGTTATCATAAACAGTGTTGCCAATTTAGCCATTTTAAGGCCAGATCTAACTTTTTTGTAAGGTCGGTTATATAAGTTCTCCTAAACAGTGTAGCCAATTTAGCCATTTTCCGGCCAGATCTAACTATTTTGTAGAGTCGAATAACGGAAGCTATTCAGTTTTGCCGGAGCCAGCAATTCAAGTATTTTTTTAGAATATATTAAATTTTTTTTAGGTATTTTGGATTCAATTTTGACTCTAGGTGAGCAGTTGCCCTTTTATGTCAGCATAGCTATAACTAGTTAAGAATTCCAACAAAAAGCAAGCTGTAGACCTGTTTTTGCTCTGTAGTAGATAAGAATACATTTCTGCACTCAAAAAGTTTAGTTTGTTGTTATAATTGAAACTATATATCCTTTATTTCCAAAAATTACAGAGTGCAGTCCTTTTTTTGTACACTTGTTACGGGTTTTAACGACCTTTCTAATTTAAGTTATGATAATAGCTTACAACTTTTGATTTTTGTGTGGGGGGGGACCACAATTCAATCATCATCCCCTAAGCCTTCTGCCAGTTTGTAGTTTTAAGGATACTTTTGATGCGGCACATTAAACCTTGGGTAAAACAAAAGTCATGTCACACACACACAGATTAGGAAATGACCAACAGGGGAGAAAAGTATCCTACAAAAACAAAAAAAAAAAAGTAAAGAAAAAAATGTATGTCAAACCCTTAAGTGTCGGTCCCATTCTCTGCTACTATGTGGGTACACAAAAGCCATTTTAATTGGTTCTAAATGAGCGGCCTGGTGTTAGCCAAAAGCAATATCAGAGACAGAGAGAAGGCCATAAAAACGAATTATTCACACTGATTACAATGAAGTTTCTGTTGCTTGAAACATAAAATAAAGCACGCTGAAAAGCAAACCGTTATAATTACGATGCATTATTATACCAGGAGGGGGGGGGGGGTGGGGTGGGGGGTTGGTAGCAAGCATATGGTAGCCACTAAAAACAAATTGAGGGCCCGAAATGGCGCAAGGCTCAAGATAAAACAAAAATAATCAGCAGGCAGCCAGAACGAAGGACACACACACACGCACACACTTGTAGAAATGGTTGTGTCATAAAAATAAACAACCTAAGGCGAGCAAGCACAGCAAGGCAAGTGCGGGAGGGGGGCGGGGCCACAAATGTTGATTTAGGATAAGCAGACGGCAGGCAAAGGGAAAAACTGTCTTCGATTGTAATTTAAATAAAAAACAAAAATTCTCACATAATTGAAATCACTGCGAACGGAGTTGCCAACGTTATGTTTGAGTGTGTTGCCACAGAGTTGCCACAGTGATTTGCATATATGGAGATGTGCGAGTTTTGTTTATGAATAATTTATGCCCATTTAATTCGATTGTTTGTCCCGGGACACCACCAGCACCTTCTCTTTGTCTTTGTCCCTTGGGTTCTTAAGGGTAGGGGGTGGTGGAGGGTGGAGGGCGGAGGGCATATGCATAATTTAATCATAAAATAGTTTTGTCATGTTTTATTATCCAAACTTGTGCTATTTCTCTGTGGCTTTTTTTTTTAATGCACTTTCGTAACGAGTTCCATTTTATGACATTTGGCATTTCGTTTTACCTTGTTTTGCGCCTTTACCTACTTTTTTACGGGCCCTTTTTTTTTGTTTTGTTGCCAGGCATATAAATAAATAAAACAAATAATGACAGTCATTCCGCTTTGGGGGTGAGTAAAAGTTACTTTTGTGCGCTTCCTGTTCCTAGCATTTTGTGGTTAATTATAGCATACTTTTGGGAACCTCAGAAAAGTCTACTTTGCTTATATTTTTCGATAATATTAGTAAGCACTTTTTGGAGTGGGTGTCAGTTGGATATACATAATGGTGTAAGTCCACGAATCCGGGTTATTTATTTTGGAAAACTACAAAATGAATTAAGTGCAAAATTAATTGGGCGGAAAATTGAAAAGCAGGGAAATAAATATGTGTAAAGTTCTTAGGGCCGTTTTCTCATCTTTTAAATATATGTGATTTTTGAGAGAATTGTTGTTGCAGGCCTTTAAAATATCTACAATGACCTGCGAATGTTTAAACGCAACCCAAAAGCAGGCAATATTTTTTTTCTCAAAAAGCACCTTGATTGGAAAACCATGAAGATGAGAAAACTGCTCTTAACCTTATATTATTTTTGTATTTGTTTATTGCTATATTCCTTAATTAAAACGTAGAAGTTTGTTTTACACAACAATTGGAACTGAATTAATTTTTTTCTATCTTGCTTGACTTCGGAACGTTTCTATGAGGGTATCCGTATGTGATCGGCGCCCAGAAGTTAGGGCTGGTAAACTTTATTTTGAAGTCAGATTTAATCCAAACCTTTTCCCAAATGAAGCTGGCCCAATTCGGGGTTTAACTCAGTAAATAAAAATTTTAAGTTCATGATCCGGCTCGAAGGACCAAAAATACCAGAACCGTTTTGAAGAAATTTGGAAGTTGTGAAGTGAAGTCTTGGCACAAACGGTATCGAAAGCAGTACGTAAAAACTTTATATTAGTATAAATAATTATTTTAGGTATAGTTTTAAGTGCCAAAATACTTAATTAAGACCACCTCGACATATAGATGGTTTTCTCAATGGAGTGGGTAGATTTTGACAGGCTATGTATTATCTATTATTTTGTCTACAAAAGCATGGCCACCACCGTAAACGGAAAGCGCTATCAATTGATGATTTATCATTTATGGTGGCACAAATTTGAATGATTTGGTTTAGGGCGATATGTGGTGCCAACCGAATGATAATAAGGGCAGATTAAGCATGAACTGACCATCGATATCGTGCGATTTGTTCCCCATATACTTCTCATAATTAGAGTGCCACCGGTTCCACAACGAAAACAAAAATCAACAGACTTTAAATCAGCGGTGGGCACGTCTTTGCTTCCATTACAAGCAATTATTTATCCTCGGAGTGAAGTACAAAAATAAACTACACAGCTTGGCGCATAAGCAGACAAAAACTAAGTGCACGCAGTGTTTAAATCATAGCTCGACTCGAGCCTCGCAGATGGGGGTTATTTTATATATTGTTGTTGTTGTTGGGCTGCTCACAAACCCCAATTTTGTATCCATCGCTGCTTTAAATTAAGACTGCTAAACCGGTCCAGAATCGAACCCTGTAGAACCGTTTCGGTTCGGGTTTTCCGGAACTCTTGAACTGGACCTTGATCCCGAACCTCCCAAACCTGAACTAAAATCCGAACAGAATCCTGTTCAGTTTGAAAAAAGCAAAGGTTATAAAAGTACTTTAGTCAGGTATTTTCAGTCTTTACGATAGGTTGAACCCCCTCCAACCCGAATTTTAGAGCTGTGAAGTAGAGTTGAAGAATTTAGTTCATTTCAATGACCTAGTTGATTAGTTCATGTTTTTATGAACTATTCACTTTCGAGTTATAGTTCATTTTGAGAACTATAGTTCATTTTGAGAACTATAGTTAATTTTGAATATAGTTCATATTATGAAAAATGAACTATAGTTCCTAAAATTAAATATAGTTTAAAAAATTAATTATAGTTCAAACACTGAGACCTGGTTCAGTAGTTCATTTAAATGAATAGTTCATTTGAACTAGTTCATGAAAATCGGAACAACTCTACTCTGAAGCCTTGCTTTAAATAAGCCCAAAATACTCGTCAGTGCTGAGATTTTAGAACAAATATGGCTGGTAGGCATTTAAAAAATATTTTGTACTGAATGTAAGACATTGTGTACTTTAAGAAGGAACGTTTATTTTGTTTTTGAACTGCTCAAAGAATAAACAAATTGTAATTGAACACGAATTGTTCCTGTTTTGGTTATATTAACGGTCGTTCCGGAATTTAAAAACGTTCGTACTATAAATCCAAAATCTGTGACATTTTTTAGTGACAATATTTAAGAAAAAATATTGAAGAACATTTGATTTTCATCCAGAAAAATGCACAAAATTGTACCAATTTGCTGCAACATTGTCAGTGTCATGTGTGTCTAATCAATTTTAACAGTCACAAAAAACTAGACAAAAAAAAGAACGCAGTCATTTCTCAACGCAAACCCAATTAACAAACAGACAAACTAACCGGCAAAACGAAACTGTCACTTTGCATCAGAGTTGCGAAAAAAGGAAAGAGAGCGCATTTCGCAAACCTAGTTTAAAAATGCACGTAAGTTTGTCAAGTAAATAAAATCGAACGTCCTTGAGCCAAAAAAGAGCACCACCAACAAACCAACCAGCCAGCTAAACGGAAGAAAAAACAATTTGCAGCCAAATAAGAACAACGGGGTGGGCCACCGCAGCAGTAACAACAGTACATCGCGTGACAACACGAAGGCAAATGCGACTACTGATGAGCATGAATCCATCTAGCGGGAGAAGAATGACGAGAACAAAATGGGTAGAAAATTAACAAAACGCGCATAGATAAAAAGTGCAGAAGCAAAAACGGTTGGCAAAATGCAAATACAAATTGGAAGTCTGAGCTTGGGTATCCTCAAGTCAACTTGTTAACAAAAAACTTCTTTAGTACTTTAGACATGGCCCAGCCCCAGTTTTGTGGCCAAAAAAAATTAAAAGGGGAAGACGACGGTTTCGGAATTTTGTTTACCCAAGGCAAGGCGAGGTCAGGACGACATTCACGTCCTTGTTCACCAGCGCTGGCATTTTCATATCGATTGCTCTACCCAAGGAGTAAACGAAGAAGGTGAAAATCTTATGCAAATATTATGTTTGCATTTTCCTCACTTTATATTTTTTTGCTGTTTTCTTTCGTTTGTTACTGCTGTTAAGACAATAAAGTCATGCAAAATTGACGAGGAAACCCAAATTGTGGACACGGTGGCACAGTGTGAGTTGTTGCAACATTATTTTTGGTGGCAAAAGATAATCAGAGCTTAGAATTTCTCAGATCTGCATTAAAAAGTTGGATCTTATTTAGCATAAACTTTTACTCGGGAGAAAACAAAAATTGGAATTGTACAAACAAGCCACTGGGCAACGGTGTCTTGTTTTTCCCCCAGCGGAGGGGCGGTGATTGTCATTTGCTACAATTTTAATGAATTCTATTGATTGCTTTTTTCATTTCCCCATTTGATATGGAGAGCGGAGGGTAACTCTGAAGAGGCCAAAGGTCAGCTCGTTGTGGGGCAAGAAAAAGCAAACGTGACAGTTGTATAACAAAATTTTGTCATTTTAAAATGCTAAGAAGTGGCATAAGATACCGTTTACATATAAAAATACAGTTTTTCTATTCATTTTATTTTACAATTATTAAAGTTACAATATTTAAAAGAAACAATAACTGTCGCATTTTGAAAAAAATCTACTCTAAAATGATATCGTAAACATTACATTTTCAATATCGTAAGCATAATTTTATCAATGTAAACATTTGTTTTCAATGTCGCAAACATAATTTTCTCAATATCGTAAATATCTTATTTCCAATATCGTTAGCATCTTACTTTCAATATCGTAAGCATCCTACTTTTAATGTCGCAAACATAATTTTCTCAATATCGCAAGCATCTTATATTCAATATCGTAAGCATCTTATTTTCAATATCGTAAGCATCTGTTTTCAATGTCGCAAACATTATAGTGAGAACACTATCGTATATATATTATTTCTAATATCGTTAGAATTTTATTTTTAATATCGTAATGCTTTTAAAGCTGTATTTACGATATTGAGAACTGCGCTACAGGTTTTTTACGATATTTAATTACGATGTGGCAGAGTTTACCAAACTCAAGAGTGGTGTTGCTAGGAACCCACATTTGATCTAACTGTAGGAACTATGCGGCGCATTTTGAAGAAAGATCTGAATTTCTTTACGTATAAAGTTCAATTGACTCAAATAATATTGCCAACAAACCGTATACGTCGCTTAAAGCATGATTTAACTAAATCCAATGGTGCTCCATTGACATATTTTCAGTGTGCAGCTGACACTTGAATCGAAATGTTGTTTCCACACTGCTCGTCAGCTTAATTGCCGTCTAAGCAAAACATGCTAAACACACACATACATACAAAATTTGTGTACTTCCCGTTTTATATATTTATTATAAATGTGCGAATTAGATCTACGATAAATTTGATAAGCAGTTATGCAAGAAATTCGTTTGGATCCAAAGGGACATTTTGGTGGTTGCTAATTAAGGGGCATTATCTTCTTTCGCAAATATTCAATTCATTGCACGTAAATTAACTACTCCACCTCAAGTCGACCTCATTTGTATACCAACTGACCAACTGGTGTCCACCAACACAGCAGCAACTGCATCTATGTATACTTAACTCCAACACAACTTCAAAAGCAAAAATATGAAACACTCTTGCAATGAAGTACAATTTCCAAGTGGCATGTTCATTATGTTGAAACACAAAGCTAGTGGCAGGCCTAATTTACACTTCCCACATAATGTGCTGGCAAAAAGCTACTGCTTGTACTCGGCTCCTCCCGCCAAAATGGCGCCAAGTTCATTCAGTTTTTCCCCCATTCATTGATAGAGGAAAGCTGGCAGCAAATGGTTGGACCACCGGTCCATTCGTTTGTGGCAAAAACAAACAGAGAGTGTGCAGCCGAGAGTCCGGGATGTGGCAGACTTTTGGTCTCGTCTGCTTGCCATGCAAATGCAGTGCAAACAACAACAACAACAACAACAACAGCAAGAACAGCAGCGGGAACAGCAATCCAACAAGACAGATAAATGCAATGGACATGGAATGGAACAGCCAAAGTTTGTCTGCCCCTGAAAAAAACAAAAACAGCAAAACACATGGAAACTCTGGCTAGCTAGCTGGTTGGCTGTCTGAGTTATTGTGGCTTTGGCCACTTGGTCGTCCAAAAAGGCCAGCCCACACTTTCCTGTCTGTGCTGTTGTGGCGTTGACACTTTGCTTTTTGCAGTGCGTTGGCCCGGACAGGATCAGTGTGTTGTTGTGGCAGTTTGTCGGCCTTTTGATGTTACCCGTCCAACTACAAATTGCCCAAGCAACGTCCACAGTGACGCCTCACCGTCTGCCCAAAGCATTTAATTTCTTTATATATATATTTTTTTTTTTATTATTATTTTGATTCAAAGTGAAATATAAAAATATTCCAAATGGCATTTAACGTTCGCAACTTTGTCGCCTGTCATAAGAGCAGCGCAACGACATGGGCGAGGGCAGGAGAAAATGCCGGCAAACAGGTGCCATTTGTCTGCCCGATGCCAGGTGTGGGCGTGGATTCATTTGCTAGGTGGTTGGCTTTGACGCGCTCAAGTATCATTAATGTTTCATGTGTTGCAGTTTGTGTCAGTTGCATTTTGAGTTTGCCAGTTTGTTTGGCTGCTCTCTCTCTGTGGCAATTATTATGACATGGAGCAGGCATTGAGTATACGACATGTGTGTAAGCAGTAGACTTAAAGCCAGTTTGCAATGTGTGTGTAAACAGCAGAAAATTCTTGAGCAAAAATTGTTGTCAAGTGTTCAGAAGAAAATGTTACTAACGAGTTGATGTAGAAATTATTGATACTTTGCCAAAGGGAAGGAAATTAAACATTCCTAATGATTCATGGAGTGCTTGCTGTAAAGCCACTGTTGATCAAACGTTTTTACCAAACACAGTAAAACTTTCAAATTATACTATCGAATAAACAAATTATTGTTTAATCTACTATCGCATAAACTTTTCCTTTTTATTATCCACTTATCATAATAATATTTCAAAATATTTGAAAAAGTAAATAATTGGGTGAACGACATAATTCCTTCTATAAAAAAAAACGACTTACTTCCGTCTAGAAAAACAAATCGACAAATCCAACAGGAAAAACGACATTATGTCGCTCGTTTTAAAAGGCCATAACTCTACCAAAAAATGAAATAATTTAGCGCGGAATTATGAAGTTACGAAATTACATAATTCCGCCAGGAAAAAACGATATACAGCCGGGCTCCCATATTCACTTTCGCAAACATTTTGCGATTTAGAGACCAAATTTGCTCCTAAAACCGGTTTGAAATCGCAAAAATTTTGCGAAAGTGAAAATGGGAGCATGGCTGATAATTATATACATATACATAATTCTTCCAGGAAAAACTTGTTTTAAAACGACAGAATTCCTTAAAAAAAGCGACGTTATTTCACGCGAAATTATGAAGTTTCAAAACGACATAATTCCGCCAAAAAAGCGACGATAATTCGAGCGGAAAATACATAATTCTGCCAGGAAAAACTCGTTTAAAATCGACATAATTCCACAAAAAAGCGACGTTATTTTTCGCGGTATTATGCAATTTCTAAACGACTTAAAAAAAACTATATAATTTCGCCAAAAAAAGCGACGTTACTTTGCACGAAAATATGCGGTTTCAAAACGACATAATAATAACAATATAATAATAATAATATTAATATGTTCCTTTATTGACAAGGATTTATAAAATCGGTGTACAATGGTATCAAAATCAATCAAAACGACATAATTTCGATAGGAAAAAAAATACATTAATTCGCTTGTTTTAAAACGACATAACTCCGCCAAAAAAGCGACGTAATTTCAATTTTATGCAGTTTCAAAACGACATAATTCCGCCTGGAAAAAGCAACATTATTTCGCTCAATTTTAAATGACATAATTCCGCAAAAAATTATGGGGTGACACAACGACATAATACCGGTAGAAAAAAATCGACAAGTCCAATAGGTAAAAACGACATTATTTTAATTTAAAACTATATAAATTTTCCCATGAAAATTACATAAACTTCAAAAAAAAAAAAATCGACATTTCGCATGGATTAATGCAAAAGTGACGTTATTTCAAGCGGAATTAGAATTATGGGTTTACAAAAGACATAATTCCGATAAAAAAAAAATCGACAAGCCCCCAACAGAATAAAACAATAATTTTGGATTTCAAAACGACATATTTCCGTCAGGAAAAATCGATATAATTCCGCTAAAAAAGCGACTTAAATTCGCGTGGAAATATGCGGTTTCAAAACGACATACTTCGCTTGTTTTAAAACGACATAATTTCGCCAAAATAAAAATAGCGACATTATTTCAGGCGGTAATTTGGGGTTACAAACGAAAATTCTCATGGAAAAAAAATCTACAAGTCCATCAGGAAAAAAATACAAATTTTTGATTGAAAACGATATAAATTTCGGCTTAAAGGCGACATAAATTTCGCCGAAAAAGCGAAATTTCGAGTGGAATTATGCAAAAGCGACGGTTTTTCACGCGGAATTATGGGTCTACAAAACAACATAATTCCGTTGGAAAAAATCGAAAAGTCCAACAGAAAAAAAGGGACATTTCGCGCAGAATTCTGCGGTTCCAAAACCACATAACTCCGCCACGAAATAACGACATAAATTTTGGCAAAAAAACTAAAACCAAATTTCGCGCAGAATTATGCAGTTTTAAAACGACATGAATTCGCTTGTTTTAAAGCGACGTAATTCCGCCCAAAAAGAGACGTTATTTCAGGCGGAATTATGCGGTTTCAAAACGACATAATTAAGCCAGGAAAAAGTTCTTCGATTTCAAATGTACTGGGCGAAATTATGTCGCTATGCCTTAATTAGTTACAGATATGAAAGACTCAAAACGACATAATTTCGTCTTTAAATGTGCTATTCGAAATTATGTCACAATGCCTGAATAAATTGCCGAAATATTTGACGTTTAATTCAAAAGAGCGCCAATCTCACACTTAGAAATATTTCTAAGGTACATCGTGATGTTTTCCTTTTCCAAATCGAATCTTAAAGAGTGCGATTTTAAACTTTAATTTTTTTAAATCTTTAATTAATGTTGATTCCTACTGAGCCTACTCTTACTTTATTTTTGAATTCCCAACTCCAACTCTAGTCAAAATGAATTGAATTTTTTTTCAGTAAGTACTTTTAAAATTTTTCTAAATAGCTTTAAAAATTCTTGCCTTTCAAATTAAAACAAATTAGTATTTAGAGTATTTAGTGTCATAATTATAAAATCGTTCCATGAAGTTCTAGTATTTATATGTATTTAGGGTTAGATGATGGTATATTATGTATATATAAACAAAAGAAAAAAAAGTTTAAGTGTAAGCATTGAATGTTTCGTGTTCGAAAAGTCCCATCCATCACAACCTAACTGAAATAATCATGTAAACAATTTATTTTTTTAAATGAGGCAATTAAAAAAAAGTTTTTGCATCAAGTTAAAAACTCAAAAGTTGTCAACTAAAACTAACTAATTGGTACGCCAATTTTATGGTTTTTTCCTTCTTCTTTTTTTTTGAGATGACACATAAAGCATTTAGAGGTGTGGGCGTGTGTTGGGTGTTTATGAACGCGTGTGTGTGTGTGTGTGTGTGTTTGAATGAAGTGTCGATGTTGTGTTGGTGCATTTTGGCTTATCGACTAATAAGAAAAAGGTAGTAAAAAATGTGAACGCACTTGGTAGTAGCTCACCTGTGCTCAGCGTATAGTCCCAGCTGGTATCGGGCTCATTCTTATACACATTCAATTTTTCAGGCTGGACAAAAAGAAATCACAAAATTATATAGTATATTTAAAAAGTGAGTAAGATAAATAAATCTTTTTACCTTGGCATAATCAATTTTCAATGTGCAGCAGCCGGCATAGATATCGGCGCCATTGAGATTTTCACGCGCCCTTGTGGCTGCATCGAGACTATCGAACTCAACCATGGCCTGAACGCCATTCTTTTTGAATATGACAATGCGCAGCACTTGGCCATGTGGATTACAGATTTTGTGCAAGACATCCTGAAAGGAAATAGGGAAGGTTTTTATATATTTTTTTGTCAATATGATGTAAGTGGTTAATTAAAAACTACTCATCAGTTGGCCAGGCTAGAAGAATGGACTTCCATTTCACATACAGCTATGGACATACAAATAGTGCAAATGAAAAAAAAAACAATTTTTTGGTTTTAATTTAAAGAAAACTCTTGCTGAAAGCATTTGGCAGTGATTCTCATTAAAAAAGGTTTCGAAATTTTGTGCATTTATTAGTTAGCTCTGCCTTAATCATTTGCTGTGCTATGTGTATGTCCAGGACTGTACTTCCATATGCTGGCCAACTGCCCAAAAGTAGGCAATGTTCGTTGAGTTTTAGATTCTGACTGCGCATTGTCAAGACTAATTGATAAACGGAAGGAGGAGAGAGAGAACTGCAATCCAAATTGAAATGAATGGACTCACATGATGCACAACCCCCGTTCAATCCTCTCCCCCCCCCGCCTTTTTCTGCTCTATCGCTCCATTTGGCTGACCATTGTGTGTGTTGACAATATATCAGGCCCGACCAGCAATTTCGTTTGAATTTTCGGTTATCCCATTTATTCCTGTGAGTAATTGGAATTTCTCATTCGCCAAACGTTTCCCTGACAAGAACTCATTAGCATAATTTAATAAGCATTTTCCAATTAACATTCATAAATTTTCAAAAATTAAGTTAATGAGTTTCGAGTAAAAAAAAAAGAAGGAAATCCCTAAACAAGCAAACAGAAGCGTGTCAAAAGGCTTTCTCTAGCAAATATTTAGTGAAGAAATTGATGGAAAATTATAATGAGCATTGGCCGTTGGCATGGAAATTTATGGAAAATTCAAGCTTCACTTTGCTGCTGCTTCCGGCACAAACTTCTATTTATTCATTTGACAGGCCTGGCAAAATATTCAAGAACAATTCCGTTGCTGCTTAGGGGCTTGTCATGCCGTAATGGGTTAAATGTTCAATTTGTTTAAGTTTAGCGCGTGGGGAGGGGCAGGGTGGCTGCTGCGGTGAGGCGTGTCGAAAGCAGCTTTTTGTCTTTGGCAATTTTGTTGTGCCAAGTATTTTGCGTGTAAATTTTCGTTGAACAAAGCTCTGTGTGAGCCTAACAAAATTTATTTGATATTCATGAAATTCATCGATAAGTCTGCGCATGAAATTTTCACATTTTAACATCCCCCACCCCCCACTACCCTTTTAAAAAGTTTACATATAGAATTACCCACAAAGAGCTGGAGGGTGGAGGCTTGATTAAGTGGAATAACCTTAGAGAGTGAGAGTTTTCGTTGGAATCTATGCAAATTTTTTCATAAATTGTTGTATTAATAAGTTATTAAAACTTGTTTGCCATCAAATTAAAGCATTAATGTGCATAATTATAATTGAATTTATGAGCATGGAAAATATTTGAGATTTAAGTGTGAAATGAAAATCTGATTAATGATTTTTTATTAAATTTTTTCTTTGCTAGTAAAAAGCCCTTAAATGTATGCTACATATTTTGACAAACAAATTATATTGTTTATTCTCATCAAATAATTATTGTTTATAATGGACTGTTTTGATTTGATTAAGGGAATTGACTGTGGACTGCACTATGGGACAAATTAACTCATATTCAGAACAGAATTTATTTACTTTAAAACTAAATATGTAGGTTGCTATATATATTGCCTAATAATGAAAACGAGCATATTTATGATCAAAAATGGTTTTATTGTTTTTTAAAGTATTCTTCAGCAAGATTTATACACTTTTGCATGCGCTCAAATCAATTGTCGAAGCCCTTTTTCCACTCCGCTTGAGACACCTCCAAAACATGGTTTTTGAACTCTTCAACAAAATCTTCTGGCGACGCAAATCGTTGACCACGCATTTTTCCCTTGATGTGCGGGAATAAAAAGAAGTCATTGGGTGCCAAGTCAGGGCTGTACGGCGGATGACCCATCAATTCGACGTTTTTGGCGGTCAAAAAGACGCTGGTGTGAGCTGATGTGTGAGAGCTCGCATTGTCATGGTGCACAATGATCTGTCTTCACTTGTTCGTTTTTTCGAATTTCTCCGAAGACTTCAGGCAAACAAATTGTGGTGTACCACTCAGAATTGACCGTCCTACGTTGCTCAAGCGGAACAGTCGCCACTTGACCAGTTTTATCGAAGAAACAGGCGACCATTTGCTTCAAAGTGCTTCTTCCAAGAACGACATACGTTGGATTTTGCTTGTTTTTGAAGACCCACACGGGCTCATAAGCATAGATCCATGATTCGTCACCTGTAACGATCTTATAAACGTCTTTTGAAACACCGCGATTATATTTTTTCAAAATTTCTTTGCACCAATCCACACGAGCCTTTTTTTGAGCGATTGTCAACGAGAAGAAAACTTTTTTACGCCCAGGTGTTCATGCAATATCGAATGTATGCTGGTGGAAATTTCTTCCCAAGGATGCCTCTATCTCACGGTATGACACATGACGATCTTGCATTATCAGTTCACGCACGGCATCAATGTTTTCTGGCACAACGACTGTTTTTGTACGACCTTCACGACCTTCGTCTTCGAGCGAGCATTGCCCGCGATTGAATTCATTAAACCAATTTTTCACAGTGCTATAGGATGCTGCTTCATCGCCATACAAAGATTTAAGTTCATCGTTGCACTCTTGTCGTGATATTCCATGTCGAAAGTTGTGAAAAATGATTGCACGAAAATGTTCACGGGTTAATTCCATTTTTCTGCCAAGGTAAGTTTTTGATTAATCGTTAATCGATATCAAACGTGTTCACACATGAAAGAGTTGTATGGAGCTTTTATCGATAAAAGTCCTAACTTTTTTTGGGAAAAGGCCAATTGGTCCTAAAATGGCTAGAAGTGACTTAAATAGCAACCCACGTATTTAAACAAATTTTTAGGAAATAATTTAGTGCTATTCGGGCGCATTAAAATTCACCATAATGACTGGACCAATGAAAATCTCTCCCTTAAATGTATGCTACAAATTTTGAGAAACAAATTATTGTTTATATTTCCATCAAATAATTATTGTTTATCATATACCTCGTTTATACACACAAAATTTATCATGATAAATGCCCTTCAAAGTATGCTATCATGAATAGAAATAATTAAGGAACATTTCTCGTTTATATTTGCCTTAACACTAATATATTTTGTATAACTATGTCTGCTCCGACAAGATAAACAAATGCACAGTGCAAACTATGTATAATGCTTTCAATAACCTACTCCTTTAAATAGATAATTATAAAAGCAAATAAAGTTTGCATACTTTTAAGGGCATTTATCATGATAAATTTTGTGTGTATAAACGTAGTAATAGACTGTTTTGATTTGATCAATGGAGATTTAACACACTAAATGAAAATCTGATTAATGTTTTTTTCATTGCCTGCAAAAAGCCCTTAAATGTATGCTATAAATTTTGAGAATCAAATTTAAAGTTTTCATTCTCATCTTATAATAGACTTTTTAGATTGGAGCAATGGATTTTACTGTGGAAAAATTAATCATATATTTAAATAGAATTTATTTACTTAAAAATAAGGCGATATTATAAAACATTCAGAAAACTGTAGCCAGTCCTTACATTTTTTATGTTTTAAACCAATTTTTAGTTAATAATTTGGTGCATTCAGCATAATAACTGTTATAACTGTGGTTTATACCAATTCTAATAAGCAAATCAGTTTTCAAGTAGATGTTTTCCAATTTTTGCATATAAATTGGTATTTATGCTTCCGAGTATTAAAATTCCTGTATCGGTTTACATTTCATATTAGTTATCGAATATAAAACCCTTTGGCCTGATTTCACATTTTAAAATGTGAACTTAATGTTCATAGCAGTTTAATCTTGGGTCCAGCTGTTCCGTTTAGTTTTATGGATTTTTTTTTAAGCACTTTCCGTTTTGGCCGGATTATTAATGTGCAAACTGCTTCTAGTTTGATGCATCATAAACTGTTCTGCCATTAGGAAGGCAACTTTTGGAACTACTTCTTGGAGGAGGAGACAAGACAACATCATCATCATCAGCATAGTTTTATAGCCGCTGCCACATGCTGTGTTCCCTCTTTATAATCCCACTCTGACGCCTGGTCCATCACATTAAAGTGTGTGTGTGTGTCGGTGTGTGTACACTATTACTTAATTATTAATGCCGCTGCTTTTGCGGCTTTCGCTATTCGCACACACTTAACACTCACTTCCGCCGTCCAAGTCCCCCGGCCAACCACAAAAGTTTTCTAATTAGTTTTTCTGTGCACACTGCGCTTTATAGTTATGCATTTCACTACTTGGCCATGGTGCAGCAAGTGGAAGGAAGTCCGAAGGAAGTGAAAATAAGTTTAGCGTTCATTTTTATTCGTAGTGACATTTTACAATTCGCTTGCTGCATTTAATGAGATTTGCGTGGGTCCAAAGCAGGAGTCACTAAGGAGAAAAGTGAGAGAGAGAGAGAGAGAGACGGACACAGACGACGACACGCAGACTTTGGCTCGATGGCGCACAAAATGTCTGCAATTATTGTAAATAGCGCAATCATTGAGCCAAGTCAACAAAGCCGCCACTCACTCAGATTCAGACGGAGCACGTAAAAAAAAAAATAAAAGAACAAGTGGAAAAGTCAGACAAGCCCGACTGTTATATACCCTGTACACAAGGAGCACTTTGTACTTAAATCAAGTAAAAACGGTGTTAATAGTACGCCAAGTACAAAAATACTTGATGCAAGCACAAATATCTTGGTTCAAGTACGATTTTTTAATATTCCGAATTTAAACCAGATTTTAGACCGTTTCGGGATACATTAAATACATTTTGGGCTATTCCAAGGTTTGTAACCTGATTCTTAGAACGAAATGGTCTTAAACCAATCCAGATTCTTTCTTATTAGATTGATTCGTACTTAGTTCAATCCCAAGAACGAATTATACCTAATATTTTAAGTACAAAACGGTATTGATTCTTTACCGTTCCTTCTAAAACGTTTAAAAAAAAAATTCTTGGTTTAAGAATTTCGTAATTGATTTATGAATTATGTTCTCATTTTTAGAAACATTTTGGGTAAATTTGATACTTGAGACTGATTCGTAATTAGTTTAAGTACAACCAATGACGAATAATACTTGAAATCTTAAGTACAAAACCGTATAAATTCTATCCCGTTCGTTCTAGAACGCTGGCAGCCGTTATTTTCTGAGTGTACCTGCCCTTACAGGTTTTATACCTTATACACTACCGATTAGGGATGTCATATATTTGAAAAATATCTATATCGATATTTTTCGAGTTTGGAGTTCCCTAGTGCTTATTCGGCCAACTACAAGGCATAAATAGAACGTTGGAATTGAATAATGCAACCACACAGACAAGAAGGAGTCTGATGAGAGATATGGTTACCTCGAAGAGCAGTCTGTAACTCCAGCCAATTGTCGGCTTGCTTTCGAGCAAGCTTCCGTGTGTGTTTATTTGCAATCTTCTAATTTGAGGCATCAACCTAACAACGCTAATAGCTCTTCATATGTTACAGATATTGAAAAGTATCATTTCGAAATTGATATTTTGTTCATAAAATAATCGTTATTACGATAAAGATGGCGAAACGAAAAAGATGATAAAATTTATTATATATGACAAATATAAGTATTTTATTTTATTTATATATAAGATGTAAACTTCTTTAGACTTTATAGTGTAAACAAAACAAAGAATACATAAAAAGAAACAAGGAAAAAAAAAAATTTTTTTTTTTTGATTTATTTTTTTTTAAAAACAAACACCCAAATCGTAAATGCTTTCTTCAGCATATTATACCCTTTGGTATAAGGTATACAAAAAAAATGGCTGATATTAATGAGAGCAGCTTATTGAATGAATGAGGCGACAGCGTATGGTCCTTGGTCCCTGGGCACGGGACTGCTGTCTGATGAATTGTCGCCGTTTGTGCGTGCGAGATTTTCATATCATTAGCAGCCAGTCAATGGTCATATATGTACGTACAATGTCCATTGGTAATTGGTGAGCATTAAATGCATGTGAATGGCAGAGAAGGAAGAATGGGATGGGGATGGGTATAAAGCGTTGGTGATTAAGCAAACTCTGTGGGGATTTTGAAACGAATGACGCAACTCTTTGTGGCATTATTATGAATCACTCTGGAGAGTTTCGGCTTTTCAGAAACTAATAACCTCCAACTTTTGTGAAATATTCTAATAAAAAAAGTTGAAATTAAAAATATAAAAAAAAATAACTAATGCATAAGAAAATAAATGGCGTGAAATAAAAACGAAAAGTAAATAAACTGCATCAAAATGGAAATATTAATAAACCAAGAGCAGAGCAAAACGGGGCGGTGGGTGGTGCGGGGTGAGAGGTGAAAATGGTTGTTTAAAAATACGAGCTGAGCTTTTCGGACGATACATACATAGTACATAAAATTTTATGAGCCACACTATAACTTGTTTGGCTGGCCGCACGACGAGAAGACGACCGACCAGCGAAAAAAAAAACAACAAAATAAATTAATATTTTATCTAGAGCAGAGATTCGCATGCAGTACCAGGCCATGCTTTTCCCCCTTTCCATGGGCGAGATGCCATGCATTTTGTTTGTCCATTTTATGACCATCATCAAAAGCGCATTAAAATTTTACTAAGGCGTCCCCCCACCCACCTAGAGAGTTGCTGACTGTCCAGTGCAGGCGTGCTAAATATTAAATCAGCACAGCAGCCACAATGCGGGAGAGAAGTATCTCAACGCTACCGTGTGCCAGGCCAAACATTATAAGCGGCTTTCCCCAGGTCCATCAACGTCCAAAAGGCTCTGATAAAAATTCTGCCTCATAAAATGGTTGGAGAGAAAGCGCATTAAACATTAATAATAATGTGTGCTTAGTTCTAATATCAAAATTTTTGTTGCCGGCAGCTTTTGTCTCTTTTATTTTCATTTTTATTAAGAGAAAATTTGTGCATTTAATGAACCAGCAAATCTGTTAAGAAAAACAATGAAAATATCATAAACAAAATAAATTAAATTAGGGCTTTTGGGGGGGAGGAGGGAAAGCGCTACTTTTTCTTTCCTTATAAGCGGGCACTCTCCCATCTAAGCAAAGGTTGTGTTAGAGCAGGTAAGCTTGGGTTAGAATTATTTACTATTTAACGTTCTACTTTGCTTTAATTCTAAAACCGTCCTTGGGGTACATTTGTACCCCAAAGTATTTTCCTTGAAAGAGAGCAGTTTAGCTTAGCTTATATTTATACACTATTTAACGTTCCACTTTGCTTTAATTCTAAACCCGTTCTTGGGGTACATTTGTACCCCAAAAGATTTCTATGAAAGAGAGCAGTTTAGCTTAGCTTATATTTATACACTACTTAACGTTCTAATTTGCTTTTATCCTAAACCCGTCCTTGGGGTACATTTGTACCCCAAAGTATTTTCCTTGCAAGATAACGGTTTAGCTTAGGGTATATTTATACACTATTTAACGTTCTACTTAGCTTTAATTCTAAAACGGACCTTGGGGTACATTTGTACCCTAAAGTATTTTCCTTGAAAGAGAGCAGTTTAGCTTATGTTATAATTATACACTATTTTAAGTTCTACTTTGCTTTAATTCTAAAACAGTACTTGAGGTACATTTGTACCCCAAAGTATTTTCTTTGAAAGACAGCAGTTTAGCTTAGGTTATAATTATACACTATTTAATGTACTAATTTGCTTTTATCCTAAAACCGTCCTTGGGGTACATTTGTACCCCAAAGTATTTTCCTTGCAAGAGAACAGTTTAGCTTAGGGTATATTTATACACTAATTAACGTTCTAATTTGCTTATATCCTAAAACCGTCCTTGGGGTAAATTTGTACCCCAAAGTTTTTTCATGGACAGATAGCACATTCCTACCCATTTTTGATCAGAAAGAAAATATGTAATGCTCTATCCATTTTCATCTGTCTATTACTTTGGGTTTCAGCCGTCACACAAATAAAGTATATGGTCAAGGAACGTTTTATAGAAGCATTATTAGGTATTTTTGATATGCTCGCTTGATTTTAATATTCATGTTTGCTCGAATTGCCGCCTTAATGTCTTCGTCTATAATATTCCACGACAACTGATAAAACTACATTTATTCACTTCTTTTTAAAGTTAGTATGACTGTCATGAAGGACCAACAGAATCCGGCTCGAAGGACCAAAAATCCGAAAAAAAAGGGTATTTCGAAGGAAGAGCCACGCTATGTGGGGTACGTGCTCAGGACGTATCAAGAATTCCATTATTGTATAAAGGTCTATTCTCAGATGACATAAAAAATATTTTCGTCACAATGCTTCATATGAATAGAAACACTTTTGTAGAGCTTTGAAATTAGTATGCTTTTAAACAGCTGTATTGTTTATGTGAAGCATAATGCCGGAAATAAAATGTATGTCATCTGAGAATAGGCCTGAAGCATTTAGATAAAATAAAAACCGAGGAATTGTTATAAAAAATATATTGAAATCTTCAGTTTCTCAGAAAAAAATAAAGATTTGTTCAGAAATAATATAAAAATTTGTCAACCAATTTGAAAAGCAAAATAACAAATAAAATGTGTCCCATATTTCATAATGTTGTTTTCCCTTCAATGAATATTTAATTGAGCTATCCATGTCGCCCTTCCAATTCACCTCACCTAATGACACCTTCAGAAATAGCTTCATGATTCCTTTTTTGCTAGCTGTCTCCCTCTCTTTCTTTCTCTATCTCTCTCTCTGTCTCGGTTTGTTGCCTCAATTAAGTGTTAATGGTAATATTTTATTGCTGTCATCCAACAGCAGCCAGCAGCATCTACATCTTCATTTCCATTTCCATCTTCGTCTGTCTGCTGGCTCATTTCCATTTTCCTCACATTTCTGACACTAGCGCCCGCCGGAAATGTCTCAACAGGCCAAACAAGCCAAAATGTCTGTATTCACTTTTCCCGCGTTTTCATTGGCAACCACATTGTTGCATGCTTCGCTCGGTCACTTTCACACAAATTTTCAATTAGATTTTCGCTTTTTTTTTTCTACGCTTGTATGTATGTATGTATGTATTTTAATGTGTCTCTCTCTTCTCTCGGAATTCATGCATATTTTATGCCTTTGCGATTTTTCCATTTTGATAATTTGTTGTATGGTAATTTATTGTTAGTTGAATGTGGGGCGTGTGCACACGCAAATGAAAATGAAATGATAGCATACAAATATTTGTATAACAATTTCCCCGGTGACGATATATTTTCTATTATGATTTGTTTTCGCACAAACTGCAAAATTTAATATTCTTAAAATTTAAGTTTCCTTTAACAAACTTGTCTCACCACTTAGAAAGCCGCTGCTAATTCTCAAGGGTCCCACCACAAGACAAAGGCAAAAGATGCAGTTACTTTTGGAAAGGCAGCCCCTCCCTAAAGGGTTATATCTTTCTCTTTTTCTCTCCCTCTCTTTATCTCTCCCTTTATCTTTTTCTTTGGCATTGAGCGACCTTCCATCTTCTGGCTTGCAGCAGCCAAAAAGTGTTGCAAATTACTCCAAACCGGTTTTAATGGGCTTTGAACTGGTTTTGTATAGGTTTTGGTGGTTTGCTTGCCCTCCAGAAATGGGTCAATAAGAAATTCAAATGCTAACAAAAACGAAAAAATAACAGAACAAGAGTTGAAGGGAAAATTGCAAGGGGAATGAACTGCGTTTTTTTGCGGTTGTTTTTTTTTTCGGTGGTTAGTTCAATGACTTTGAGTTGTGAAGGAACTTGGTATACTGTGCGAGTGCGAGTTGTGTGTCCAACTTGTTTGCCATCAAATTTGGGGTATGTTGCATTTTAAATATTTCTCAAGTTGTTCTGGTAAAGTGATCGATTAGATCAGAATAAAACGGAATTTAATGCGAATAAGTTAATGACTTATAAAATTAAGAGAAGGCAAAGCTAACTTCGACTGTACCGAAGTTGCAAAAGTTCACTCCAACTGATTTAACCGGTGGAATATATAAAGGATATAGATATCAGATATTTATAAATTCAAAATCATTGAGAATCAAAATTGATATAAAAAAAAAAACTTTTCTAACCAAAAAAAACTCATTTTCCGACCGATCGGTCCTATATGGCAACTATATGCTATAGTCATAAGATTTTTAAAAAACCTTTCAGAATTGTGTGGAAGCATATAAAACTAATATATACCACAATTGCTGACGCTACGATGGAAAACAAAAAAGGTTTTCTCACTGGAACTAATTTTTGGACCGACTGTTTCTATGGCCGCTATATGCTATAGTCAACCGATTCTGATAAATTTTGTCAGAATTATGAGGAAGCATGTAAAACTAATATATACCAAGATTGGTGACGCTAAAATGGAAAACGAAATAGTTTTGCCTACTAGAACTAGTTTTTGGACTGATCGTTCCTATGACAGCTATATGCTATAGTCATCCGATTTTAATAAATTTTTCCAGAATTGTGTGGAAGCGTATAAAACCAATATATACCACGATTAGTGACGCTTCGATGGAAACCAAAAAAGTTTTTCATACTAGAACTAATATTTGGACCGACCGTTCCTATGGCAACTATAAGCTATAGTCATCCGATTTTGATTAATTTTTCCAGAATTATGTGAAAGTTTATAAAATTAATATATACCACGATTGGTGGCTCTACGATGGAAAACAAAAAAGTTTTTCTAACTAGAACTAGTTTTTGGACCGATAGTTCCTATGGAAGCTATATGCTAGTCATCCGATGTAGATTTATTTTTCCCGAATTATGTGAAAGTATATAAAATTAATATATACCACAATTGGTGGCTCTACGATGGAAAACAAAAAGTTTTTCTAACTAGAACTGTTTTTTTGACCGATTGTTCCTATGGCAGCTATATGAACAGTCATCCGATTTTGATAAATTTTTCCAGAATTATGTGGACGCATATTAAACTAATATATACCCCGATTAGTGATGTTACGATGGATACCAAAAAAGTTTTTCACACTAGAACTAATTTTTGGACCGACCTTTTCTAAGGCAGCTATATGCTATAGTCATCCCTTTTTGATAAATTTTTTCGGGATTATGTGAAAGCATATAAAACTAATATTTACCACGATTGGTGGCTGTACAATGGAAAACAAAAAAGTTTTTCTAACTAGAACTAGTTTTTGGACCGATCGTTCCTATGGCAGCTATATGCTATAGTCATCCGATTTTGATAAACTTTTCTAGAATTATGTGGAATCATATTAAACTAATATATACCACGATTTGTGACGCTACGATGGAAAACAAAAAATTTTTTCTAACTAGAACTAGTTTTTATACCGATCCTTCCTATGGCAGCAATATGCTATAGTCATCCGATTTTGATCAATTTTTTCAGAATTATGTGAAAGCATATAAAACTGATATATATGTCGATTAGTGACGCTAAGATGGAAAATAAAAAAGTTTCTCTCACTGGAACTGTTTTTTTTTAACGATCCTGAAACCAAGAAATTTCTTAATTAAAACCATCGGGACTCTGCACCATTAATTTCAATGATAAGAAGTGGTTTACTGAATTTCGTTGACGAAGAACGTTTAGGTGCCCAAAAGTAGTCATCATGCCAAAAATTTTAAATAAAATCTATGATGACAGAAGCTATATGCATATTAACTGATCGGGTACACCAGACAACCGCACTTTAAAAACCCACCCGTAGTTTTGGTATGATTTAGTTTATCTGAAAAACAGCGAATTATTGTATAAAACATTTTACTTGTCTGAGAATCGAACAAACTGAATGGCTTGTCATTGTACTGCACCATCGTACTCGCTTGTGGTGGCACGTATAAGATGTTACTTATATTTAATTGTACGATGGTTGAGTTGAATTAAAAACGTCACTTATTTCCCTTGAATAAAAGGAATAGCGTACCTATTTTTGGTCCTATAAAGGTACAAGTTAACATTCTCTCAGCAACGCTCCCTGTCTATTTTAAGCATAAGTCGCTTTCTAGTTTCCTTTTATTCATTTTGTGTGAAATTTCACCAAGAGTTGAGAACTTTATGTCGACCTTTAGCATAACTTTCGTCATCAAATGCAGTTTAAATGAGCAATGCTCCTTGACATTTTATGCTGCTTATAAAACTTTTGAAACAAATTTAAATATTGAAATCATTTTGAGGAATTTAAAATATATTTCAGCTTCTAGTGTGCCGGCCTCTCTCTCTCTCTCTCTCTTTCTCTTTCCATTTGTATTTTAATTAAATTTGAAATGCAAATTACCCAACTCGTCGTATATAAGTCGAATTTATTAAGTCCCAGTCCAACATAAAACACGCAGCAACTCGTTGCGTTTTTGTTTCATTTTGTTATTCCTAACGCACCTTATCGCCGCGCTTAAGTGGCCATTGGCAAGCCAAGAGGCTGCTAATTTTTTTTTTGTTTTGCTTCCCCCATCCCTGAAGTGAGTTTTACAACCAATAAAAGGAATTTTATGACCACAACATTAAAATGTTCAAATTGAAAATGAGCAGAAAACAAAACAAAGCAGCAGCTACATGAAAGGAAAGCAGGTCCAGCAGGAGCCAGATACATTTTGAACCAAATTTATGCGGCACAAAGGCTGGCGATGAAAGCAGAGGAAGCGGAAGCAAAGTGGGCGGGGGGAGTGGGCGCTGCAGGTTACCGGGGGCTAAGCTCAACAAAAGTCCAAAGTCGAAGCCCGCTTAATGTGTGTGTTTGAAGTTGGCTTCGCTGGTCAAAAGCAGAGAACAAGAAGACGAGGAGGAAGACAATGCTGGAAATTACCAAAGCACAAGAACCAATTCGAGCATGAAAATGTAAACAAGCCGAAAGCAGCAAAACGAAAAAAGAAAGAAAGACTCCAACAAGGAGGAAATGTGTGTCGCAAATGGAGCGGGCATGACAACAAAATCAACAGTTAGCCAATGAGCCTGAAAATGGCAAAGGATGTGGGCAAGAGGGCCACACTCCAACCCGTTAACTCTCAGGTAAGCGAAAGAGAGAGAGAAAGCGAGAACAAACACTGTAATACATAAACGACGACGCGACCAGAAGTTGCACAAGACAATTATAAACGTAATGGCAAGAACAGTTGGGCCAAGGTAAAAAGTAGCAGAAAGTATCGTTAGTGTGCGGCAGCAGCTGAGCGCATAAATTCTGCTTAACAATGCATTCGACCAAAGCTGAAGTCGAAGGGGGACAACATCGCGTAGGTGGCAGGCAATGTTGCGTCGCTGGTCGTTAGGCCAAAAAGCTAACGAAGATAATGTTCTCGGTCAACTCTTGTGTGTACACACAAACACACAGTCTTATATTAGAAGTAATGTAAAAAAGGACACTGGGAGAGGGGAAAGGGGCGACGACAGGGTTGCAAAGGATACTAAAGGAAATTAAAAAGTGTTAAGAAAAGATGATAACGGCTAAAAGGTATAAAAAAAAATAATAACAAAAAAAAACAAAACAAAATTTTAATTTGGCAAAACATTTTTTGAAGATTATCTCTAATGTAAATTGAAATTTTTGTACACAATTTTTTGTTTGGTTTTTAATTTCAGTGATATTATCCTTAATTCCGACCATTGGGCGCAAGGGTTACGGAACAAATGTCAAATGTCACCAAATTTCTTCAATGTAAGATAGAAATAGAAATATAGAAAAAGACAGAGAAAGCTTATCAAATATTAAGGTCGGTTTTCACATCTTCCTAATAGCTGCTATGTGTCAGATAAACATATAAATTGCTCTGTTATTTGTTAGTAAGGAGATCAAAAATCGACCCTTAAATTAATAACAGAGAATTTAAAACTGTCGAATAAACTTAATCAATTGTTCTACCATTCTCAGTTGTACACTGGAAAGGATTATTGTTCATTGCCAAACTGAACATTTAAAAGAAAAGATTACATGTACCACATTGTAAGAATCGCAACAGGCCTGTTAGACTCTTTAATTATAATACTGAGCGTAAGCAGTCACATAAGCACGAGCGGTCAAAGCATATAATCAGGGAAACAAACCCGAAATAGACCAGTTCAAAACTTAGAACCAGAATTGGAGGCAATATTTTGAATTTTTTGAGAACCGGTAGGCGAGATCTGATATTTTTGATATCGAAAATACCAAAAAGAACCAAAACATCGTACTGATACAGTTTCGGTTCTAAATCCTTTATTTTTTTTGGTCTTTTATCAAGGTTTTTCTCAGCATATAACCTTCACAAAACTGGGAAGACGTATTTAAATGGCGTAAAGGAAGATTTAAACTTCGCGAATTAACCCACATTTTTCGGATATTACACAATCATGTTTCAATTCCGTAATTATAAATCTATATCGTGACATTTCGAGGATTTTGAAGTATTTTCCGCCCTGCTAGGGGAAATAATTCAATTCTTCGTTGTGACCCGGATCTCCATTTTGACTTTATCCATTTATCGCGGTATAGTCTTCGATTTGAAAGGGTTTTGAAGATTTTACTGGTACAAAACGGTACACCGAAATAAAAACCCAGATATCAATACGTTACTGTTTACCAAAATAAATTAGAATATTAATAGAAAATTTTTCCGAAAACCATATTGGAACGTATTGGAACCCAAATACGATTCGGTTGAACGTCGGTAAGAACGTTGACACGAAGAACAAAAATATTTTTCTTACTGAGAACCATTTTTCAACTGATTTGTTCTATGGCAAATTCGATTTTGACCTAATATTGCAGAACATTTTGCAGAGCATATAATATTAATAATAATAATTAATAAGCAAGTTTTTCTTATAAGACCATTTTTTCGCCCAATCGGTTATATTAGTCCTATTCGATCCGGGCGATTCTCTGTGCAAAATTTTAGCTCGATAGCTTTAAAACTGAGAGACTAGTTTACGTAGCAACAGACAGACGGACAAATTGCAATTGATTTAAGTTGTCTGATCAAGAATATATCTCAGGGACTAAATATAACAGTTATTTTCAAAAAACTCTTAAAGATGTAAAAAACAATGAAGCTAATGTGGTAAAATTATTATAAATACACCAAAATGTTTGTTATTCTTTCCGCCATCGATATACACAATAAACTTTTTTGCTGACTTTTATTGTAAGAGTTATTTTTTATCGCTATAATAACACTCAGTTAATAACAGTAATTAAAGACTTTTTTTAATAACACAGTTAATAACAGTTATTGAATGACTTGTATATTTATAATCAGGTTATAACAGGTTTTTCAAGACTTTTATTAAAAAAGTTAATAATTAACAGTTACTAAAGACGTTTATTTAATTACTTAGGATAAATTTTTTTTTTATTTCTCAGAAAAAATTTATAAAATTATTATTAAATTATAAAATCCAGTAAATAAAACTCATTCAGAGACTTTTTTTTTTTTAATCATACTATTAAAGTCTTTCAATTTATTTTCGCTTTTGAGGTTTGATCCAGGGGGTACCTTATCATTAGTTCTCGAAACACTTTTATTATGAAATTCCGTAAATATAACTCACACAGAGACCTTTAATTTTTTAACCATAATATTAAAGTCTTTTAAATTATAGCTTCTGCGGTTTGATCCATTGGGTGTATCTTATCATTAACTGCGGTATATAAAGAAGACTCAGGAAATGACAGGTTTTTCAAGACTTTTATTCAACAGTTAAAAATGACTTTTATTTTATTACTCAGTACAAACTAATTATTAAAGTCTTTTATTTTATTACTCAGGAAAAAGAGTTCTCGAAAGACTTTTATTTAATGAACACACTATTAAAGTCTTTTAATTTATAATAGCTTCTGCGGTTTGATCCATTGGGTGAATCTGATCATTAACTGCGATAAATTAAAAAGTCTTTTATACTGTAATTAAAAAGTATAAGTCTCTTACTGAGTTTAAGGTTTTTGAATTACTGTAATTTTTTGTGTAATAAATTACAAGTCTTTAGAAACTGTTATTTATTGATTTTTTTTATAAAAGTCTTTCCAAAACTGTTATTTACTGAGTAATATTATAAAAATAAAAGTCTTTAATAACTGTTATACTCGGAGTGAAAAAATAAAGGTTTGAATAACTGTTGAAGAAGACTTTTATATTGTGAAAAGTATAAGTTTTATTTACTGAGTTAAATAATAAAAGTCTTTTGATGACTGTTATATTCTGTGTAATAAATTGCAAGTCTTTAGAAACTGTTATTTATTGAAATTTTTATAAAAGTCTTTTCACAGCTGTTATTTACTGAGTAATATAATATAAAAATAAAAGTCTTTAATAACAGTTATACTCGGAGTGAAAAAATTAAAGTTTTGAATAACAAATTTTAACATTTAAATTTTTAGTCAACTCTAAACCTTATCCAAAGCAAATTTGAAATCACAACAATCTGACAACCCTGTCTACCTGGTGCAAGGAAGGGGGCGCCATGCAATTGTGCAAAAGTTAAGGTTACCCCTCGTGCGTGTCTCTGGGTGGGTTGCTGCGGAGGAGTAAAGAAATTAGCAGGCAAACACGAGCAAAAGAAATAAATAAAAGGAACGACAGGCAGTCAGGCGAAGGCAGGCAGTAAAAAAGGATAAACTGACACGAGAATGAGGTGAAGGCAAACAGCATCCTGGCAGCCACACAGGCGGCGACGTGCTCCCAACACTTCTTGAGTAATTCATAGAAAGGTCGTAAAAGTCGAGTCAAAGTAATTATGCGAAAGGCAGCAGAGAGAAAGAAGAAAGAAAAAAAGGAAAAACAACAACAGGCAGCTACTAAGATCCGGCAGGAAAGTTGTTAAGGCAAATACACATATGATCTCCCCGAACCCTGGTACTACACGCCTCTGATGAGTTGTGTTAATTGAGTGGGTGAGGGAGAAAGAGAGAGAGAGAGGGAGGGAGGAGCACAAGAATGAGGGCGTGGCTCAGTTAAGCTGAAGCGCGTTAAAGTGGCTGCTGCTTGCTTTTAACTGGTGCGTCAAGGTGGCAACCGCACAAAAGTATGCAACAATTTTCAGGCATGCAATGGCAGGGCAGGAGCAAGGATTACAATTTGCTTTTAATTGTTTAAAGGCCACAAATTACAAGGGTAATCAAGAATCAAGTGGAATGAAAATAATTTAGCATCGCAAATATCTAATCAAAACACATTCAAAGCAAACAAACTGATTAGAAATTGCAAATTAATGAATGTTCATGTTGATATTAGTTGCATTTGCAAATGCAATTAGCTGTGCAAAGGATATGACAAGCATGGCTCAAGGCATCAAATAGACTTGTATATTAATGCATTTGACAATATTTTGACATTTGACATTTAATAGAATGGAAAAACCTACTTCAAATTTGACATATTGAATGGCTCCTTCTCTCTCTCTCTCTCTCTCTCCCTCTGCCTTTATGTGTACTTATGCTAATTTGCGTAAAAAGCATGCAAATTTCGAACAAAAACTTGAGGGTGGGGAGACAAAAATTAAAGCGCATTCCCATTCCCTCTCATCAATTGGCATCCCCTGCTGCGTTGAAGGCTTCTGCCTGGTCCATGATTCATTCCCACGCCGCATATATGAATATAAATGTGTTGCATCAACATCAGTTCATGTCGATGTCGATGTTGTTGTTGTTATTCTGCTAGTAAATCGAAAGCCTCACGCAGAAATTGAGTTATAATATGACCAAGGCCTGCCTGCCTCGTCGATCGTGTCTCACAATATTATAGCATACATTTTGGGGCGTGCTCACCATTTAGCCTGTGTGTTGTATGTTTACCCAGTGGGCGGCCAGCAGCGGCAAATGGACAAACACAGCGGCAATAACAACAATGGCGAAACGCTAAATAAACTATGCAAAGAAATATATGCAAATTTTATGCAATGCTGAAGCATTTAAAAAAAAAAAAACGTCTACCTCTACCGAGAGAAAAGGCTAAAGGATGTAATGGTTGTCAGTGGGGGGGATGGGATGTGGTTGAGGTTTCTCGGGTTGTGGTGGGGCAAAAACTGATTACAAAGATGGCCAAATGCTGTCAGGGGACACGCAGTGAAAAAGAGTTAAGGCATATCATGCAAAACGAAACACACAGTTGGGGGGAAAAAGGCACCTTAAAGTTATTTACAAAAAAAATGGTAACCAACGAAATTGGGGACAAAATTTAAGTAAATCTGAGTGAGTGGGGGAAGCCAGTTTCAAGAAAACTAAAGAATTATAAAAGCAAGAAAGCTTGCTTATATAATAAGAATAACCCAAGTGTAGGAAGCTGCACCAGTATGTCCTGGCACTAATTTAATTTAAAGCTTATACTTTGAAAAAGTACCTGAATAAGGATCCAACTATAAGCAATGGGTTTTCCAATTATTAAAAATCAGATTGCAAAGTCGGAAAATTGTTGAAAAACTGATGCATGCGATTTTTTTGTTGTTCGTTCGGACCTCCTTAACACAATAATAAAAACGTGATTTTAAAATTTTGAAAATCGCCCTGCAATGTCGGAAAATGAGTTATTCCCATGTGTTCTACAATTCGCTTTCGACTCTAAAAACGACCCAAATCATATGTAAGTATTATTTTGTTATGTTGAGCTTTAAAAATAAATTTCCAGCTGATCGTATATAAACAAAAAATTATTTCATACAACACTTTTCCGCTCATTTTCCGACTTTTGTGGAATATTTTTCAAAATTGAAAAGCAATGTATTTCATATTTTTGTATGTGCAGTTGGGAATCTGACTTGAAAACAAATTTGGCAAAAATTTAAAATATACCCAGCATTACCCCGAGGGTGGGTGGATTTTCCAACAAAAGTAAACACAATTTTTATAAAATTTCAATATAGAGCTTTGTAAGTGGCTAGTTTATGTATCGAAAAAGAAGAAAAAAATATTTGTTTCAAATGAATTTTTCTCCAATTTTTCGGATTTTCCAAAATGTTAAACGCGTTGTTAATATTTTGTTACATACAGCTTAACAAATAAGTTCGCAGCCGATCGGATGAATAACAAAAGAGTTTCATACAACAGTTTTCCGACCGTTTTCCTATTTTGCGGAAGATTTTCCAAAATTTGAAAGCGACTTACTCTTTATTTGTGTATGTTTAAGCTTTAAAAATAAGTTTGGAGCTGCACCCAGAGAAATAAATTGCCTGAAACCGTCAAAAATAACCTAAAATTTAGGCAATTTGTACTCAAAATTGCGCCAAAGACATTATATCCTAACTTTAAGGTTGCTGATTACCTTAGATTTTTAGGTCGTTTTCACCTTAATTTAAGGCCAAAAGTTGCTAAAAATTAAAATAAATTTGATTCCACAAATATGTGGGAAGGGAGAGGGAGGGGGGGAGGCGCGCAGAAGACAAGATAGACCCATGCATGGGTCACCACCGATGGTATTATTTCCTCTGTAAAACATTTAATAACAATTATAAAAACTTTTTTAATTTACCTTCCTCGTCTGGGAATCGAACTCGGGACCTCGGGGATTGGAACACAGAAATGGCCGCACCTCAGCTCACACGACCACGCACCTCATACAGCTAGATGCGCCAAATGACTTATAAAAATGCAGCCGTATGTTATGCTCTAAGTTTGTAATAGAAGTGGTGGTCTAGTGGGTAAGACTGTTGACTTAGAATGCCGAGGTCGTGGGTTCAATTCCTCTTGGAACCAAATAATTTTTTTTTTTTAACATTTTTTATTTTTTTCAATGTCAAGAGTTCAAATAAACATCACGGATAATTTTGCATTCCAGATTGTGGCTTTTGTTCTAAGTAGTAGTGTAGCACTTGGCACATTCAAAGATTATATGACATTACCAACGCTTAGGAAACGTGACCATAAAAATTGGTGACGTATTGCCATAAAAAAACTGTCTGAAAATTTCCGTTTTAGGTTAAATTCTCATCGTTTAGGTAAATAATTGCTATGAATGTTGAGTTATTGGCAATTTATTGTTTTAGGAACCGCTCAGCCTTAAAATTAGGTTTTTCTTTTTTTTGAGTGTGATCGGATGAATAACAAAAAAGTTGAATACAACAGTTTTCCGACCGATTGCCTATTTTGGGGGACGATTTTCCAAAATTTGAAAGTCATTTACTTTATAATTGTGGAAATAATCGCTAAACACATTTTTTTTCACCCAGGGGGATTTTTTGTCAACTAGCGTTGTTAATATTTTGTTATGTAAAGGTTTGAAAAGAAATTTGCAGCTGATCGGATGAATGTAAAAAATATTCATATTTTGGGGGAATATTTTCCAAAAATTTCAAAGTCATTTACTTCATATTTGTGTATGTTTAGCTTCGAAAATAAATTTTGGAACTAGTCGTTAAACCCATTATCCATTATACTGTCAACTATTTTTTTTTTGGCAATTTTCCGGATTTTTCACAATATGAAAATCGCGATATTAAAATTTTGTTATGTAAAGCTTTGCAAATAAGTTTATGAGCTAATTGAATTAAAAACTTATTTATTTATATATAACACTTTTCCGGCCATTTTCCGGTAGGTTTTTACAAAATTTTAAGGTCATATTTGTGTATGTCTAGCTTTGAAAATGAGTTTGAAGCTCATCGCTCGGAAACTATGCTTTCGGCCATTTAACCCACTTTCCACCCAGCTGGAAGTAGGGGGTTAATTTTTCGAAAAATTAATACCCTGTAGTTCGGCTGCACTGGTGCAAACCTAGTGATTCCGCTAACTCTTCGTAATGAGGACCGGATACCGACCTAACCACCCGCCATGTAATTTGCTAACGAATTTTGTATGGACATGTCCGAAAAATTCACCGAGCGGTATACGGCTAATCACCAGCCGTTAGCGATCTGACCGGTGCAAAGGAGTTACTGCAGTAGTCACTGTAAAACTGAATAAGAAAAAATGGACTTTGCAATTTTTTTTTTTTTATATTTTGACTTGTCTGGTATTTGAACTCACAACTTTGGGTAGTTTGAATGCGAACGACAGAATCTTAGCGCATTCGGCTACCGACCCTCACGCGTGAGGCGCAGCCAAATGTAACATAAATGCGTGAAGCACTGAAAGTAGTCGGGCGATGATGGCTCAGGGGTTAAAACCGTTGCCTAGAAATATCGAGGTCGTGGGTTCGAATCCTATATCAAGCTAAGATTTAAAAAAATTTTTTTTTTATTTGTGGAGTTTTAAAACATTTTTTTTATTTTTAAAATCACTTTTTGACCTAAATCGATTTTGTGGCCCTTTTTGATGCAAATTAAAAGGCAAAACAAATAATGTGCACACGCCACAACAGCAACGTCGAATTTGTCCGTGCTGCCGCACACTCGCTGCATCACCCGCTGCATTATCTGCCGTTAACGACGTGACTAACGAAAAGTGATGCATGGATTCGTTAGGCAGAGTAGTCACTTGACCCCAGCAGAACTACAGGGTATGCAGTCATTGTTGAAACCTAATCGAATGATAAACAAAAAAGTTTAGTGGTAAAATTATTAAAGTATAATGATATAGTGATTTAATTTAATCACTGAAAAATATGGCAGGACAAGTCATTGTAACTTTCTTATGCCAGAACATACAGAAGAAGATAAAAATGCTTACGATCATTCCGTCTATCCGTCAGCATTAAAATTGCTTAAGGGATAGAATTTGTTGTCGATTCAACTAATACAGGGTGGGTGATGAAAGCTGCTACCAAAAAAAAAAGTTAAATAACTTTTTTTCTATTTAAATAATTTGCTTAATTTTTCTTTAATTATATGCGGGTTGATCTTTAGATTTAACTAAAATGCATAAGTGGAACCAGAATTTGGATAGTCCGCCGCTAATACGCACTGGAGTACACAGTTTCGATATACAAGCACTTCTGGCGGCATTCCTCCCAGCTGATGGACCATAATGAGTTGGAAAAAGCCCTTCCCGTCGAAACCCTTCATTGTGTTTGGGTCTTTTAACCTATATTACCGTCTATTTTTTATTTTCATATTTATTTTATTATTTACTAGCTCTGAACCTATTGAACGGGTTCTGCGGGTTCGGAACCGGTCTTAAACCAGTAAAATATCTGTCTACATATAACTTACACACACGAAACCTTAAGTTCATAGCTTTAATCAGTAACCACTATTGAACCTGATCACAGACTTAGCCCATAGCCTACTACTCATTCCTGTTCAACAGGAATATAGTGTACAAATTTCATGAAGATCGGATGTGTGGTTTCAGAGATATGGCTCTGGGTAAATAGCTTTCGGTTTCTTAAAATGCGACCTAAATCGGGCAGATTTATTTTGAAATCAGAAACGAATGGCCTGCCTAGTATGTATTACTCATACGCAGTGTTGACTTCATTCATATATTTTAATTTCAAAATTTGACTTTAAAAATGTATACTACTTCGCTAAATTAAATTTAAAATAAGTCTTTAAAAATGTAAAAAATATTTTGTAAAAATTTTGATCTGGTGTACGTGTCGTATGAGTAATTTTTTTTAAATTTATACAAACTTCAAATACATTTTTTTATTTTTAAAATGGTTTATAAATACCACAAAAAAATAAACTTTTTAGGAGTACTATGGTCAACTTTTTTCCATTTTGCTTTTTTGGGGGTCTACTTTAATGCCCAAGTGCTATACAATTGTATAGGGCTTGCTCAACAACATAATCGCGATTATTTCTCCTGCGAGTGCTCACTTTAATTTCGCTTAATTTATCCCATTTATTATATTAAATGACCCCTTATGTAGTCTATATATCTTGAATATATATATACTCAGATCTAATTATCTTTTACAAAAGTTTTTCTTGTATTCTCCTGTTGCCTTACATACATAATTCAAATGTTTCAGTTTTTCTGGACGCCCTTGTAAATTTTCGAAAGCCACACACTGACATTCTGCAGTCAATCAACGTGGAGGGCTTAAAGTGTTACCCGGGTGTAGGCCCAACCTAAACGTCGGGCTAATGCTAAGCCGGGCAACTAAAAAATTAATGCCTGCTAATAATTCAAGTGCCGCTGGGTGTACCCATAAAGTGTGCTTAAATATTCTAACGCACAATTAATAGAAGGTGCCATAAATATTACGTATACGCAACGTAAATCAGTCAAGATAGTCTGGGTGGGTGGGGTTATACCCCTTGGAAACTTGACTGATTATGCAAACAATTAATCTTTGAAATGTTTATTACCGCATCTTCTCTAGGACGACTCCCCTGGGCAGTGTTTGTCTTCGCTCTGATAATAATTTACGTGCCTTGACCAAAGAAGAAGCTTCTGCAAATTGGTGTCCTTTGTCTTGATTATATTTGATTGTTGGCTGTGTGTGTGTGTGTGTGTGTGTTTAGGTGGAATCCATTGATAAGTGGCCAACGGAAGCACGCCATTTTGCAATCACATTAGCCAGGAAGCTGAATGACAGTTTCAGCCGGAAATGAAAGCCACGACAATTGCTGAAAAGAAAGGCTACGTCAGTCAGTTGACCGCAGCATTAAGGCAACATTTGTTTCTCGAAGGAAACTTTTTTCCAAAATAAAAAAAAAATTTCAAACAATGCAACACAAATTGCAGTCAGACCGCAGCAGCAAGCGCGGTTTACTTAGTAAAGAGAGAGAGAGAGAGAGAGCGAGATAGGAGCTGATTGGGGGTAGTAAAACTGAGCGAGTGGTGGTCAGTCGACCGCAGTTCACAATAGTTGACCAATGTAATATTTTGACTTGGTCAGCTTTAAAAAGAGAAGAAAAAAAAATCCAAAAAGTTGTTGTGCTACGAAGCAGCAGTAGTTGACTTTGTGGCAAAGGCAGATGAAAGGAAAAAGATTGGCCCTGGGTCAAAGTGTGGGCATTATTGTCATTTATTATGGTTCAACGTAATTGGTTTTTCAGCTTTAAGAGGGTGGATTTTTGCTAGTGAAAAAGTTCAACTATTTGAAGCCACTTCTTGGTATAGTGACTTCTGAAGTATAAGTGGGCAAAGGAGGGGCACACATTTCGAGAAAGCAAGTCATAAAGAAGTTGAAAATGGTTCAAGTTAGGAAACACGGTAAAAAAAAGTTTAAAAAAAGAAAGAGAAGAGTTAGAATGAAGGAGTAAGCAAAAAGGTAAAAACTTTATGAAAATAAGCTTAGAAAAATGGAAATGAGTAAGTAGAATTAAAAAAATGTTTGCAATTAAAGAAAAGACTTACCAAAGAGACTAAAAAGAAAAACTTTAAATTCGAAATATAACAATAAAAATGATTTCGACATGGACAAAGGACAATTTATAATTTTTAGTAAAAAATCATAATGTTGGTAAGGAAAAGAAGTAGGAAGAAGAAATTGTAAGAAGAAAAAAGTTATATAAAGATCAAAAAGCGATTATTAAAAAAATAATTTACAAAACAACACTGTTTTCCCAACACTGCTTTCCAAAACTGTTATCCAACTCAGTTTTTCCAACACTGTTTTCGAACAGTACTTTCCAACACTGTTATCCAACACTCTTTACCAACACTGCTTTCCAGCACTGTTTTTCAACACTGTTCTCCAACAGCGTTTTTCAACACTGTTTTCCCAACACTGCTTTGCAACACTGCTTTCCAGCACTGCTTTCCAGCACTGTTTTTCAACACTGTTTTTCAACACTGTTTTCCAACACTGTTTTCCAACACTGCTTTCCAACACTGCTTTCCAGCACTGTTTTCCAACACGATTTTCAATTTATTATCTGGAAAATTATTTAAACTTAACCTCGATAACAATGTAAAACGCGTTCCGTTCTAGTTTGTGGAATGCGTTTGTTGGTTATAAACTCTCGAATTCGAAAACGAGAACACGACTGACTATTTTCCAACACTGTTTTTAACATTGTTTCTCTACACTGTTTTCCAACACAATTTACACATACTGTTTTCAAACACTGTTCTCCAACACGATTTTCAATTTATTATCTGGGAAATTATTTAAACTTAACCTTGAAAACTTTGTAAAACGCGTTCCGTTCTAGTTTGTGGAAAGCGTTTGATGATTATAAACTCCTCTCATAACAGTATCAAAATTATCTGAACTCTGTGAAAGAATAATATTAACACAAAATAAAAGGACCAGCGCTATATAATAAAAAGTTATATAATAAAAAAAAAACTTGGATTCAAACATCTTCCAAATGCAAATGTCAAGTTCTGAATCCACTCGCTTTCTGCTAGACTAAAATTTCAGCAGCTGAGACTCAGCGTAAATTCATATTTGAACAAATTCTCTAAACAAAATGGAATTAATTTAACAGAAATTTGGATGGATAAATATATTGTCTATAGCTTCCAATTGTTTCGTATAATTTCTCTGCTGCCAACAGCTTCATAAATGTTTTTGATTTGAAAAGAGTGGAAACTGGTATTTCTATCTTATCTAACATCAATGTCAACAATTGTACAAACCATTAGAAACTCATTCTGCCATGCAATGGAATGATTTAAACGCTCTGTTTAGCATTGTGGTTATTAATTTTAAACCGCCTCCTCTCACCTTTTAAATCAAATATAAATAATGTAAATTCAGAAAATTCTGGTACATTTTAGGCCTACGTTTTAGGGTATCTCTTTCGTATCATTTATTTCAATCACTGGCGGCAGAGTTGGCAACAATGGCTCTGCGCATTCTACGGGTATAATTAAAACCGCAAATAGGACCAGCGCGTGCTGTGCTGCCACCCATAATAGCCCATGACCAGAGAGCTGAACATAATAACAAATGCAAAAGGCGGCGGCAGTCGGGGCAATCCATTGTCTGTTGTACCCACCACTGACATATGAGCCGGACACACACACACACACACACACACACACACAATACACCGAAACTATCTCTTTTTTCGAAATTTTAATTATGCCCGTTGCAGTTAATTACACTGCAAACATTTAATATGTAAAATCAACATGGCGAACCACATTGCGTATACGCAATGTTAAACCGTTTATTAGATTTTTTTTTTTTTTTTGGATTTTATTTGATTTGCAATGTGTGGAGGCGGAAAATAGATTTGCCAGCTTTAATTAGCAGAATTAAAATTGGTGGCATTTTTAAGCTGTGGATGGTGTTTTCAGCTGGTTTGGTTGGCAGCCGCTTTGAGGTTTGAGTAAGAGGCTTAGTTTTAAGTGCATAACGAAATTGCAATTCAATGGCAATTTACAGCCTACCGAAACGGGTTAACAAAGTTTGTTATACAAAATAGCACTTGATTTGCAAAAGTCATGAGACGACTTGCTGCTGTTGTCTTTATATTTGTTCTGGTGACTTTTTCGTTCTATCAACTGATTGAGGCACATGGACATGTACCCTTACTGGATAGTGAGTTGAGTTGTACTTTCATATTAATCTCCAATTAATTCTTTGGCTTTTGGCAGTTTGTAATTCTTATGACGTAATGGTAGATTGTGTGCCAGCCTGTCCCAAAATCTGTATGAATCACCTGATTATACGAAAATGTAAACCCATTAAATGTAAGCGTGGCTGTGCCTGCCCAGATGGTTGGGTACGAAAGTATTCCGATACGGGAATGTGTATTAAACGTTCGAAATGTAAATTTTGGATAGTGTGAAGGTCAAAATCAATAAACAACAAAAATTCAAGAAATGGGGCAAAGCTGTGTATTTTGTTGAAAAATGAAGATAAGAAAATTGTTTGTTTTACGAGAATGAATTAATAATGTCCGTAATTGACGATATACTGACTATTGTGGACTTCTCTAAAGCCTCCGTAAGCAGGAAGAAGTGGAATACCGAAAAAGATCATTGCCTAATCAAGACGACATACGAGAGCTCAGTAAAGAGTGAATGGATGAAGGGATAAAGGGACTTTATGAAGTGGAGCTAGAAGGAAAAAAGTGTTAGTGTGGAACACACTTACGAGGCTTAAGATGTAAAACATGTGTTATCGAAAAGAGATTATATACCGTGAGAAATGCTACGGTTAGCCAGGCAATTGCTTGGAAAAAAGTGTGGGAAAACAGTTTCGGAAAACAATGTTGGGAAACAGTTTTCTCGTTCCGAATTTAATTGATAGGAATAAGTAAAATAACTTATTTCAAAGAATTTGAGAATTTGGCTATTACTTTAAACCATCAAGACAGTCAAATAAATTTAAATGGAAATTTTAAGAATAAAGTCTATTAAAACAATTAGTTTTGGAAGACAGAAACATTTACCAATTCGGATTTCGCATGATTTGATCGGAAACGGCGTTGGAAAACAGCGTTAAAAAACAGTGTTGGAAAATAGTGTTGAATAACAGTGTTGCCAACTTGGGAACAGGCCTAAGTGTTGAAAACACTTTTGTAAAACAATGTTGGAAACAGTGTTGTAAAACAGTGTTGTAAAACAGTGTTGTAAAACAGTGTTGTAAAACAGTGTTGTAAAACAGTGTTGGAAAACAGTGTTTGTAAAACAGTGTTGGAAAACAGTGTTTGTAAAACAGTGTTGGAAATAGTGTTGGGGTAACAGTGTTGAAAAACAGTGTTGGTGATTATTTGGAGAGTTTACAGTGTACGTTTGAGCGTTATGCGTTACGCATTATTTTGAAATTCAATATTAGCCCCACCAAAATATCTTCCGTACCAAAATATAAGTCGTTTCACATCAAAAACATCGCAATAGACCTATTTTGAGGACTTTGAAAAGTGCTTTGACGATTAAACGTAGCCTACTCTTGGGAAAAAGTGCATTACAAAAAAGCTGAAAACTAATTTAAGATAAGCTGAGGCTGGTTTCACACTGTTCGACGCAAGAGACTTGACAATCTAGTAGGTCCTTAAGATTGCCTCGTTTTCATTGTGAATAGCTTGTCATTTGACATTAAAAACAATACAATCATAAATCATGTGTCGAACAATGTGAATTTAGCCTTACTTCTTCATAGCAAACACAGTTACTTTTTAGTCCACCCTCGTAGATTTTGTTGTAAGATTATGCTTGTCCACCGCAAATACAGTATAAGGTGCTAACAAATCACATCGTACATTTCAATTCCCAATTCCTTGCCTTTTCCTTCTGAAGCAAATCACAAAAATTCAATCATATTTCATCTCTCTATCTCCTACCCCTCCCCCTCCTCCCTTTCGACTGTGTCGCATCATTTGTGCGCAGCGAAAATGTCATGTCCCTGTCAAAATTTTGTTTGGTATTGTGTTGACTTGCATTTGACAACTTAATGAATTTTACTTTTTTGACTTTGAATGTGGGGGATGGATATATAAAAAGACAACTCAACGAAACTGTCGCATAAATCATTTAGGCAAGTGGCCAGTGCAATTGCCATATGCTCCATTTTAACCCTAAATACGTGCTAAAATTTTTACATAAGCCCCATTGAATGCCGGCGCGGTTTATGAGAAAAGTTTTTTCCGGAAAAAAAAAAAAAAAAAAAAAAAATGTCCATTACGTGCTCCATAAAATGGTCTGGCCAGAAAAACATATTTTTTTTAGTGGTCGCCGCTGCCGCCGCCATTTTTGAGAAAAAAAAAAAACTTTTTCTTCTTCATACAACAACAATCACATCAAGTGTAGACCCCTTAGTTGTATGTAATTTGGTTTTATGCTTTATCGCTTGCTTGATTTTTATTATGATTATTATCGAGGGAATTACTTTGCAAGTTCTGCCCTGCCGAAAAGTTTTTTTTTTTTTTTCATTGTTGGAGGGAGAGTTCCTCTCTCGCATTGGGGACGAAAAGCTTGTTTGTGAGCAAATTTTCTAGTGATTTATTGGGTTAGCACTTTGTGTGCGTCTTCGTTTGATGTGACTTTGATGGGTTAATATGGGGCAGATTGCAAAGATGAGCAATTGATTTGCTTCGTTTTCTTCAAATATAAATTTGATTTTCTGCAGCTTAAGTCAAAAACTCACGTACTAAATATGCTCATGGGCTGAATCAAGAGATTTAAACTTACCTAAAACGAAAAAGAGAGAAAATATGATATTAAATATTTGTAAGTAGTTAAAATAGGTAAAACAACATCATTCACACAGCGCAATAATTAAGAAAATTTTTGCAAAATTTATATTTTTATTTTAAAAAGAAAAACACGAGAAAGAAAGTCATTTAAGTCCGACTTTAATATACTCTGTACCAGAGAAAGTAACTTTAAAGTGTTGGCTCACACAAACTATGTAACAGTGCTGCCTAAATTCATCCAAATGCCTTTATGAATCCTGAGAATAGTCTGGAAGATATATATAAATTCGAGGAACTTCTGTCTTCGACGACTCAGAGCTGGACACGTGCAAAAGAAGTGTAAAACAGATTTACTTCTTCGTTAAGTCTGCAGCTTCTGCAGAAATCGTTATAGGGTGCATGTGTTCAAACCAGGGCTGCAAACCGGTTTAAAACCGAACCAGTTCGAACCAGGAATTCCATTATATTTTATAATTCGAACTAGAGGTGCGCGCGTGACGTGAATTTAAACGTGTCACGGTTTGCGTGAGCATCCGTGATCCGTGCATGATTCGTGCGTGTTAAAGTTATTCATCGTGAATATTATTATGCAGTATGCACTATAATCATAATTATATATATTTTTTATATTTGATTAATAATATTATTCCTAAATTTTTCGATTTCTGGTATACGTTATCGTGATCCGTTAATACATGCGCAGAAAGGGCGCAGCACGCATCAAACCCATGATAGAGATAAGGTCCCTCCACGCAAAAATTCGGGGCTGGTTGATCTTGCTTGATCCTTCGTGATTCCTTCTTCGTGCATTAATCGTGCTTTACGCAAAACGCTCAAAAAATTGTGTGCTTGAATCGTACGTCAAAAGATTTGCATTTCTCGAAAACTGCATTACGTAAAGGAAATATCGCTCAAGCGCGCACCTCTACTTTGAACTAAACCTTTAACAGAACCACATGTGAAGAAATAACTGAACCAGAACCTGTTCGGAACGTCATCTGTGGGTTCGGTTCAACAAAAACTTAAGACATTCGAAAATCTGACGTATTTTCCATTAACTTGTGTGTTATCTTGTCGATATTGAAGGACAGAGACTTTTTAAAAGTTCTAGAACATCTTATTAAAGTTATTAATCAATTTTCTAACCGTAATAGCTTTAGCTTTTTTAAATCTTCGATTTCAAAGTTTATTGAATAATTCACAAAAGCAGAAAAAGCTAAACGAGGGTGAAAAATGTCTGCTCTCTTGTGCCCCAATTTCCTGTATAATAGTCTGGATTTTCGTAGGTTTTAAATTCCTTATGATATTGGCTGTTAGCTATTTTTCCTTAAGATGTTGAATGTGCACCTGGCTAGAGCATCTCAGAGGACTGCATAATCTGCATAATTGGGTGCTATTTATATCCATATTGTACAGGTAGCTCCGCATTCTGCAGAGAACCCTGGAGAGCCCTGTCGGGATCCTGAGACTATTTTTCCTTTGCTAATATATTTTATAATATTTTGTTCTCATGGTTATTAGTATTATTGCTTTTGCTGGTCTCAGCTTCCTGGTGCTTCTATCTTCGATCTATGTCCAAGTTAAACGAACTTTTTCAATCTTTATTTTGTCAAATAGAAGAAGAAGAAAAAATACTTCGAAGAAATTCTTCTTTTAAATTGATAGTTATTACGTTTAAGTAAGTAAAATCAAAGAAATTCTTGGACTATTATTTTGTGCTTTAAACAATTTAGCTGATTTTATTTTTAAATTAGGTGACAATTGAGTTGAACCAAGGTTTGAACCAGGGAATTAAACCGAATCAATTTTCGGTTGCGGTTCCGGTTTTGGTACGTACCTAAACTAATGTTTCAGTAAAAGGTTATATTTAGGTTTTAGTATGGGTATGTATAATAACGGTTTCTGTTACGGTTCTGATTCTGAGTTTTAATCGGTTCTTTTCGGTATACGGTTTCGGTTCGGGTTCCGGTTTGACACCCTGGTTTGAACTGAAACCTCCGCCCAAAAACCTCGAACCTCAAATTTCGAAAATTTGCCTTCGGAATAATTTGTTCTGCTCAACAATTTTGGGTTTGTAGCCCTGGTTCCAACCAGCCATCTGCTATGCAGTGTGCTCTGATCGTTTTCCGCTGCGAATCGGCCAGGTCAGATGCGCTGCACTTCTTAAAGTAACTAACTGGCCATTTTGAGTAGCATTCTGCTCGCATAAATCTCTTGTAATGAGCCTGCACGTAGCCATGGGCATACTGACAGTTTTTTTTTTATTGGTAAGGAGGTCAGTGGTAGTGCAATTGCCCTCTATTAGTAAGTTTATGCTTATAAAAAAATCTTGCTTTTTTCTCCTCAAAGTATGCAAAATTTATTTTCTGCAATTATAATTTTTTGATTATTAATTTTCTCACATAATCCACATTGTGCAGACAGCCGGATTAGTCAGAGGTATACAAAAATAATCATTGTTAAGGCTATTAAAAAATAAATATTTTGCTTAAGACCTATTCTCAGATGACATAAAAATTATTTTCGTCACAATGCTTCATATGAATAGAAACACTTTTGTAGAGCTTTGAAATCAGAATGCTTTTGAACAGCTGTCTCATTTATATGAAGCATTGTGAAGAAAATAATTTTTATGTCATCTGAAAATAAGCGTTTAATAATTTATTTTCATAAACATAGCATACTTTGAAGGGCAAAAATCAATATTTTTTTATTTATACATAAACGTAGTATATGTTCTTATGCCCAATCACCCAAGTGATGTTTTTGAGACTGCTCAGTTATCTCTTGGAGAGATTTGCGGCAGTCATTCACCGATACTGAGTTGGTTGATATTAAGCCAAGAGTCTTAATGGCAGCTTATTGAACCTAGAGTCTGTGTTAAATACTGTGTGCATATTAGAGCAAATTAAATTAGCTTAAATTTTACTTATGCAAAATAATGGTTGAGGCTTCAAGGATGCAAAGGGCCACTACATGCCCATCACTGCTTTTTATTCCACTAAAAACATTTGCAACTCTTAAATTTTCCAACTATCCAACATGTTTCTCATATCAAACACTCTATTCTCTCTATATATATCCATATGTTTTTAATTCAAATGCAAGTCATAGAAATCTCAGTGTCTATGCATATATTTTGATTTGGATTTTGCTTTTCAACTATTCACGTAATTATGCATGAATCACGAAATCAACTGCAACGAATGGATATGGCATAGTGAGGCAAAGAAGTAGGAATAATGCAGGAAGAGAGCGAACGAACGCATGAATGAATGGCCCCAAAAAAAATATATGCACATAAATTTTCATTCCGCATCACCTTCTACTCTCTGCTGCTCTCCGATCTCTCTCCTTCAGCCTAGACACGCAATGAAAATGTTGAAATGTTAAAATGCTCGCACGTACTGGAAAAAGTCATTTGTAATGCAAAACAACAACTCGGGAAACGTGGCTAGCAAAACAACAAAAAAATATATATAACAAAAAGGATTTTTGTTTGTCTGTTTAGATTCTGTTTTAGTTTTGTGCAAACGGAAAATCTAACAGGCAGCAAAAACGGCAAGCAGCTAGCAAGCGCAAGGACAAGTGGAAGACGCCGCCAAGTAGGCAACACTTTTTGTGCACTTTACACACTCGCCTCCAGTACTAAAAAGGACATTTGCATGAAATGTATTTATTTAGACTGCTTCAGGAAATTTATGTGGCAAGCTAAGAACAAATTGCTTGGAATATAATGGAAATGTGACACCTCCAGCTTGCTCCACTGGTATGGGTTAGCTGTCAATGTCATAATTTGCCATAGAGAGGGAATAGAGAGAGGGCATAAAGGGTCTCTCTACATCAACATTGCTCTTGCTCATGTCATGTCCTTGGGCAAGCATTGTCAACATTAACACAGCCCAAAGGCATAAAAGGCATATCCAATTGCAAAAAGACGCATGCCGATAACAAAGGCGTACAAACATTCAACTAACATTAGTGCCACGCCCCAATACACTCCCACTCCCACACACACATACCCAGTTGCCTAGAAATCCTCGTTGACTCGTTGCTGTCTATTTTACTTGGTCATTAAATTTGGATTTTGCGCTATACATAACACAAGCCCTTGACTCGACACACACACACACACACATGCACACGTGTTCATCTCTTTAGTGGCCTTTTGTTGCGGCTCCATCCTTTGGCTTAAGCTTGCCACCATTGTTGTTGTTGGGCGGAGAAGGACGGCGTAAAACTCCTCTCTAAACATCGGTTGCACTTTATACAGCCTGGCATCTGTTTGTTGTGTTTTGCTTTTGAAATTTTTTTTTTTATCCTTTTTGCGGTTGCAATTGCAACAAAAAATAGGTTTATAGGGTTTTAGCCTAAGTAAGAGAGAGCGAGAGAAAGGGGTGGAGAAAATGCTAAGCTGAGTTTGAGCACACGACTCGTAAAAACTACGTCGGCCATTGAAGGGATTTCAACCACTTGAGTTTAAGGCATACATTTAAAGTAGAACGCTAAGAACTGGAACTATTTAATCTTAACTCTGGTGCATAAACAAAAACACACCCACTTTTTAGTGTAAATTAACAGTGAAAGAGAATCAAAAAATATCACTAAAGATATTTTCTCGCAACCATCACAGTCTTTTCCTAAAGAAACAATTACATTAAACTATTTACCCTTAACATCACTCAAAATAGAGCGCCATTTCTATGTTAATTTATCTATGGAACAACTGACGAAACATTGTTGCAATCAATCTTATGTCGCTCCTTCTTTTTCCTTGACAGTATTTAGTATATTAATCATACTCTGCTTTAAATGCGCAAAAGAATATAAATAGTCGTAACAAAGTTATGCAAAATAAATAGTCGACATTGCATTTGTTTAGTATATATCAAATCAGTTATTATAACTATTCGGTAGCATGGATGAAACAATTACTGCGAAGTTTGTGTTGGTTAGAAAGGCTTGTCAAGAAGTTGTCAATCCTTAACAAAACAACCAACAACCAGTTAGTCGAAAAATACCACAAAATTTTAATTTCGTCGTAATTTCATTTCAAATCTGGTCACATTAGACTTAAGTTCCACCTTGTCGGAATTTATGTCGAAGTAAACAAAATAACAGTATTGCGTATAAAGTTTAAGAAGAAGTAAAAGGGTACCTAGTAGGGTTGCTGGAAACAGTATCGATATATCGAATATCGATATTTTTGTTGAAAAAACGATATTATAATATCAAATATTTTACTAAAGCGATATATCGAATTTTTTTTTGGTATATTTTCGACGATATTTTTATATTCTGGATGAAAAAGAAAGAAAAATTGCTAGCGCTTTCCTACTTAGAATTGGCATATTGCTATTTCACCAGAAAGCTCGGTGCCATTGGAGCGCTTGGCTTCGACCATAAAAAGTTTGTCTTTGACTATAAAAGTGTGGTTTCCGACAACAGAAGCGAAATAACCGATAAGAACGTAACTAAAAGCGTATTTCAAAAATCTTGGTCTATCGTTTCTTGGATTGCTTATGTTTCTTTTAATGCTTATGATGTGTTTACTTTTCAACTTCAACGTCTTCTTTCACTATGAACTCTTGAATAAGTTTGCACAACATCTTTTGTAATCATTAAAATGAAATACACATCTTTGTCAATCGTATAAAAATTTATTATAAATTTTTTTTTTTGGGTTTGGGATCTCTGATCTGTAGATTTAGATAGCAGACAGAATTTAATTTTTAATACACTTCAAATGACACCTCAATTACCCCAAAGATCTGTTTATTCTTTAATTAAAATTTATTTTTTTGTTAAAAATATCGATTATTTTGTCAACAAAATATCAATATCGAAATGATTCTTTTTGAATATCTAAAAAAAATATCGATATAGATATTTTAAAAATATTGGACATCCCTAGGTACCTTAAAACCCGCAGTTAATGAATGAACCCGCAGTAAACATTTTCCTTGGGACACACCTTGTAAAAACCTAAAGATGATCTATTTTATGAAAATAACTGATAAGAATAACTGGCAAGTACCTACATATATAGTATTTATATTATCAATATTATTGTGCTGATTCTGTAATATTGTAGAATTTAAAAAAGTTTTAGTAACTTATTTTAGTGCACTCTTTTTTTAAGTTATTCAATTTGATTATCCATTAATATTCTATTATATTTTAATTACCAATAAGAACCTTTCCATATTATCTTCAGTAGACTTCCTATCAACTTTAAGTTAATTTTTATTTTTAAGAAAAAGTAATTATTTAAAAAGTATATAGTTTTTAGATTTTGATATAATACTACGATTTAAAAAAACAATCATCATGAGCGTTTTTAAAAAACTAATCGATTTTTCATTTTAAAAAAACATTTTAAGGCTGATTGTTTCTTTCGAAGATTTATACTATATTATGATCAAATTCGAGAAAACCATACGAGTTATTTAAAATTAGATAAGATTGGGCAAGTAAATTGGCATACAATTTCATTTTGATATATCGTCATAAAATATCGTTGATCGATTACATATCGGATTATCGCATATTATCAAAATAATATATCGATCCGATATTGACAATCCTATCTTGGAGACTAAAAGAGACAGAGCCATCATTAAAATGAATATATTGGCCTTATATTTAAATATTTCCAATCAAATCAGACAAAAAACAGAGAAGTTTTGCTCGAAGGGGGATCAGATAAAAAACACGGAAGTTACTCACTAAATTATTTTACTTGCTTTTCAGCAACGGAAGATAACGACAGCGACCTTAGATTTTAGCTATGGTGTGTGTATGTGAATGTTATGTACACAAAATCAAGGATATCGGGTATTTTGTAGTAGGAGTACTAGACAGCAGAGCTGTAACTAAAATTGCGTAAGTTTTACTTACTTACGCGTTAATCGATAACTATGCCTATATTAATCGAAATCAACTGTGCAATCGGCTTCTTTTTATCGATAGTTAGCTGTTACCGGAGCGAAAGCGTTTCGAACATTCATTCGAAAAGAAAAACAATTTTTATATCACTCGGAACACCTAAATGAAATCGACACGGAATTGAAATTGTTTTACTTTTTAAATCCATTCGGATATGGGAAATATTATGGCCTAATATCTACCTACAGCAGCGCTCTTACTTGTTTGTTACTCTATTTTTTACAAAGGCAGAAAGTTTTATAATTAATAATTAACTATTTAACCAGGAATTTTATCCATTTACAATATAAGAAGATACATATGTACATATATATAATCTGAAAATCTAGTGTCAAAATTGAATTAAAATTTATTTAAAGATTGATTTATATATATATTTTTTTTTTGTCAATCATTTGCTCATTTATTTATTCGATTACAATCCAACATATGATAAAAAATTATTTCGCAGCATTTTCCGTTTTTCATATATATATTATTCTTTAATTCCATTTAATTTGTTTTTCTTAACGGCGGCATCAGCGAATTTATTTATACATATTTTGTTATTAAAAATTTAATTGACTACCAATGGAGGTTGGTCTGACCGGTGGCTGCTGGTCAACTGATTTTCTCGGCGCCGCCACCGCCCGCTGCTTGTTCGCTGGTTTTTTAATCAAGTGCGGAAAGAAGTAACGAAAATAAAATGAGTGTAAAATCAGGCGAACGACAAACTGTATTAAAAATTTAAAGGTGTGCACATTTAATTTGCAGCTGCAAGCGAAAAAAAAAAAAAAAAAAAAAAAAAAGAAACAACAACAAAAAACCCCAGCGTAATAATAAAAAATTAAACAAAAGGAACAACAAAACCGAACAAGGGGAAATGTGAAAGGGGTCGAAGGAGAGAATTGAGAATGGCTCATAAAGTTGCCTGGGCTGGCAGATGATGAAAATCCCGTACCAGAGCATAAATTACAATGTGTGATGGGTGTGTGTGTGTGTGCAAGTTGCTCAAATCCTTTTATTTTTATGGCGCTGCGCCAGCGGCAAGACCATAGAGTCGCATTTTGACTAAGCACACATTAAAAATTAATCTTTTAATTACTGGCAGGCAAAAGTGTGTGTGTGTGTGTGTGTGTGTGTGTGTGTGTGTGTGGGGGGGGTAAACTATAACAATGTGTGGCAGGCTATTAATTTTTGGGCCCACACACACTTACAACTGTTATTGTTGCACCACATGGTCTGAGTATAGAATTGTAAGCGCTCAAAAGTAGGCAACAAAGTTGCGCTTAGCAATCCTTTTGGCGCTGGGTCAGCACTTTTCTTGCCAAACAAACTTCAAACAAGCTTTTAAAATTGCTACCGCCTTTTACAATAATAATAAGAACATCATCATCATCATCGTCGTCATTGCCCCAGCTTTTCATTGAGACACAATAATGACATATTTTTCAGCAACTTTTTTTTGTGTGTCAACTTTTTTCCTTTTTAATTGACCAAAGAGAAACACTCAGCAATTGTGTACAACTTTTTATATAACCCTTAATGAATGAAAATCCCTTTTGTCATGCATTTGATTTTAATATTTGAAATACTAAAAGTTTTGCTAATATTTAAATGGCCAAAGTTTGCATATAAAAAAGGGACAATTCTAAACTCGTTTATCCTGGCTCTTTGTCTAGTTAAGTCATTTTTATGAAATATGCGTTAAAAATATACATATATCAAAAATGCAAGCTTTAAAGTGGTTGGGTAACCAACTTTCTTAATCAGATTAGCATAGATGTAAGCGTTGATCAAAGGAATAATTTAAAATACTTTTTAAGCTCCACTACCGAAGACTGTTAAGGAAGTTCAAAAGGAAATGGAAGGGCAATGAATGGATGCATTTTAAGACTGCGCTTTATAGTGACGACCTTCAATGCTTGATAAATGAATATCCCTCTTAGCTCAGTCAGCCCAAACCATTATTACTCCAAGCAGCGGTTATTTTGGTCTAGCGACGTTTCGAAAAAAAAAATACTTGCAATGCCAGCGCTAGTCTCTACAAATGGACGGAAGCAAAAACAAAATACACGCAGTGTGCGCGATCGAGACTTGAGCAGACAAAAGCTTGCTCCAGCCGAGGCTTGCTTCTCTGTTGTTTTTGGACTGCCCCCAAACTAAAATTTCATGCCCACCGCTGGTTTAGTACTCTATATCATAAAGATCTCAAACACTATTCGGCGCAAAAAGCAATAAAATTTAATTACCATTTCGCACCTAAGACTAACAAAAACAAAATTATAGGACTGTGGCGACGAAGACGTTAATGAAGCAAATGAATCAAAATTTCTGTGTACACTAGAGTGTACCTCCATAAGGTACAATCGGACAACCTAACTCTCACCATCTGAAATGGTAGATTTTGGTTTGGAAAGAATTTATATAAAACCAGAAAAATGTATTTTAAGTTTTAGACGTTGCGAGATGGATTTAAAGATTCTCTTAGCCGGGCTCTAGTTCCGCTTCCAATAATCTTTGTTACCACTTTTAAGGTGGTGAGAATATGACCCGACTTTTTTCATACGATTGTGGGCATTTGTGAACCTCATACTAGCATACTTTTCTTGGTGTACAATTTTGGTTTTTATAGTCTGTACCAAAGATGCAAAGAGTATAATGAGTTTGTGCAAATGTATGTAAGAAAGAAGCATCTCCGACCCTATAAACTATATATATTCTTAATCAGCATCAACAGCCGAGTTGATATAACCATGTCTTCCACAATTTTGGCGTTAGATTGTTCGGACCCTCTAGAGATTTATTTTACTCATAATTATTTTTCGATTTACCATAAATCTTTTACCGTTCTGATGAATGATCGAAGAGTTGCCACCACCGCGCTTTGAAAAAATACTCATATTTTCCACAATTTTGAAGATAGATTGTTCAAACCTTCTAGACATATATTTTAAGTATCATTACTTATCGATCCATCATTCGCCGTTTCCTGATGATACGAACGATAGTTGAGTTATACGCAAATCAAATAATTACATTGGGCAGCACTGGCCGCATGATGGGCAGCACTTACACAGTTTTTCAGACCCCACACTTAAAAGTAATCAGTTAATCACTTTGACAGGTACAGAGAATTTTACAGTCGGGCTTGGCCTATTTTCTTAAAAAAAAATGAAGACAAAAGTCTTGTTATTGCTCCTTTCTTCCGTTAGATGATTTGAAAGTTTCATATAAGTAAGAATAGTTTCAGGGTTAATCCGGGATTCAAATAGGCATTTAACTCCATATGAGCATAGATTACGCTGATAGGATTTACCATCCCTTTAAAATATTATGCATATAGGATTTATCCTAGTGCGGTTTTTCTTCACAAGCTACTGTCAGGTGACGTTGACTCAAGCGCTCTGCTTAGCCTAATAAGTTTTGCGGTTTCTTGTAACGAGGAATTATGTCCCGATTTATTTGTATCCTTGTTTCACAAACTATGCTCATCAGAAACCCTTTCGTAACCTGCCTTAATTATAATAGATACTACCATCTTTTCTCATCCAACTCTTCTTTGTTAGATAAAGATAAAATCTTTTGTCTAAACTTAATTCTTAACTATTCACTGTGAAGTTTGACTGTACTTTGATGAAGTATAAATAAACAATTAATAGTTCAGGGGGATCTAAAATCTCTGATGCCTTAAGTAGGTAAAATGTAAGTTCTCACCAACTTAAAGTATTTGACTTGGCAAGTAAAATATGTAAGAAGGAACTGAAACCCTGCAACCGTCCATGGTCAAAACTAATGTGGACCGTATTTGGGGTACATTCTTACCCCAGTATATTTGTAGGTCGTTTTGCAGTTAGAGTTCGCCAGGGTTAACATTTTTTTTTTGATTTGAAAATGTTTTAAGTGGAAGCCATCACTCGTAGAACTTTTCAATATAAAGCCATCAGAATTTACTCCAAATTGAATGAGGTACGTTTTGTTTTTGGGGGTACAAATGTACCCCAAGAAGTGATAAAGGGTTATTTAGCACTATCAAGGGTTTGACATAGCAAAATACATAGATGCTGGCACATATAATGTTTGTTTAAATTTATTAATTTAATTTTAACTAAGCCCAACGCAACAAGCACAAATAAATGTACTTATAATTAATGCGAATATTAGAATTGTCGTGTGCTGGGTGTAGGTGTTCGTACGTAAGCCTATTCTCAGTGGTTTACAAAAACATTTGTGCAGCTAGAACATGGGCTGTGGACACGTTTGATCTAAGCTCTCTTTGTTTATATATAATTTATGAGTTTATTAAACTTTGCTTACTAAAAACCTCTTTGCAGTTTACCTAAAATGAGCAAAAATAAAACCCCATAAAAGAATCGCCTTAAATCTCTGCTGTCCTCTCTGTCACTCTCTCCCTCTCTCCACTGGCAATTGTTTATATACAAAGCATTAATCGTCCTTTTTCTGTTCATTTCTCTTGCGCTTATCGCCTTGCCTCCTGGCAGGCCTCAACGTTCATGTCAACCAGAGTTGAAGCTCATTGCGTCCGCTTTTTTGGTTCGTGCACTATCATTAATATTTTAAATGCACAAAAGTTGCCAACACTTTTCTCCTTGCCATTCATTTCTCATTGTTTTTGTTTACCTACAGTGACAAAGCGAGCGCATAATTAGCTGCAAAACAAAAACAAATATAAGCTCGACGGCCAGTGGGAGTAATTTATACCCAAAAAAAACTAAGCCAGAAAACCCAACCAAAAACGTTGCTCAACCAAATAAACTGGGCAAATTACATGCTTCGTTGCTTTTCCGGAGAATCCCCGCCCCAAATGCAGAAATGAGGCAAAGCTTTGACAATTGATGTAATTTAATACGAGTGCAATATGCATGCAGCAGCTGAGAGATTTGTGGTAAGGGGGAGGTGATGACCCAACTAAGTCTCGATCGAAAAGTGTCGACTCATGAGCATCAGTCAGTGAATTATTGTGTTATTGTGTCTCCTAGAATCAACCAGGCGTATGACAATGAGGTGGTTGTTGTTGTTCGCTTTCGACATTGACTTGCCTGAACTAATAACCGCATAAACCTAAAACCAGATTAAACTGCGGTTAATGAGCCACTCAGATGAATTTGTATTATATGTACGTGAAAGATACTTGGCGCGCAGCAAGGCGTATCAGTTGTCGCAAGGTGTGGCGGCCACCGTCAACCATATTGCACAAGTTCTTGTGGCCGCGACTTTGGTAATCGAGAAGTCGATGTCGAATCGCTCAAAAACGAGTTGAGGTTTTGTATGTCAACCTGCCACTGGCACTTGACATTGCTAATGATGATTGGATGTAGGTTGGTTGGTTGGTGGGTGGGTGGTTTTTCGGTCTATGCCAGGGTTGTGTGTTGCTACATGAGATACCATGGGAAATGTCTCACAAATTGTTTTTATATATATTATATATCAGGGTTAATTGAATAGCCGTGTATACCTTACATGACTTTCTTTGAACTTGTTTTGTTGTTTTTATTTATATTTTACCTTGCCTTTGTTGGTTGTAATTTAATCATTTTTCCCTCTCTGTCTTCTTCTTAGTATTTTTTAGACGATATCGAGCACCTGCATAACTATAAAAAAAACAACCTTGCAGGTCTTTTAAGATGCTACCATTGATAACAAAAAAGTTTTTCTAACTAGAACCAGTTTTTAGACCGATCGTTCCTATAACAGCTGAAAGCTATAGTCATCCGATTTTGATAATTTTTTCCAGAATTACGTGGAAGGATATTAAACTAATATATACCACGATTGGTGACGCTACGATACCACGATGGAAAACTAAAAAGTTTTTCTAGCTATAACTAGTTTTTGGACCGATCATTCCTATGACAGCTATATGCTATAGTCATCCGATTTTGATCAATTTTTCCAGAATCATGTGGGAGCATTTAAAACTAATATATACCACGATTGGTAGCGTTACCATGGAAAACTAAAAAGTTGTTCTCACTAGAACTACTTTTAGGACCGATCATTCATATGGCAGCTATATACAATAGTCATCCGATTTTGATAAATTTTTCTAGAATTATGGGGAAGCATATAAAACACATATATACCACGATTGGTAGCGTTACCTTGGAAAACTAAAAAGTTTTTCTCACTAGAACTAGTTTTAGGACCGATCATTTCTATAGCAGCTATATACAATAGTCATCCGATTATGATAAATTTTTCCAGAATTATGTGGAAGCATATAAAACAATATATACCACGATTGATAAGCTACGATGGAAACCAAAAAAGTTTTTCTCGCTATAACAAGTTTTTAGACCGATCGGTGCTATGCCAGCTATATGCTTTAGTGATCCGATTTTGATAAATTTTTCCAAAATTATGGGGATGCATATAAAACTAATATATACAACGATTGATGACGCTTCGATGAAAAACATAAAAGTTTTTCAAACTAGAACTAGTTTTTAGACCGATTTTGCTATGGCAGCTATATGATATAGTCATCCGATTTCGATAAATTTTTTCGGAATTATGTGGAGGCATATAAAACTAATATATACCACGATTGGTGACGCTACGATACCACGATGGAAAACTAAAAAGTTTTTCGAGCTATAACTAGTTTTTGGACCGATCATTCCTATGACAGCTATATGCTATAGTCATCCGATTTTGATAAGTTTTTCTAGAATTATGGGGCAGCATATAAAACACATATATACCACGATTGGTAGCGTTACCTTGGAAAACTAAAAAGTTTTTCTCACTAGAACTAGTTTTAGGACCGATCATTTCTATAGCAGCTATATACAATAGTCATCCGATTATGATAAATTTTTCCAGAATTATGTGGAAGCATATAAAACACATATATACCACGATTGATAAAGCTATGATGGAAACCAGAAAAGTTTTTCTTACTATAACTAGTTTTTAGACCGATCGGTGCTATGCAAGCTATATGCTACAGTGATCCGATTTTGATAAATTTTTCCAAAATTATGGGGATGCATATAAAACTAATATATACAACGATTGATGACGCTTCGATGAAAAACATAAAAGTTTTTCTAACTAGAACTAGTTTTTAGACCAATCGTTCCTTTGGCAGCTATATGATATAGTAGTCCGATTTTAATCAATTTTTTCAGAATTATGGGGATGCATATACTAACTAATATATACAACGATTGATGACGCTTCAATGGAAAACAAAAAAGTTTTTCTCACTAGAACTAGTTTTTAGACCGATTTTGCTATGGCAGCTATATGATATAGTCATCCGATTTCAATAAATTTTTTCGGAATTATGTGGGAGCGTATACAAAAATATATACCACGATTGGTGACGTTACAATAGAAAACAAAAAAGTTTTTCTTACTAGAACTAGTTTTTGGATCGATCGTTCCTATGGCAGCTATATGATATAGTCATCCGATCCGGCCGATTCCGACAAATGTGTAGCCTATATGTATTTAAAGACTTTTTGCCAAGTTTGGTTAAGATAGCTTTAAAACTGAGGGAGGAGAGAGCATAGCACGGAAATGAACTCAGCTCGTCATGCTGATCAAGAATATATATACTTTAACGGGTCGGGGATGCTTCCTTCTATGCGTTACAAAAATCAGCATAAATTTTAACATGCCCGCTGCAAGGGTATACAAATTTTAAAAATCTGGTTAACAACCTTTTTATAGCTGCTTTTATAGCTTGATGTCCTCTCTGTTTAAATAATTTTTAAACTCATTTACTTTTACTGTCAGAATTTAAATAGTTTTCTCGCACTCAGATTTTTAAAATCATAAAAATTTAAAGTCAACATAAAAACCATTTACAAACCGCAACACTTTATTATCACCCTCTCCCACACTTTGCACTTTAGATGCCTGCCAAGAGAAATTCAAAATTTAAGCAGCAATCCGTTAATCCGTATACACTATATTTCGATGCAAAAAAGTCTCTGCCTGCAGATGAGCAACAGTCTAAGGTCGGTTTATTCCGTCGCGAAAGCGTCTATGTTTTGTCCAGTGCCAAAAAGAAGCGACGTCATCATCAGCTGCTTGAGGGCAGCATTCAGTCAGCTGGTAATAAACACAAATTGCCAAAATGGCAAGCAAAAGCCAAACAATATATGGTCATTACCGAGGATCATACGCAGCGGAGTCAAGACCAACAGCAAGAGAATGAACCACCTCATTTAGATGCCATCTGTTGTGATGTGTTAAATCAAACGCCCAGGCAATTGCATTTGGAGGGCACGGACATTGAGCCGAGCATTCGCGGGGTACGTCTCAGTATTTGTGTGGAGAAAACTCGCTTTGCGCTCATATCCCGCATCTCAAAGAATATGGGGTTCCAGCATGTGCCCGAACATCGTCTATGGAATGTACAATGGTCCGATGCCACACCGCATCACGATCTACTCAAGGGCATGAAACGATTCCAGCAGATTAATCATTTTCCCGGTATGATGGAGATATGTCGCAAGGATTTATTATCACGCAATTTGAATAGAATGCTGAAAATGTATCCAGGGGATTATCGCATTTTTCCCAAAACCTGGCTAATGCCCACTGAGTAGGTTATTGAGTTTAAACAAAGATTATATAATATATAGATGGGACATCTATATATTGTATATTCTTTGCTAGAACTTAACACTTTATACGTTATAAAAATCTTTTTTGTCATAGTGCCTATGATGTGGCCATATATGCAAATCGTCACAAACGCACTTATATTTTAAAGCCCTACTCATCGGGTCAAGGTCGTGGCATACGTCTAACCAATGATTTGCGTACAGTGGGCAAACGTGAAAAGCTGATCTGTCAGGCATACATAGAAAGGGTGAGTAGGTTGGACAACATATAAAAAGCACAATCGAACCTTGCCGATTAAAATTAAAGTCCTTTGGTTGACGTACAAAATATTCGATATATCGTATTAGTACAATATCCGGATCAAATATATCGATTTTTCCGATATATCGAAATTATTTCCGGCTTTCATATTAAGAGTAAGAGATAAAAAGCTGAATTTTTTGAGTGGCATCAAAGCCGGAGTATTAGAAAATTCTTCCCTAATGGAAAAAAATATCCGGAAATGTTTGTATTGGGGTCTGTCTGGCTCTTTCTACGCAAACTAGTCCCTCAGTTTTAAAGCTATCAAACACAAACTTTTGGCAAAGAATTTACAATACCGAGATGCGATATACCATAAAAACGCATTACCATTAGAGTTGGAGATCTATCGATGACACTATCGATACCATCGATGGTTGGGCGCTATCGAGTCGCCATCAATAGTAGCCCTGCTTTATCGATTGTTTTAGATAGTTTTTTTTCAAGCTTTAAACATCACTAAATAGGTAGCTCTTAAAAAGAAAAATATTATGGGCATAGCGACATATTTTCGACGACATATCTCCGACCAGTACGTTTTTCCATCGGATCCGATCGGAGATATGACGTTTCAAAACGACACAACTCCGACAAGTTAAAAACGACATAGCTCCGACGAGTTGCGAACGACATATTTTCGATGGGATATGACGTTTTGGAACGATATAACTCTGATCGGATATCGGATATGACGTTTTGGAACGACATAACTCCAATCGGAGATATGTCGTTACCCCAAATAATTTGCACTTAAAAACGTTATTTTTCTAATATAAACTCATAAGAGTTAATAAGTCAAATTAATCTTGTTATTCCTTGCACCATTGGTTCAAAAAATACGGTTTTCAGAATTATTTAAATGCTTGCAATGGTATATATATTTAATCGGAACCCACAACCCAATATTAATGCCAAAGTTGAAACCAAAATTGACGGAAACAATGTTTTAAGTTCGTTTTTTAATCAATTACTTACAATTTTTGCATTTTTAAACTTGAGCGTTTAAATTAAGATACTATCGAAAACTATATTGGACTATCGTTGGATATAAAAAAACTATCGTTGACTATCGATGGTTGTCCACCTCTAATTACCTTGAGAACCCCAACTAAAATTATTGTCTGAGATGTCGATTTTAGGTATAGTATTGCAAGCTCTTTGAGTTCACTCAAAAATCCCGATCATGCAGTTGATATAAGTTTTTAAATCGACCTTTTTGGTAGATTTTCCTAAATCAATAAATACCCGAAATCGTATGGGAATTGGGTCGTTTGGATCGAAAGCGATTTGTAGAGCACATGGGATAGTTTTGTATTTCTTTGTTCTATTCGGTGACCTTAAAAAGATATTTTTTGCCGAAATTTTTCAAACCGAAATTGCATATATGCAGATTGACCCTAAAATAACGTTCCCACCACCATATTTTCCTACCTTGGGGGTGATTTTCCGAAAGATAAAATTCTTTCTTCGTCTATTATTTAAAATTTATGTTGAACCCATTTACTCTAAAACTCGGATATAAAATATGTTTTGACATGCTGAAATCGTAAAAACACGTGGCAAATCGAATAAAAATTAAAAAAAAAATGAATTAGCATTGAGATAAAAGAAAGAACAATTAACCCAACTAAATCAAAAACTTTTCCCGTCATTTTCTCTTCCTTAGAAGTGGAATTTCCCTTACGAAGTTACAGCTTTTTATCTCTAACCGTTTATACTGTGCGTAGATGCTGAAACAAAACGTCTTAGTTTTTATTTTTGATCTTAAATTTTTGTAGATTTGTCCAAATAATTTTCATAAAGTAAATTAGATTCGCCTCCCGCAAAAAGACTCAAAATTTTGTTATCAAATCATTGAAATTTACCCCTTCTTCCCTTAGCCCCTTTTGATCGATGGCTACAAGTTCGATTTGCGTGTCTACACGTTGATCACCTCTGTGGATCCTTTGCGCATATTTGTGTACAACGAGGGACTTGCTCGCTTTGCCACCCATAAGTATGTGCCACCCACTATGGGTAATAGTGACAATATTTATATGCATTTGACCAACTATTGCCTAAATCGGCGCAACTCGCAATACGATGTGGGTTGCGATGCTGAGGGTGGTTCTAAGCGAAAACTTAGTGCCTTCAATAAATGGCTAGTGGAGCACAACTATGATGTGGCCGAATTTTGGGCCAGTGTGGATGATGCCATCATTAAGACTGTGATCAGTGCTTGGCCAGTGCTAAGACACAATTACCACTTATGCTTTCCCAAGCACGACAAAATACAGGCGAGTTTTCAGCTACTTGGCTTTGATATACTGGTGGATTGGAAATTGAAGCCTTACATACTGGAGGTGAATCATACGCCCAGTTTGTGTGCAGACGAGCAGGTGGATAATGAGGTGAAGCGACCTTTAATCAGGGATACACTTAATCTGCTGAGTACAGCTTTGGTGGATAAGGAGCAGATAATACGCGAAGATCGTGGTACTTTAAGGGCGAGACTAATGAAACAAATGTACAATCGTAGGTCGACGGCACAGCCACCGCCTACGCCGGCTACACAGCGAGAGGCGGGTGGTCAAGAGGTAAGCGGTCAGGCTTGCTCTATAGGAGCCTTGGCCCAACAGATTGCCTGGGAGGAGAGCCATCTGGGCAACTATAGACGCATTATGCCGCCTGTGGACTCGGATAAGGTGAATTACTACTGCAAGTTCTATGATCAGACCAAGCAGATTGCCATGTTTGCCGAGACAGCCTCGAGCCGACATCGCGAGAAGATCACACGCATGCAAATGCAAAAGCATAGAATGGCACAGTTGGAGGACTTGCACAAGCATCAGCGTGGCCTGAAACGACCAGAAATTCCACGACTTAATCCAGTTGTGCAAGCCGAAAAGCAGCGACGCAAAGAGCAGGCCGAGGCGCATGCGCTGAAACAACGTGCCCTGATTGCCAAAGAAATTCAGCGACAAAAGGAGCTGCTATTGGTGCCCATGAGCGTGGCCAAGGAACGTGTGGGCATTTGGCAATCCGTACGTAGGCAGACACGTCGGCCCATATCCAAGGTCAGTGTCAAGGTGAAGCGTAGCACCAGCCTTAAAATGCAGCGACGCAAGCAGCAGCGTCATGTTAGTCAACGGGCGCGACGTCAGCGATTGCTGGAACTGGAAGCTCAACGGGATGCCCAGTTTGTGGAGGAACATGCTGTCAAACAGCCAGTTGAAGGCGATCAACGTCTACTGGGCGGCAGTTCTTGGCACTCAATACAGTGTTGCAGTGAAAGCAGTCATCAAAAGCGTGGTATGCCGTTTACCAAAGAAGTAAGGCCAGCTGTTATATCGCAAAGGAATTGGTCACCTGAACCCATTAGCGAGGTCGAACAGGACGAGGAAGACAATTGGCGTCAGCAAAGAGCCGAACAGCTTGATGGCTTTGGTTTCAGAGAAACGGTATGAAATTGGTCAAGTGAGTGAGTGAACAAAAATGAGTAGCTCACTAAGCTGAACAAGTGAACATGTTTTTGTTCAATTTGCTCGTTTTTGTTAAGTTGTTTAGTTGCTCATATTTTTGTTCTTCTTTGTTCAGTTGCTCACAAACTTGTTCTTTTTTGCTCAGTTGCTCACAAACTTGTTCTTTTTTGTTTAGTTATTCAGCAATTGACTTTGCTTTTAGGGTATTTGCTGATATGGACAAAAAAGAACTGGGTGAGCGCAACTGAACAAAGTAAACCAACTTCCTCACTTTGTTCACTCACCAAAAAGTGATCAACTACAATTGTTTACTGAAATGATCAGTTTAAATATACATATTTTTTTTCTTTTTCTTTTCCAGCTCTTTTCCGGCATGTATAAGCAGGGACATCTAACCAAAAATGATATCAAATGTTTTCCAAATCTTCTGTATCGTCTTCTAGGTGGCGATACGCCGTCGCCAGGAAATTATAAGAATGCCAAAAGCTGATTTATGTGAAACAATGTATAAGCGCAAATCGCTTATGTTTTTTTAAATTTCTCATTACAAAGTAAATTTATATAGTCTTTCCTAGCAGTTTATCGTTTTATTGGAGTCTACTATTCTCAGTTCAACCGAACAAACTTTGATAGCCATAAAAAGGATTAAAAAACAGCTATGTCTTGTCATGATCGTTTCATTATTAATAGTTTCGAAGCTCGTATAAATCTAGTATTCCCATTAGAGATGGGGCACGAACACGAAAATAAAGAAGTTTCCTTTTTTTTAAATATGTTGTCAAGGTGCCTGAGCTATCGCGGGAATTAGTTGTCAAACTCGATTTCAATTAATACAGATTTAATTGTCTGATAAATTTGCATTGATTTAACACAATGTTTAGTTCGTGTGGGGTTAGCTTAGCACGAGTGTGCACGAATAAGAAGTTTTTTAACACGCTCAGTGGATTAAATAGCTCTAAAGCTAAGGTATGACGCCTTAATGACACGTAAGAATGCGTCCTCCGGTGGTGGAAATTAGGATATGCGCAAAGCCAGAAAAAGTTGCATCTTAGTCGGAATTTACACCAAGAAGCAAACTTTATGAAGTCTGAAATTTATGGGAGTTCTTTCAGACCTATTAAACTAATAGTATAGAAATACATTTAAATCTCACGGATACTAAGAAAACTTCATTAAGTCGCTTTATCATGTAAATCCCGCAAGGAAAATAGCAAAGCGTTTGCAAGAGAAAGAGTACTTTCGGAAGAGCCCTGTGTAGTAAGACATACTATAGTATAGTATAGTATAGAAATCGATGACGACGCGGGGCACGTGCCTTTAGGCATATAAGGTAGTTTCTAAAAAGCTACACAGTTCCCGAAGTTCTATAAGACGGTCAGCACCATGGTATAATCATACTTGGAGTGGCGCTCGCTCTTCGTTGTCAACTAAGAGTTTTGGAAAAGAGCGCGAGATTGCGAGCGAAAGGGAAACACATCATTTGTATGCATGTTTGTGTGAGTGTGTGGCATATGCGCTTAGATGGCAAATAAGCTGTCGAGCAGTGTGGGGACAACCTTTCGCATCAAGTGTCAGCTAAACACTGAAGCTATGTCAACTAAGAAGAGAGCGTGTTGATCTGCCGCCTCGCCATGTATGATTACACCGTGCCCAGCTCCTTTTATCCCCAACAGAGATCACTGGTAGCCCAAGCGTTTCATCCTTTAAAATAGAATTCACTGCTGAAGCTTTAGCACAAACTATGTGACCCAATTGCAGACTCAGCTTTAAAATTAAAACTGAATACATCATTTACCTGCGAATACTTTTTAAGTGGGACCCAAAAATTTTAGTCACATGGAAGAAAACTAAAGGAGGCCGGTATAATCAGAAGAACAAGAAGTGGTCACACTTATTAAACGTCTTTCTCGCTTTTGAGGTATATATGGCAAATGTTAAGTCTAAGTCTAAATAATATCTAAAAACTGAGCTCTTAATATTGGCAAAATATATCAAAATAGACGAAAAATGAATAAAAAACGAGAAGGCAAAGTTAACATCGACTGTGGCGAAGTTTTAATACACTTGAAAAAGTTTACTCCAACTGATTTAACCGGTAAAATATCACTAGATCTAGTTTTTTGACCGACCGTTTCTATGGCAGCTATATGATACAGTTTGAGTAGAAACAGACAGACGGACGGACGGACAGACGAACAGACGGACGGACGGACAGACGGACGAGACGGACAGACGGAATTGAACTCAGCTTGTCGTCCTGATCAAGAATATATATAGTTTATGTGGTCGGAAATGAATATTTCTATGCGTTACAAACTTCTGGGCAAAATTAATATACACTTTTCAAGTGTATAATGAACAAAAAATAACTGAAAATTTAAAATTCTTTAAAAAATAATTTCAACACAAAAGGAACAGAAAATTGTTCTTACCCCATTCTGAAGCCCATACCTATAAAAAAAAATTAAAAAACAAGTAAGGGCGCTGCCGTCGAGTGCCCTGACTGCGTTTTAGCTTGTACACTTGATTTTGTGTGTTGTCATACCAAGATATGCACATCCCCATACACATACTTTCTTTATAAATCCAGCTAATTTGACACGCCTCTTTATCTCATATTATTCCAAATGTAAATGTACTAAAAATATGAAATTCGAATATTAAATAAAAAACATTTTATTAGCACAATCAATTTGAATACAGATTTATGACCGACACAACTTCAGCTTAAACCACTGTATTTGCTTGTAGACAGCTTTATTTGTCAACTGTAAGTAAATGTGGCACCCATTTGACCACAACTTAAGTCATTGCACAATACTAAATAAAAGCCCAAGTGATGTCTTAGATAAATACATTAAATACTTTTTATCTATGGAAGACTTTTACCCAAAAGTAGATCATGCTTGATATTTTTGGTAGTACTTGATAAAGCACAATACTTTAATCGACTCTTCCTTAACTTCAAGGAATCAAAAGTAGAATCTCAAGTAGCATTTCCTTAACTTTTCGCACAGTTTAGATAATGCAGAAACGCTTTTTCTTAGAAAATTAAATTCTCTACTTCCTGCACAAGGCCTGTGTTTGTGTAAAAGTTGCTACTTCTGTGCACGTAGACACAGGCGGCAACGTTCCATCATACGCTTCAACTAGCTTTAGTTTAACTAATCGCAAACTAAACGACCTCTAATAGCATTCAGAAGTTTTGTCAACAATGCAGACTCACACACAAACACACTCACACATATGCAGCACATAGCGAAAAGTAAAGTGAACTACGAGCTAAAGTTTTTCCACTGCTATGCTTCACTCATATCCGGAAAAAAGGAATAGAATAGAGAGAGAGAGAGAGAGAGAGGAGACAGGAGAAAGAGCTCCAAAAGAGCTTATCGCATGCCACAGTAGCAAGGAACAAAAAGCTTGGGAGATAAGATTAAAAACTTTTTAATAAGACGACACTAAAAGCATCAAAGAAAATTTGCTACATATGTGCGCTGACAATGTAGAGACTTCTAGTTAAAGTTTAACCAAGCAAAAATGCAAAAAATGCAATAACAACAATGTGCAATAATATACATATGTATTATGTATTAGCGGATGCAAAACCCTGACCCCAGCTCCCAACCAAACACAACACAGCTAGTTGGAAGGCTGGCATATGTAAAACCATCTTTGAAGCGGCTTATCAGAACGATGTTCGACTTTGGTTCACCAAGAAAAAAAAAAATGGCAGACGGAGGAGGAGGAGGAGAAGCCAGCCATAAGCCCAAGCCCAGGAATGCAGCTCCAGTTGCAGATTTTTGCAATATGTGACACAAGTTGCAAGAGTCGGAGAGCAGCCGACCGACCATAATGCGTAACGAAGGACATGCGGTGACGGGAAAAGCCAAAGCGAACCTCCTACAACCCCGACAAAGTTCCATTAGAAGCCGAGATGTGGCAGCCTCCGCCTGCTTTGCATATGTATGTATGTTTGTATGAGCGAGCACAAGCCGCAAGGCAACTGCCTTTTTCAATAATGCAAGTTTGAAGGCTCCTGCCGCGTATTGTATTGCATTTTGTTTATGCATGCGTCCAAAGATGCCGGGAAAATGGGGGGGGCCTTTCTCCTAGCATTTTGACAAATCGATGAGAAGAAGCTGGGTTTTTCCTACCCCATTTTTTTTATGCGTTTCTTTTATGGTCGGTGCCCGCGTTTGTGACAGAAAATCGCACATAAAAGTTTGTTTTATGGGCATATATGCGCAGGAGGATAGATTACAATTGCGGCAGAAAAAAAAAGGGTTGACGATACAAAAAAAAAAACAAAGCTGTCAAATATGTAGTTATAAATACGAAGCAGTAGAAAATAGAGAGAGATTTAAATTTTAGTAGGAGAAAAAAGTTGTTTAAAAATTTGTGTGAAATTTAAAAATCATAACCAAGTGCCAACACTCCCACTTAGGCTGGGTACAAACTGTTCGACGCATGAGACATGACTATCTAGTGACCCTTATGTTGTCTCGCTTTCATTGTGAATAGCTTGTCATTTGACATTCAAAACAATACAACATGATGGCTTACTAGATTATCATGTCTTATGTCAGCCTTAGATTCATTCTTAATTGCAAGAAGGCATAGATCAGTGCAACCACAACAGGAACCAAAAAGAACCCTTTTAAGCGAGCTTCGAGTCAAGCAGCTGTCTGTCAACCGAATTCGCAATAGCGCACACTGCCTGTATTTTGTTTTTGCTACCGTCTGCTTGTTGCGTTATCTCCATTTTCCCTATGGTGTTTTTTTCGAAGCGTCGCAATTGCCTGTGCGACTTAGTGGCGTCAAAATAAACACTGGCTTCAAAAAATAACGGATTCGGCTGGCTGAGCCAAAAGAGCCATCGCTGGGCTTAAGTAACGGACTGATCTCTTATCTCTGATAGAACTCACACATTCGCAGTTTGACAGAATAAAGACTTGGGAATTCTAAAGACAAACGTTAAGCATGTAATTCTATTTATAGTTCAGAGAACTAATTACAATTATATTATATTATACTTCTAGGCAGACTTAATAGTGTAATGTGTGATTCAACTTAAATTGATATTATAAGATCATCATTAAGATAAGTTTAGGTTTTATCAGACTTGTAGTGCTGATAGTATTTAAAGGGGGACTTTTGGTGCAACTTTTAATTTTAATGTATATATTTCAAGTCTTTGAATCGGTTCAAAAGTGGTTAAAAACCGGATCAGAAGTGGTACAAAGACTTTAACAATTATTTGAGCTATGAACTTTGCATTTGGTATATAGAGTTCACATCTGTTCCAAACCAGTTTGAGCCAGTTCATGGGTGAAAACCAGTTTGAACCAGTTCATTGGTGAACACCAGTTTGAACCAGTTCATTGGTGAAAACCAGTTTGATGCAGTTCATTGTTGAAAATCAGTTTGAACTAGTTCATTGGTGAACACCAGTTTGAACCAGTTCATTGGTGAACACCAGTTTGAACTAGTTCATTGGTGAAAACCAGTTTGAGACAGTTCATTGGTGAGAACCAGTTTGAAACAGTTCATTGGTGAAAACCAATTTGAACCAGTTCATTGGTTAAAACCAGTTTGAACCAGATCATTGGTGAAATCCAGTTTGAACCAGTTCGTTGGTAAAAACCAGTTTGAAACAGTTCATTGATCAAACCCAGTTCGAACCAGTTCGTTGGTGAAATCCAGTTTGAATCAGTTCATTGGTGAGAACCGGTTCTAGCCCAGCTCAAACTAAAGTTTAACTGCCCAAGGACTCGTCGCAAGCCCCATTACCAGCCTAATTAATATTCGTATATTTGACACTAGCGATTTTACTGTAGAAAAGGGGTTAATAATTTCCATAGATAGAAAAAAAAAATTGTATAATTCTTCTTTCCATTTAATTTTGATTGGGTTAACTTAAAATAAGGTATAATCCGGTTCCGAACCCCAAAGAACCCGTGCGGTTTTTCTATCTTGAATCTGTCTATGAATGGATCCTTTTAAAACTAATATTTTGAGGAACATATATTTTCTCCATTTTTGTTGGCCGAAAAAACATTATTTTAAAGTACAGTCGAAGTACCATAAAGCAAGTCTCAGCCGAACCAAAAATAATCTCACTAAGCCATGTGTTCTTCAAATCGCTTTCGACCCCAAAATCGACCCTATTTCCTTACGATTTGGGTCGTTTTTGGAGTCGAAAGCGTTTTTTAGAACACATGTGTATAATATTGAATTGTTTAAGAATTGAACATAATTGCAAAGTTCTGAAACTGAATTCGTTATTTACAAAATTTTTGCACGAGAGAAATTCGACTGTACTTCCAAATTCGACTGATCGATGCATTGTCTACTAAAGAATGCGTTAGAAGTAGCATCTATTCCCTTTTCTTCCGTTGTTTTGATTGTCACTCTTCAACATTTAGCTAGCGAAATCTCTAACGAACATTTAGCTAGCAAATTCTCTAACGAACAGTAGTTAGTAATATCGTCAATGCGTTCTTCTATTTCCTTACATTCTGTTTTACATTTAGCTAGAGAATTCTCTAACGAACAGTAGTTAGTAATATAGCCAATGCGTTCTCATATATCCGTATATTCTGTCTTACATTTAGCTAGCGAATTCTCTAACGAACAGTAGTTAGTAATATCGCCAATGCGTTCTCATATATCCTAACATTCTGTCTTTCATTTAGCTAGTGAATTCTCTAACGAACAGTAGTTAGTAATATCGCCAATGCGTTCTCATATATTCTTAGATTCTGTCTTACATTTAGCTAGCGAATTCTCTAACGAACAGTAGTAAGTAATATCGCCAATGCGTTCTCATTTATCCTTACATTTTATCTCTGGTCGGCAGCCCGAACAACTGGGTGGTTCGAAATTTATTATAAACTATACCTTACTGCCTAACTGTTTTAAGAAACAGTGTGACCGTTGCATTTTCAGGGCCTTTTTTTGTTGTCTGTTCAGCCTATTGTTGTACGCTCCAAAAAAGGTTTTCAGTATCTCATTTGATGTATTAAATATATTGGTAGTTACGTAAAATTTAACCAGAGAAACAAGTTTCTTTATCCTACATTAATTTTAAGCATACATTTCGATAATACATTGCACTCTCCAATTATGATATAAATCTCACACTTCTCATGCACTTAAGCTGCTCGGCCATCCTCAGTTCGCGCATTACGCACACAGATGACGACACGCACAACACAGCTCAATGAAAATGCACTCGGATAAAAAATAAAATGAAAATTGCAGTTGCGTTGCACAAGCCTTTTAATTTGTGACATATAAAGGGAAAAAATGGAATTGCTTAATTCCACAACAAACACTCGGAGGAGCGAATGGAGTGAGCAAACGACGATGACTTAAGTCAACAAAAAGATTTATGCGAGGCGAGCAAGCGAAAAGCCGTTGAAAAATCTACGACCAGGCGGCTGGTGAATATAAATCCAGCAAGTCGGACTTTACGATTACAACAACAAAGACAACAACTACAACTACAAAAAAAAACAGAAAAAGTCAGTCAGTCAGTCAGTCAGGCAGACAGGAACGGGAAAAGCTTTGGTAGCCAGGCTGCTGTAAAGGCAGCCATTTTGTCGGATGCGAATTAACATGTCTGGGCTGTCTGAGGCCCTGGCTTTATCCACCCCAAAACACAGGCAAAGAGCTATATAGAGCTACAGCTGCAGTCACTAGCCCAAAAAGCCAGCCAACATACAGAAATAATTTCAGTTTTGCAGTTTGCAGTTTTTATGCTGCATGTTTTCCACTTCACAGGATTTTATGTTCCACTACGCTCTCTCGGCTCAAGTGTTGGAAAATACAATTGCCTGAGCACACACATACACAAACACACACACTGAAAAAGCGTTTCCGCATTTTTGTTTTATTTGTTGTTGTTGTTTTTGTATCGCCAAATGTTTTTGCCTTTGCTAAAAAGACAATAAACTGTGTCAGTGTGGGCCAACAATGTGTGAATACCCCGTGTGTAGGCGCCAACATATTGGGGTTTATAGTTTTACAGAAAACTTTAACCGAAACGAATCCAATGAATATTCCAAACTGTGAGATGAAAAAATAAAGTGAAAGAAAGAAACCTGGCTGGTCTCTGATTATATATGTAGGATACTTTAAACTTTCATGAACAAATGCCTATGCCGCATATTTGGCCTCAAACTATTACGAATGAAAAACTCTTGGAGTACACTGAAAACGAGCCAATTATAAGGGAACTAAAAAGGCATAAATAGACCTGGATTGGTCACACTTTACGGAGGCTGACAGTATCGCGAAGTTGGCTCTGCAATGGAACCCGCAAGGCAACCGGCAGAGAGGTTGACCACGGCAGACTTGGATGCGCACAATCCATGCAGAATCGTGGAAAAGTTAGAAGGAACTAAAAGGCAGCTGGCTTCAGACAGAAAACTTTGGAAGAACTTTGATTTCGACCTATGCTCCTCCTAAGGGCAAAATACTCATAAAAAAAAAAAAAAAATACTCATACGACACGTACACCGGATCAAAATTTTTGGTTGGTCAAATGAGTTTAAAAATTTTAATCGAAATTTTAGTCAAATCAACGTTGCCTTCTTATAAATGAAATGAAATATATACAGAAAATATCAGTTATATGACGAACCGCTTGTATGCAATATGGGTTAGTTAAAAAAAAATAGAAAATACTGATTAAAGGGGTTACATCTATTTAGAATTAAAAAAAAACGATTTTTTTTATTTTGTTTTAATTTCATATTCTTTGAAAATTTCAAACAGATTCGGTAAATATTTTCGGAGATATACCCAGATATGTAAGAACGCTTTGGGGCTACAGACACATAATCTTCTTCTAAACATGACTATCTGGACTTTACCAACTGATGTTGCTCTCATCATTGAAAAATTATTGGAAAGATGTCAAGGTGAATTTACACAAAAAAAAAAAAAAATAATGCAAGTTTTCATCAGATGATATGGAAAATAACTCCGAAAATCACATTCCGCGAAGGAAAAATGGCTTGTCCGCAACATCTATTCGACCAATTAGAAGCTGCTGATGCTGCAGAGGATAACACTTTATGGCCGTGGAATAGACGACACAAAGTAAGTTAAAGAAAACTATAGTTAACTATGTTTAAACTTCTTCTTATACCTTAACCCTGTTTTAATAAAAACTGTGTTTTCAAAGTCGGTGAACAAGATTTTTTAGAAACGGCTGAACCGATTAGACACAAATTTTTACACAGGCTTCTGAACTATATTTTCTAATACTTAATCGCACCTTTTTTATTACCGATACAATTTTTTATATATATACACAATTTATGGCCAAAATAATGGCAATAAATATAATTTTTTTATTTTTTGAGAAGCCGCAATTTTTTTTGCTTATTTCTTCGATTAATTACAAGAATACTTTACTTTAACGAAATTCGTTTGGGTTTTTTCGTTTTAGATGATCCACTTCAGAAATACAGTCATCACCGCAAAACGCCTTTTTGGGAGGGGTTTCTGGAGATCTGCTGTGGCAAGCTTTAAAAATTGTTATTTTTACAAAAAAAATTAACATTTTTTAAATACTCTTCAAAGTAACAAATGCTTAAAATAATAAATTTCGAAATTTTCTCAGGAAAATTGTTTTAAAAACCTTATTTTTTAGGGCTCCCAACCTTTAAAGGCTTCATATAACTCAATTACAAAAAAAAACACTGTTAATTTCCATTTTATATATAACCCATTTTCTGTGATGTGTTTGCTCTAAATTAATGAAATTTAATTTAAAAAAAAATTGCCTACTTATTGGGGCTTTTCTGTTCTTAGAAATTACGAGCTATAATTTATATTGCATACTTCTAGGCAACCGCTGTCCTAAGGCATTAGGAACTGCAATTTGCATTGCCTACATTTTGGGGCAGCCGTGTGTAGTACCGACACAGTGAACCGAGGAAGATGTGACTGATGGTCTATACCAGGGTTCTCCAAGAAGAGCAAGGCGAAAAAGTGAGACTGTATTAATGTGCGAATGTAATGCGACGCAAAGCGGCTCGATCGTACCTCGATGAAGGGTAGGCAGGCACTGATCGCTTTGCAGGTTTTTATTACTCTGTTTGCAAAGGGCTCTGCATGTGTTCGGCTCGTGTATGGGTGAATTTGCCGAATGTGTTCGGACAGCCCTGACTTGGACGACGACTTGTGGTTTATACACCACGCCACTAAATTTATAAAAATGTCTATAAAAAATTGTAATCTGTACTTAAACTAGGAAATTGGCGTTGAGTGAACTGCTACAGTAATGGTCGGTTATATAACGAACCGCTTGTGTGCAAATATCGCTATAGACAACACTGCGTATGAGTGATATGCCTAAAGATATACACCAAAAAGCAAGAAATAGATGGCTGGACCATGGACCTTACAATACCCAGGAGATACGCATCGAAACCAGCCCAGTCGGGCTGTGTAGAATGACTAGGAATGCTAAAAGTTATTATAAAGGCCAATTCTTAGATGACATAAAAATTATTTTCCTCACAATGCTTCATATGAATAGAAACACTTTTGTAGAGCTTTGAAATCAGAATTCTTTTGAACATCTGTCTTATTTATATGAAGTATTGTTGTATTGTGGCGAAAATAACATGTAAGTCATCTGAGATCTGGTCTTAACATGAAACTGATACTTTTCTGGGCTGTGTTTTAGAATGCTTCACAAAGTTGAAAGAAACTAGAAAAACCTACGACAAAATAAGATTGAAGTTTAAGATTGAACTACTATATAAAAAAATATATAAATAAATGCCCAGTGGAATAAATGTATTACTCTACCATAACAGACTTGTTCAAACAGATAATTATTATAGCAAATAAAGTTTGCATACTTTTAGGGTCAGTTTTCATGTCCTTCTCTCATAGCTCCTTCAGCTGTTAAATTGACACTTTTTGCAGGTGATTTATTTGAAACCAGAGTAAAACAAAGTCGTATACTTAGATCAAAAAGAGTGCACACACAGTGGCACAGTTGGGATATATGTGCGTTTGCTTCGCACGTTTTTATAGCATGGCACACTTAAGTACTTTATGCATTTTTCACATTTTGTTTTTGTTGTTGCTGCTGCTGCAGGTTGTTGCTCGTCTAACAATGCACTCAGGCTAAACACTCATCCTCATAGATCCAGATTCCACACAGATACACACACACCCTTACATACATCCCACTTGTTGTTGCCCTCGTCTGACTGTTATTATTTTTGTAGCTATGCACACACACATGTGCACATATTTTCTAGCCAGTTTGTAGCTAAAAAGTATCAAATGTTATGATAAGGCACAACATACCAAAAATAACCACAACAGGAGTAGGAGGACGCAGCAGCAATCAACACTCTGCTGAGCCAATGGCATACTGACTAAGCGCTTCCCCAGAAAAACATCCGAGCCAGAGGCGAAAATACACACACACATAAGTTGAGCTTCACTCAAGTGTGTGACAAGAGTTTTGCAGCCAAACAACAAATTGCAATGGATTTTATTTCATTTTTTTCGTCACATTTTGCACTCCTAAGTGGCTAAAGGATAGAATATAAGTATATATATACACACACAAACACTCATACATATATATAGATCAATTCTACAGCAAAATATTTTTGTGTGTACTTACAACTGTGATGGGATAGAAGGGATTTATGATGGTGAAGAGTAGAATGTGATTTGGCCGTGTGGTCTCGGGACGCTTTCTCCGTAGGTCGTCATTTGACTTGTTCATAAGTGCTTGCTGCTGATTCTGTTGTTGTGTGGACTGTAAATAGTAATAAGTATAAAACAAGTGGTGAGTAATGGCAAGAGTTGAAACGGTAATAGTTATAGTGGTTTCCCTTCCAAGTGTATGTGGACCTTAAGTGTTTAGTTTATATTTTAAATTAAATGTCACATTGTGTGTGCAAAGTTATGAAAGTAAGCTCATAACGCTCAAGCCATGCTTAAGTGACATTTACTTATGAAGTAAAGGTACATTTAGGGCACCAAGTGGCGTTTTTTGGTTTTTAGTAAATGGTCATTAATAACCATATTTTATAGTGGTAACAATGTTTTAGATGACATCAATCGGTCTTTTATCAACGATTCAAAATTCAAAAGATAACGCCATCTGGCAAAATGAGCCGACACTGCATTTCGCCTATTAAATATAAAAAACCTTTTTATTTCATCGGTGAATTACGGCCATTTTTATGAACGTGAAAAATTTTGAAAAAAAAAAAGAAAAAGAATTTAAAAAACTTTAAAATGTAAATATTAATAATAAAAAAAAAATTAAAAAACAAAAAGTGTGACCGTATTATTTGCAATCAAAAACCGACGGTGTATTTGTATGAAAACCGATGGGAATGGCAAAATTTTGTTAGTTTGTAAAAAGTCGAATATGCTAGGTCCAAAATTGATACTGGCTTTTGTTTGTTTTTTTTTTCGATTGTCGCATGGTGGAATTATATAAGGTGAGGTCAGTTAAGTAGGCTACCTCTTTTTGGGGTACCAATGGAGTGGTGAAAAGCTTTCAGTCTGAATGGTAAAAAGCAGTTGGTGTTCATTGGTACCCCGCTCGCATGGTAAATTTGTGATGACTCTACCTTATATTATTATACCATGGATCACCGTATCTTAGGCATCCCAGAAAAATTAGTTTACGTTTATACGCCTGTTTTAGGGAAAAGCTGGAATGTAATCTTAAAAAATAGTGCCGAATTTCAAATGAACTATTTTAAAATGAACTAGTTCAAATTAGCTATTTTAAAATGAACTAGTTCAAATGAACTTGGTATCGGTGTTTTAACTAAAGTTCATTTTTTGAACTATTCACTTTATGACCTATAGATAATTTTTTTTTTAAATATAGTTCATTTGGTGAGTGTGCCCAGCTGCCCACTGTGCGGTGACTAATGCTGCAAGATAACCACCTCCAATTTTTGCCGACGAAAATTAACTATAGTTAAAAAAAAATCAACTATTGTTCCAAAGTGAATATATTCTCCAAAAAATATACTAATGAACTAGGGCATTGAAATGAACTAGATTCTCCAACTCTAGTAATCTGTAAGTACGATCTTCAAAAACTTCTTTTGTTTACCCAGTCTAAGATTTAGAGAAACTTTTGGCGATACGAGGTCAAAAATGGGACTTTCAATATGTAGAATTGCCGCGAAAACCCGAAAAAAGGTTGTTTTTTCGTTCAGATTTTAAAAAATATCGGAATGTTATGCTTAAGCACGGGACTCAAAAAATTTAACAAGAGACCATGTATTATTGAACTAAGCTGAGATTTGGTGGAACTACTGTCCATACGAGTTCGATTCAGAGTTTATTTACAACTGACATCTATATCCTAATTATATATTATCGGTAAAATCAGATTAGTTTTATATGAGTTTTCTCTTAGTGCTTCAAGAATACTTCTTTTAAATTACTGCACAGCAAAACACAAAAACAGGTCTTTCCAATTTTTAGAGTGGCCGTATCTTTTAAAAGCGCGAAGAAAGTTAGTGCCATTTACTGGACTGTGAATAAAGAAGTCCTGTGGAAATTTTAAGAAGTTTTTTAATGTATACAAGAAGTCCCTTAGGGGTTTCAATAATTTCTAAAGGTGTTCCTTGAGGTTCTTGAAGAATTTCTGAAAGTCCTTTTTAAGTTTCTTAAAGTCTTTCAAGAGATCCTATGGAGGTTTTCCTCAAAGTCTACAGTAGTTTATTGAAATTTTTAGGAGACTGCGAAAACCAGATGCTGTTCCTAGAAGAATTATAGAATTCATTAACAAGTTCTAAAAAAAATTTGTTACTTTCCTACTCAGAACAAAACCGAGAGTATTTTGTATTTTAATCAAGAACAAACTGTGTCAATAGTTACGCCAAGTACGAAAATACTTGATACAAGTACCAAAATACTTGATACAAGTACAAAATACTTGATAAAAGTACAAAATACTTGATACAAGTACGAAAATACTTGATACAAGTACAAAAATACTTGATACAAGTAAAAAATACTTGAAACAAGTACAAAATACTTGATAAAAGTACAAAATACTTGATACAAGTACAAAATACTTGATAAAAGTACAAAATACTTGATACAAGTACAAAATACTTGGTTCAAGTACGATTTTCTTTTCAATTTCGAAATACTTGAATTTAGACCGTTTCGGGAAACATTAAGTACATATTGGGCTATTTCGAGGATTTTTAAACCTTATTCTTATTCTTAGAACGAAATGTTCTAGAACCAATCCCAATTCGTTCTTATTAAATTGATTCGTTTTTAGTTTAATTACACCCAAAAACGAATCATACTTAATATTTTTAGTACAAAACGGTATAAATTCAATCCCGTTCGTTCTAGAGTACAAAAAAAAGGTTAATTTATGTATTTCGTACTTGATTAAAGTTACTCGTAGAGTAAAAAGGGTATACTAAGTTCGTGCAAATGTATGTAACAGGCAGAAGGAAGCATTTCCGACCCCATAAAGTATATATATTCTTGATCAGCATCAATAGCCGAGTCGATATAGACATGTCCGTCCGTCTGTCCGTCCGTCCGTCCGTCTGTATGAACACCTAGATCTCAGGGACTATAAGAGCTAGAGCAACCATTTTTTCAGTGTAGACTTGTATCTTCTGCACTCAGATCAAGTTTGTTTCAAATTTTTGCAACGCCCCCTCCCGCCCCCGCAATATGAAAAAAACCTCATATCTCCCACAATTTTAAAAATAGATTGTTCGAACCTTCTAGACATATATTTTAATCATCATTACCTATCGATCCGCCGTACATCATTTTCCGATCCGATGTACGATAGAAGAGTTGCCACCCACGCATTTTGGAAAATACCTCATATCTCCCACAATTTTGAAGATAGATGGTTTGCATTTTCTAGACATATATTATAATCATCATTACCTATCGATCCACCATACATCATTTTCCGATCCGATGTACGATAGTAGAGTTGCCACCCACGCAATTTGGAAAAGTCTTCATATCCCCAACAATTTTGAAGATAGATTATTCAAACCCTCTAGACATATATTTTAATCATCATTACCTATCGATCCGCCATACATCATTTTCCGATCCGATGTACGATAGTAGAGTTGCCACCCCCGCAATTTGGAAAAGTCTTCATATCCCCAACAATTTTGAAGAAAGATTATTCGAACCCTCTCGACATATATTTTAATCATCATTACCAATCGATCCGCCATTCATCATTTCCTGATCAGATGAAAGATAGAAAAGTTCACGCCCCCGCAAGTTGAAAAATACCTCATATCATCCACAATTTTGACAATAGATTGTTCGAACCTTCTAGATATATATTTTAATCATCATTACTTATCGATCCGCCATGCATCATTTCCCGATCATATGAGCTATAGTAGAGTTGCCACCCGCAATTTGGAAAAAACCTCATATCTCCCACAATTTGGGCATGTTGTGATCTAATAAAATATTCTTTAATAAACCTTACCCTGAGTAACGGGTATATCGAAGTCGAGCAGGGCCGACTTAAACTTACGCTCTCGTTTTCCTTATTAACAGTTGAATTTGGGAAGTAGTTATTTAATATTCACATCATTTGTGTTGCAGTTTTCTGACAAATTCTTTATTTAATTAAACAAAAAAACATAAACTCACGCATTTGAAAACGCCCTCTTTTACCTCCTCCCTTAACACCTGCTCTAATGTAGTTTTTTGTTGTGGTTAAGTGCAAAAAAAAATAATTTCAGTCAAAACATATAGTTTGCATACATTTTTTTCATGTTAATTGACGCTGTCAGCGCAAAATGTTTAAAACCTCCCAAAAAATTGTTTGGCAGTAAGCTGGCAAATGCGAACATAATTTTCCTCTATAAATAAATTGAGGAATTTAGGTGAACCATGTACATGTCACGTTCAAATGTCAATCAATTGGTAGACAAGAGGGTGAGGCTGAAGGTGGGCAGCAAAAATTCAATTTTCGGTGCAACAGGGGAAAAAATTCTGTGTACTGGACAGGTGCCATAGCCAGACAGTTTGTTTTGGTTTCACAGACTTGACACTAAAATACCGTCGATATTTGCGCTAATTAACAACTAACTGAGGTAAGGGGGCAAAATAAAAAAAAAAAAAAGGAACAGAAAAAATAGTCATTATGATGAAGCCACTTGGCAGTCGTCTGCAGTGAACACATTTTGACAGTTTGTTCTCTTTCCGTTCCGTGGAGAAACGGTTATTCATTAACTAATTAGCCTTTATGTTGATTAACTTTTGCTTTAATTTCAAGTTTTTTTTTTTTTTTTTCATTCCTTTATTTGATTTAAACTTTTTTAAAAATTTGTTGCATTTTCCAACATTTGCCAGCGCTCAGAGTGAAATGTACTTAATTTTTGCACTTAACCTTATTTTTAACTGGTTGCTGCTGCTGCTGTTTACTTGCCAACGTCTGAGGCTTTTGTTTTCATTACCAGAGTTTTGTAATTAGGTTAATGGATCGCTTTGTGACGTATTTTTAGAAGATTGTAAAGGGGTTGTATGAGACTATATAAGTGTATGCTCACACGTGGCGAGGCTGATGCGAATTTGACATAAGTAAGCACAATTAAGGAAAAGGTTAACAAAATTTATAAGTTCTGATAATGAAGGATCATAATTTTTAATAATATCTTCCACAATTTTAGATATAGATTGTTCGGACCTTCTAGACATATATTCTAATCATCATTACTGATCGATCCTCCATACACTATTTACTGATTACTTAAACGGTATTCAAGCAAAACAAATAATTAATGGGCAGCACCGGCTGTAATCGTGATAGGCAGCACTTTTAAAGTTCTTGTGGCCTCAATCCAATTCCAACTGCCACACCGAATTTTGTGTATATTTTTTAACAAAGCCAAATTATTGATAAGTTCTAATTTATAAAAATCGTTGATATTTTTAGATTAGAAGGAAAAAATCAACAATTCTAACTACTCTCCATTAATACTTGTCTTATTTTTCCTTCAAGTCTTTTATCATATCACTTGGCAGTGCTCTCAATTTCATTCTGTTTCTCCAAGCTTTTTTTTTTTGTTTCCCAGTTTGATAAACGTCGATACATACATCATTGGGCGCTGGCCTGGGCCGGGTCCCTCTGCCTGCCTGTCTGACTTGCTATTTATACTACCTCGATTCTTTATCTGAGATTTTGCAACTTGCAAACTTGCAGTTCATTGCGATTGCAACTCGACCAGCGGCAATTTCTTCATCATTTTCATGCCGTCGAGAGAACGACAAACGCATCTTCTTTTTTTTTTTTGCCTTTGCCGTGCATTTCTTGGCAAACGCATTTATATTGTGTATGTCGCCGCTGCTGCTACTGCTGGGTGAGACTGCACTTTATAGCATTTGATCGACTCTGTGTGAGCACAAATTTCTCGAAGCAAAATTTATTTGTGATTTGCAATTTGCATGAACCGTCGACGATGTGTCAGTCGTTTGGTCGTCGGATCCTTTAGCAAAATTTTGTGGGTAATTCATCTTCATTTCGTTGCGGTTCGAGTTGAAATGCGGTGCGGTATGCAGCCGCGACACCGCCACACCCGAGCTAAGATGCGGCGGGCTATTTTGAAATCGCTGTCGGCTGCTGCTGTGCTAAAAATGTTTCAAATGTTTTTTTTTGTTTTTTTTTTCGACAGACCCAAAATACGACTACAAATTTGTACGACTTTCAAACTGAAATCATTTTTAGGCGCAATGCACTTAAGACACAACCCTTGGCCAAACCATCTATGCGTCCATCAATCAATCATTTTCTGTATTTTCTTTCAATTTTTCTTTCCTTTTTTTTTTTTTTTGTGTAATTTAATCAACAGTTTCCAGTGTTGCTTCTGTGTGGGCGTCAGCAAAGAAAAACCAACAGGGAAATAAATGTGCTGTGTATTATTATTAAAGGCAAATTTGACAGAAAACAAATGTTTCCTTGTGTTGGCATACCACCACAGGTTTACATTTTTTTATACAAATCGTTTGGCTGTTGAAATTGGATTTAACCCTTGACAATGAGTACGTAGACGGATTGGTAAACTGTCGGTGGGTGTTATGTGTATGCAAAAGTATCAAGTTGCACTATGCAGACGAAGCGAACGTTTATTTTATCATTTGTAGTTTTTTGGTGGAATTTAAGGATCTGGTTTTGTAAGTGAACATTAAAAAACTAAAAGGAATTGTGTTTTACTCTCATACTTTCAAAACTTCTAAGAAACCCTTTAATCTATAAGGTTGTGGCGTAGTGACAGATTTTTTTCGATAACTGCCTTGGAGTCTTGGACTACGCCTACGAAGCTTCTAACAATTTCGATATTTTATGTGAAAAGTCTAAATTTGTATTTTCAAAAATATGAAACTTTGAGAAAGGGAACTTTCCTGGTTAAATATTAAGCATGAACGGAATGTTCGAATAAACCTGGAAGGAACTGTAAGATCAATAAAGGTGAGGAGCGTTTTAGAATCAACACTCCAAAGAAGAAGCTTGTGAACAAATAAAACTCCATAACATATTCTGCAACGATGCAAAGATTGCAAATCGATTAATTTAAACCTTGATCGGTAAGGCGGTAAATGACTACTAGATTGAAAAAGAATTCAAATTCCGAATGTTCGCATAAGGTAGAGAACAAGGATTGTACAAGGAGTTGTAGGATTGTGAGGCGTAGGTCATCTGAAAAAAAGGAAGCAAATAATTTTTGAAATATTATTGGAGAAGATTCGTACTTATTCTGGAACTGACGAGAAGAAGGATATGCATTCGACTTGCGTTTAGAGTTGTCGAATTAGTAGAACCGTATTAAAAAAAAAATACCACTTTGATCTTAAACATATCATTTTGCTATGTGTGAATATCAGTTTGATATTTTCGAACAGGTCAATTTCATCTGAATCTTATCGGCTTTTTTTATATGAAAAAATGTTCTATTCTATGTTCCCAGATTATATCATATTTTTTTTGTGTAAGAATATCGGTATCGTCGGAACTAGGATATTTTTAAAAAAAAACGAGAAGGCAAAGCTAACTTCGACTGTGCCGAAGTTTTAATACACTTGAAAAACTTTACTCCAACTGATTTAACTGGAAAAATATATATAGGATATAGATATCAATTATTTAAAATTTTTAAATCATTGATAATAAAAATTTGATACCATAAAAAAAACTTTTCTTGGTTAAACACATTTTCCGACCGATTGGTCCTATGTCAGCTATATGCTATAGTCATCCGATTTTGATCAATTTTTTCAAAATTATGTGGAAGCATATAAAACTAATATATACCAAGATTGGGGACGCTACGATAAAAAACAAAAAAGTTTTTCTCACTAGAAGTAGTTTTTTGACCGACCGTTTATATGACAGCTATATGCTATAGTCATCCGATTTTGATAAATTTTTTCAGAATTACGTGGAAACATATAAAACAAATGTATACTACGATTGGAGAAGCTACAATGGAAATCAAAAAAGTTTTTCTCACAAAGACTTATTTTTCGACCGATCATTCCTATGGCAGCTATATGATATAGTGATCCGATGTTGATACATTTTTCCAGAATTATGTGGAAGCATATAAAACTAACATATACCAAGATAAGTGATGCTACGATGGAAAATAAAAAAGTTTTTCTAACTAGAACTAGTTCTTAGACCGATCGTTCCTATGGCAGCTATATGATATAGTCATCCGATCCGGCCGGTTCCGACATATTAGTTGCGTGCAGTAAAAAGAAGACTCTGTGCAAAATTTCAGCTCGATAGCTTTAAAACTGAGAGACTAGTTCGCGTAGAAACAGACGGACAGACGGACGGACGGACAAGCGGAAATGAACTCAGCTCGTCGTCCTGATCAAGAATATATATAGTTTATGGGGTCGGAAATGAATATTTTTATGCGTTACAAACTTCTGGGCAAAATTAATATACACTTTTCAAGTGTATAAAAATTTCCCAAAAATCATGATGTATTCGTCTTATTTGTCTATTTATTCTAGATTATTTTGAACGAAATAAGTCACTGCGCGGTTTTGAGAAAATCGAGTTGGAAAGTTAAAGTTCGAATTATTTCATGATCTTTAAATCTTCAAATACCACTAATCTGATATTCCTGGCCCATAGAGTACACACTCCAGGATCTCAAAGAATTCATTTAGGTCCATCCAGGCATAGATATATTTAGTAAACGATTTTAGATACAAAATTTACTTTCATTTATCGGAAAATTCGTTGATGAAATCCCGATTTTAGTTAGCGAAATTATCCCCTTTTTTTTTATAAATTTTTAACACTTTCGCAAGGGACATGTCGCATGAAAATTATGTTCTTTCAGTAGCTTTTATATACACAAGCTTAGTAAAAATGATTATTAAGTCAACAGAAAATTTTTATGTTGTTATTTTCACATAATAATATAAAAACAACAAATTTTTAAAATATATTGAATCGTCCTTTAACTTTTCTTTCCACAGATTGCAACTCTCTATTTTGTTTGCCGTCGTTTTGGCTCATTTAGATTTTAAGTAAATATAAATAATAAAAAATCATTTATGTAGGAACAATTTTTTAAATTTTACTGTTACGATGTCGCACGGGACCAACTTTATGTAATTACCAAGATGACAAATCTTCTTATTTTTCAGCATTTTTTTTTTTTTTCATTTAAATTGTATCACAAATCTCTATTTGAACTTAATATTGAATAAGCTGCCTGCATGTATTTTAGACGAACTGATAACAAATGTTGTTTTTCAATGTCGCACGGGACATCAAAATATGCGATTATAAAAAAAAAAATAATAATAATTAATGTTGGATAGATTTGTGGGAAAAGGATTTTGGGCGGTTTAAGGCTTTTGTTTTTATTTTTTGGCAAGCTGATCTACCAAAAAAAAAAAATTTTTTAAAACCTGCCAACCAATTTCCCATAAAATGGGAAGCTCATTAAACTTCAGCCTCGATCGTCTAGCTAATGTTTCTTCTCCTTTTCCCGCCGGGTAAACAGGCACATGTTGCTGCCCTTCAATAACAGAAACAACAACAACACCAAGAAATTGCAATATTTAACTTGGCCCGGCCAAGAGCTGCAAAAGTCTGAGCAGATGAAACGTCATGCGGACGACAGCAACATGAGGCGGCATTTGTTACTCGCAATTAGTTGCACTGTATTTTGCCAGCAGACACAGAACACTGTCTCCTCTCCATCAACCCCCTACCTCACCCCCCACCATCCCCTTTTTCGGCCATATGTGTGAGGGGTAACACGCAGCAGCAAGACAACGACGACGAGGCCGCGCCGGCAAATGTCGAACGAAAATTGCACATAAAATGCAATTTACAGAATGTTTTCTTCAACGTTTGCATTGCGAAATTTAATTAAAACAGCGGCAGCAGCATCACTACCAAAAACAACAACAACAACAACAATGAAATTAAATGCTGCAGATCAGTGAGCGACAAGAGCGAGTGCCTCCGACTGGGCCTCTGACCAAGTAAAAACATCAAAAAGTCCAATTCAAGTGGCCTAACATCAAATAAGCAAAATAAGAAAATGAAAATCATTTTCATTTACAAAACAGCAACAACAAAATGTATTATAATGAAGCAATGTGTAAGTTATAAACAATCTGTTCTGTGGGCCCCTTCTTGCATCTATGAGATACATTTCTACTTAGTCGTGTCTACTTGTTGTGTGTGGCAATCAATCACTTTTTGGCATAAACAAACCTTTTAAACTATATAATATAGTGAGTGAAGAGTCGCATGCTATTGGCATTGCTCATCAACATTGCCCATGCCCATTCCGATTCCCCATTCCCCATCATCAGCATCATCATCATTGTTGAGTAAATACATGTGCAAACTGTCGAAAACTTGTGGCCACAAACGTCAGAGATCTCCGCCGCCTCCTTCTGCGCGCTCTCATAAGAATGACATAAGTACTGGGAATATGTATCTTTTGGTTTCTAGTTGCCATTTGGCACAAATCTTTGCGCGGTAACCAAACGGCAATTGCTTCATTCTGGCCAGTTTTCTTATCTCTCAGTTAGCAACGCTCATTAGTCACAGCTTGAAAGGGAGGGAGGGATTGGGGCGAGGATAGCGTGTGGAGCATTGAAAATTGTCATTAGTTCGGCGTTTGATTTTGTTTTCTTTTTTCTCTTCTTTTTCTTTCTTTCTTTTTTCACTTTTTCTGTACGAGGGGGGAGGGCGGATGACAACTCGTACAGCAGACATTGTATGTGCTTAGCTTTTTAATGATTTTCAATTAGAGTCTCCACAGATTTGCAGACTTTTGCTCCTTAAAGGGCGGACCTAGTTAGATTGTCTATTGATATTAAAGTTTATGTGTGAGGCGGCGGCTCAGGGCGGCTGAGATTTATTTGGTTTGAGAAGGGAAGTGGGAGATGAAGGAAATTAAAGCGATTTGAAAAGGAATGATTGAATGATGAAGTGTGTACATCCGTTTCGCCTTTAATTAATTAATCTTTCTTTTGAGATCAATCGATCACTCTCTCACTCTTGTGGTAAATGATTTGTATGGAAGCTATAAACAAATTCGATTTTGTTCAATCCCCGCAAAATTGTGTTGAAGCAGGTAATAATCACGATTAACAAGTTTAAAGAAGCTGATATTGAAGACAAAAAAGTTAAGCGCAATATTACTGTCAGCTCCGTATGGGCAGAATGCAATGATTTTTTGATATATATAATTTATTAGCGATGAAACGCAAAAATTCCATGCTTTCAAGTCTTCAATCAGGCGACACTGAGATGCTTATCCAAATATCCGTAAGGAATCATTATTTCTGGTTCTTCTTTTCACAAATTTTTTATGATCCTCTTTTTACTGCGCAAATCTTTAGGGCTTTACGAGCAGGTCTGAGTTCGGCAAGCATTGGCTCGTGAGGCGAAATATTGACTAAAGGTCGTTTTCTCATGTTCCTGTTTTTGCACATATAGGAGGATTGACTGAATTTGCTTTTCTATGCACACGAAAAAACACTTAGTTGGGTTTTTTAAGCAATATTCTTGAACCTCAAGGTTGCATGCATTGTTAGGTATTTTATATATACGGTCACACTGAAAAATGTACAAAACAGCTGATCCAGAAAAATTTGTTAATTTATATTACTGAATTTGTAATAAGAAATATAAAATAAATTCTTTTACGGGCTTTTGCAGACATGGCTGAAATGACAGAATGCTGAATTACTGCAACGATAGTTGGCACCGAGCAGGAGTTAACAGAAGTAATGTATCAAATGGATTGAGTGACCGTGAATTAAAGTTATTGAGATTCCGCGGCTTTTAGTGGAAGTTGCTGCTGCTCGCCAGGCAAGTCGGAATTATTGTAATTCTCCTTGATTGAATTTGTGCGCTCTTTTCTTTGACTTATGTTTTATTGAGAAAAACCTGTTGCGGAGCAGCTTTTATTTGCGCCAAGTGCCTTTTTTTTATACACTTGAAAAGTGTATATTAATTTTGCCCAGAAGTTTGTAACGCATAGAAATATTCATTTCCGACCCCATAAACTATTTATATTCTTGATCAGGACGACGAGCCGAGTTCATTTCCGCTTGTCCGTCCGTCCGTCTGTCTGTCTGTTTCTACGCGAACTAGTCTCTCAGTTTTAAAGCTATCGTGCTGAAATTTTGAACAGAGTCTTCTTTTTACTGCACGCAACTTATATGTCGGAACCGGCCAGATCGGATGACTATATCTTATAGCTGCCATAGGAACGATCGGTCGGAAAATAAGTCTTAGTGAGAAAAACTTTTTTGTTTTCCATCGAAGCGTCACCAATCTTGGTATATATGAGTTTTAGAAGATTTTACATATTTGTGGAAAAATTTATCAAAATCGGATGACTATATCATATAGCTACCATATAAACGGTCGGTCCAAAAACTAGTTCTAGTGGGAAAAACTTTTTTAAGTTCCATCGTATCGTCACCAATCTTGGAATATATTAGTTTTAGTTAGTTAGTTTCGACCGATCGGTCTAAAAATGTGTTTTACTAAGAAAAGTTTTTTTTTATGGTATCAAATTTTTATTATCAATGATTTAAAAATTTTAAATATCTGATATCTATATCCTATAAACATTTTACCGGTTAAATCAGTTGGAGTAAAGTTTTCAAGTGTATTAAAACTTCGGCACAGTCGAAGACAGCTTTGCCTTCCCGTTTCATTGAATTTTTCGTCAAGTTTGCTCTCCAACACATCCTTGAGAAGAACTCAACGACATTCTCAAATATCAGCTCCTCTTTCGCCGTAAAATGCTTTTTATTATATTTTCCTTAATCGACATTTTTGGTTTCAATTGGCGCTTAATAATCCGATTTAACACGTTTTTTTTTTGTACACGGTTTTGAATTAACACAGTCTATAAAAAATGTATATTAGTGATTCTTTTACTTTAAAAAATGAACTCTCTTCTGTTTTTAAATAATAAACTGTGCATTAATGCATTAATATATCTTATACTTAAATTTTTTATTGAAGTTTGAAGGATTTGGAACCAATCCCCTTTTCTTCTATGTACAAATTCATGTTTTTTTTTACACGGTTTTTTCTGGAACTTATTTACCGTGTAAAAGCAGATTTAGGTGTATTTCCCACCCCTGCCGGTGTGACCGTACCACAATTGCACACAATACCAAAATTTAAAAACAAAGAGAAGATGAGAAAACCATTTTCACCAAATCCACTTAGATACGAAATCTATCTGGATATAACGGCCCTAAGTCTTGATATGCTGAACTTGATCAATTGCTGAGTTTATTTGGGAAGTGCAATGTTTACACAAACAACAACCACTTTTTGTTGGCTTTTAATTGGGTCATCTATGTTCTAAAGCAGCGGTGGGCACAATTTTTTGAGTTTGAAAGCAGTCTAAGAACAGAAGACAAAAAACCCTTTTTAAGCGAGGCTTGAGTCGAGCAGAAAAATATTTATCGGGGCTTTAGGTGTAAAGGCTTGCCCACCGCTGTTTTAAAGCAGTCCAACAATAGTAGACAAAACCCTTATAAGCGAGCCTCGAGTTGAGTGTTTGTTTTGAAGTGTCGGTCGCGCACACTGCGTGTATTTTGTTTTTGCAGCGGTCTGTTTGTGTGAGCTATCGCCGATATTGCATGAGAGGAGCAAGGTCGTGCCCACCGCTGTTCTTAAGCTTTGATTGACAGGGAAAATTGGTCTAAGTAAGAACTATTTAAATAAGTTTTCAAGATTTATTGCATAAAAAAGATTTAAATCTCTTATTAAACCCTTACATACCTACTTACATTCCAAGGTTATAACAATATTTATGAAGCTATAGCATTTTCCTTAATACAATCCCTTAACTTCAGCCTTTGCCAAATAGAAAAATCACAACGCAACACCAAAACTCAATTTAAGCCCATCCAAAAACAACGAAAAACTTCTGATTGACCAGACACCCACCCAGCAACAAAAACAAACTGAGCCATAAATCCATCCATCTTTTCAACAAACACAAACGACGGCCTGAGATGTTGTTGTTGTTTTTATTGCTGCTGCTGTTTGCTGTTGATTTGCGTTTTCGTCATTTTGATGTCTGTTCACTTGACGTGGTGGCAGTGGGAATAGAGAAGCATCAACCTAGGAGCACCTATGGACAGGCCTAAGGTCCGCGTTGATCACTTATGACAACAGTTTTTTTTCAACTGAGCAGCAGCTGCGGAGGCGGTGGAGGCGGCTGCGGCGTCTTCTCGTTGGTAATTTATGTGGAAAAATGTGTGTGTGCGTGCGTGTGTGCTTTCAAACATAAAACAATTTTCATTTTTGTTTTAGTTTTTTTTTTTTTTTTTCCTACTACTTGTGGTCTGCGCGTAATTTACGCGCCGCTTTTCATGTGAAAATCTTCACTAATTCGTCTGTTGGTCTTTTCATAATTTTTATTTATGGAAAATGCTTTTAAATGCGCATAAAAATACTTGCCCCTAAATTGATTAATTTTCAGAAAGAAACGTGTGTGAGCACTAAAAGTTGAGTGAGCCGACCACAAAGATACCCTGTTTAAATGATTTGGAGTGATTTCAGGGCAAAAAGATAAGATTAACTTCCGTGTTTTTTGTCCGATTTTATTGAAATTTTCAAAAATGTTAGTAAATATCATTTAAATTTCGATTCTTTAACCTTAATGCTAATGATACCCTATTTTAACAACCATTTGTAATGTTTACAGGGTCTTAAAAACAATCTTTAAATAAATGAGTTAAAAATGCGGTCATTGGCCCAGAAATTGTTTAATTAAATTTAATTAACTGAGATTAATTTAAATTGCGTAGAAACACAAAGTAAATTATACATGCAGGAGCAAACGATTTATTTTCTATGCCGGCCACACACAAAAACGCACACAATCAAAAAAAAAAAAAAATCAACAAATTTTCGAGATTTTCACACAATCTGTGACTGTCATGTGAATTATGTGGGAGACTAAAGAGCAGAAGGAATCTGTATTGTGCGTGTACACAATTGAAATTTTGGGCTTTTACCCCAAGGTAATTCAATTTCTTGTCTGTTCTTATGGGAGCATTTTTACGTCAATGGGTGAAATATTTGTGCTATTTATTTATTTTTTTCTCTCAGCTGACAATTGGCAACCAAAAAAAAACTAAAAACTAATCAGCGAAATGCGTAATCGAAACTACCTACAAGCAGCTTATGTAAGCTTTCGGGCACGTGCCGACCTAGATTGGTTAAAGTGCATATATTCTCCTCGCTCCAGCTATACATTTTTGTTTTCCTTTTGATCTTATTTACAACTCACGAATAACTACTTGCATATTCTAGGCCAAATGCCAAATTCTGTATTCGGTATTGAAATAAACTTGAACATTTATCATTTATACTTAATGATCAGGTGTAAAATAGCTTATGACTTTAGTTGGGTTTTTTTTTTTTTTTTACCTCTCCATAAAATTTAACGAAACTAATTGGGTTTTTCCCTTACTTATCAGATTCGCTTTGGAAAACTTTTAAGTTTTTTATTTTTTTTATTTTTATATTTTTTTTTTTTTTTTTTTTTTTTTTTTTTTTTTTTTTTTTTATTTTTTATTTTTTTTTTTTATTTTTTTTTTTATTTTTTTATTTTTTTATTTTTTTTTTTTTCATTTTTTTTTTATTTTTTTTTTTTTATTTTTTTTTTTTTTTTATTTTTTTTTATTTTTTTTTTTTTTTTTTTAGTTTTTGGAAAACTTTTAAGGAAAAATATTCAATTAAATATTTTCCAATTATTTGTTTGACACTTAACTTTTAAAGTTTTAAATATTAATAAAAGTGGAAAAGTATAATTTGTTGTTAAGGTATTTCAAAATATTCCTACGATTAAATTTTAAAGCTACCTACAAAGTCTAACCATAAGAATGTTCGAACTTTGACATTACACAGAGCTTGTATCAAATTATATCTTGGTTATCAAATGATACCTAATTGTGTTCAGAAAGGATTGCCATTTAATTATGAACAAAATCATGTTATTAGTACTTTTAGAAATTATCTCAACTCATAAAAATTTGTTTTTGAAATACATATAATTTTTTTGTATGTTGGGACGTTGACATATGTACAATGTGCAGCGACACCAAGTCAAAGTTTGACAAAATAGCAGCCCACCGCCCGCCCAACTTCCGTCCAACCGACCGAGGGGCGCAGCCACAAACTTATGACACGAAAACGCATAAGAAAACACGTATTAAGGCAAACTACGGACTAAATACGTTAAAATGGACGTTTTCACAGAAGAAACAGATTCTTCTAAGCTAATTACACGGTACAAAATATAGGAAACAGCTCAGGCAAAGCATAGTAAGTAGTACAACGTCTTAGAGATAAGCTGATAAAGTTACGAGTTGGTTAAGAAGAGAAGGCGAAGAACGCATCACACACAGGCCGTCCTTTCGAGGCTGATGACAAAACTGTCGTTATTCATTATCAGAGAAAACTGTTTGGTGGAATTCTAAGGGCTGCTGGCTCGAAAAAAAAAACCATTAAGGGGGTCTTCTACCTTTGAAAATATTTTTTTTCGATTTTTTTGTTTTGCCTTATTATTACAGCTTGAACATTCCCCTTTCATCCCCTTTCAACCATTTTCAATTATTCGAAATAGTTTAGCAGATATATCCGTTTTAGTGGAGCAATGTTCTTGCCAATGTGAGTATTTTCAACGTTGCTGAAAACTTTAACCGCGTTTTTCTCTAAACCACGTTTTTTGACCTGGTAGCCATGATTGGGCCAGTTCTACTGAACCGATTTTGATCAGCCATGTTGCAATCGACGCAGAAATGATGTAATTCTGGCCCGTACCTCAATCATGAAGATTAAAAATTTTTTACTATTTTTTTTACACTAAACAACAAAAAAAAAACTTCGAAAATCTAATTTTTTTTTTTAAATGTTTGTAAATTTTAGAAAAAAAAAGTTTTTTTTATGATTGAGGTACGGGCCAGAATTACATCAATTCTGATCATAATCTCATTTACCGTTTTCAATTTCGATAACCTGGAGTCCCGGAATCATGGCCACCACCTCTACACCTTTTTTTTTGAGGCCTTATTTGGCAGGCCGATAACTTTTTGAACAGCCCTCGAATTCCAACATTTTTTTTTTATTTTACTATTTAATTAATTAATAACACTAAACAAAAAACCAAATTGAATAAACTCTTATGGTTTTCCCTCCAGAATTTTTTTAAAAAACACTCATAAAACACTCGTCAAAGGTAGAATACCCCCTTAAGTCGGATGAGTACTATCCTCAGCTATCTGAATCAAAGAAAAGCATCTTGGAATAGTTAATCGCAAAATGGTTCTTTTCCAACGCTTAACCGCATACATCTTTGGTCAATCGTCAAAAATTATTGGTGTGATTGTATATCCCCGACCTTGCACCTTGAGATTATCATTTGTTTCGATGCCTTCAAAATATTTTTAATGGTAAATCTGTAAGGCTGTAAGGCTGAACGGTCGTTGGTAATCCTTGGAGCTCATGTGTGTGCACTAGAGGTGCGCGCGTGAGGTGAATTCAAACGTGTCTCGGCGTGTCACGACATTATCGTAAAAAAGCACAACCATTCGCGCGTGTGCAACCATGATCCGTGCATGATTCGTGTGCGTTTAAAATATACTTCATGAATAGAAGTCATGCACTATTCACGAACTTATTTCTATTGTATTTGATTAATTATATTTATTATTCCTAAAACTGATTTGCTTTTGATTATGTGAATACGCTGCTTGCAGCTGCTCCATTCAAAAGGCAGAATTAAGGTCTCTCCACGCAAAAATTCAAGGGTGGCTGATCGTACGTGATCATTCGTGACCTCCCTTTAAAAATTGTGTGCGTGAATCGTGCGTCAAGAGATTTTAATTTCGTGAATCGTGGGTTACGTGTCGCTAACGCCGCTCTAGTCTGCACTATTCTGATAAGAAGTCATGAGTTCCTTCGGGCTGCCTATTGTGTATAAGTTATTAAGAAAAAAGCAGAGTTGCGCAATTCCGATAAACTTGTGTTAATCGATTTTTGCGACCTCTGCCTGTTACACATATAATGCACGATTGATGGTATGGGGATTGGAATAACCTTCTCTATATTCAATATTTTTGTACCCGTATATAACTAAGCTCGTCGGAATATAAAGAGGTGAAGTACTTTCCACCTATCGAAGTCCGAACAAAACATTCAAACTCTTTGGTTCATCCAGAAAGCCGCCATATTGTCTTCTGAAGAAGTATGAAAGAAATAGAACTGCATCTTTTAAGACATTCTAGTCTATTGTCGTTTTCGAATTCGTTCAATCGGAATTGGTGAAGGTCTTATTTTTGATGAAGATAAATGGAAATTTCAAGTTATTCGGCGGATCAGATAATAGGTTTATTAAAACGGGAACATTAACCAATTCCGATTACGCATTATTTGATCGAAATCGGAAAGGGGACAGGCCTGATTACCTTTTTATCGAGTAAACTATCGGTAAAACTATTGGTAAAAATATCGGTGAAAAAAATCGTTAAAATTATCTGTTAAAGTATCGTTAAAAATATCGAAAACTTATCGATATCATGGATTGTTTTATTTTTCGGGCAATATCGTTTCTGTTTAAGCATAAATCGTTTCTTTTTTCTTATTTTTTCAATTCTTTTCTGTAAACAATTATCGCTTCCTTATTTTTGACCAACACGAAGTTGTATCTTTAGACTGTCATAAACTGAGTTTAATCGGGTCGGTTCTTGCAAGCAGTTTACATGTTATGATAGGATTTGGAAAGACTCAGAATACTGGGTTAACAAGTCGATTGTTGTACCCTCTGACCACTTTTTTCGAGGAGGAATAATAATTTGTAAATAGTTTAGATCAGTGATGTTCATATCGCCCAAATAAAATTACAACATTTCGTTTGAGTGTGTAAAAAATCAAAGTAAAATAGAGTGCAGATTGCACATGAAGTGAAGTGTGAGTAATACGATTATATCAGGTATCAGGTCCATCGATTGGTTTTAATTTTTAATATTCATTTATTTAAAAATGTAGTGCACACAAAAACGCTGTGTGAATTGTAAAATCAACAAAAATAAGGCGAAATGTGTTTAAATATTGATAAAAACAAGCTGGAAAAGTGTGGCACCAAAAGAAAACAGAAAACCAAACTCAGCTGGCCACATGTGTGTGTTTTTTGAGTGTCTTAATTGGCTTGACTGGGTCGCAAACTGCTGACAAATATTGAATGCAAGTTTTGTGTTTACCCAAACAAACTGCAACAGCTGTGACGCTGCCGTCTTGATTTTTTCTATTTTTCTATTTGATGATTAACACATTTGAAAGTTTTGATAATGATAATGGTAATCCTAAGGCCCCAGCAGCAATGCGACTCGGTAATTTAGTGGCCGCGGCCAAAGTAAACATTTGCCCTGCTGCCATGTGCCTCGCACGCGTTTCGCACTCTGGGCCCATTAGACTAGGGCCACGGAGGGGGGAAAATTCAGAGGCCCATCTTTTTCATGCTGCTGCTGCTGCTGCTGCTCCCTGGCGCGTGGAGTTCACGCGGCGTTGTTTGCATAGTCGTCCGTCGTCGACGGTTGCCTCGTCCGCAGGTGGTGTTGATGATGATTATGGGTTATGCTTTAAAAAAAGCTGGTAAATGAAAATTTTATAGCACTGCAATTGCTTTTGTTATAAATTTTCCAAGCACTACATGAAGTTATTTTTGGCTGCCCCGTGGTAGTTGGTGTGGGGGTGTGCGTGGGGATTTACACGCATTTTGAGCATCTTTTTTTTCGTGTGGCTTGTTGATGTGCGGTTTTCTCATGGCCAAGTGTGAGGTTTAACGCTTCAAGTGGTGGTTTATGTGTGCAAAGTAATTTTTAAAGATGGTTTAAATTTTATGAAATATTTATGTAACAGAAAATCAAAAGCGACCATTTCGTTTCGATATATTGAATATCCTTTGATTTGAAAATTCATTGTCAAACAACAACAACCACCAGCAAGAGATAAAGAACACCCGGTTATGGTTTTTAGTTTTTACAAAAACAATTGAGCTGCAACGTAGGTTGCTATATATATTTCTAGCCTAATAATGGAAACGCCAATATTTATGATCAAAAATGGGTTTATGGTTTTTCAAAGTATTCTCCAGCAAGATTTATAAACTTTTGCATGCGCTCAAACCAATTGTCGAAGCACTTTTTCCACTCCGATAGAGACAACTCCAAAACAAGGTTTTTAAACTCTTCAACAGCATCTTCTGGCGACGAATAAAAAGGGAATAAAAAGAAGTCATTGGGTGCCAATTCAGGGCTGTACGGCGGATGTCCCATCAATTCGACGTTTTGGGCGGTCAAAAAGGCGCTGGTGTGAGCTGATGTGTGAGAGCTCGCATTGTCATGGTGCACAATGATCTGTCTTCTCTTGTTCGTTTTTCAAATTTCTCCGAAGACTTCAGGCAAACAAATGGTGGTGTACCACTCAGAATTGACCGTCCTACGTTGCTCAAGCGGAACAGTCGCCACATGACCAGTTTTACCGTAGAAACAGGCGACCATTTGCTTCGAAGTGCTTCTTCCACGAACGACTTTCGTTGGATTTTGCTTGTCTTCGAAGACCCGGTCGATTGCTGTTTTGTTTCGGGCTCATAAGTATAGATCCATGATTCGTTACCTGTGACGATCTTATAAACGTCTTTTAAAACACCGCGATTATTCTTCCACGGACGACTTTCGTTGGATTTGGCTCGTCTTTGAAAACCCACACGGTCGATGCTGTTTTGTTTCGGGCTAATAAGCATAGATCCATGATTCGTCACCTGTGACGATCTTATAAACGGCTTTTGAAACACCGCGATTATATTTTTTCAAAATTTCTTTGCACCAATCCACACGAGCCTTTTTTTGAGTGATTGTCAACGAGAACAAACCTTTTTTACGCCCAGGTGTTCATGCAATATCGAATGTATGCTGGTGAAAGAAATGCCCAAGGATGCCTCTAACTCACGGTATATCACATGACAATCTTGCATTATCAGTTCACGCACGGCATCAATGTTTTCTGGCACAACGACTGTTTTTGGACGACCTTCACGACCTTTGTCTTCGAGCGAGCGTCATCCGCGATTGAATTCATTAAACCAATTTTTCACAGTGCTATAGGATGATGCTTCATCGACATACAAAGTTCATCGTTGCACTCTTGTCTCGATAATCCACGCCGAAAGTTGTGAAAAATGATTGCACGAAAATGTTCACGAGTTAATTCCATTTTTCTGCCGAGTTAAGTTTTTGATTAATCGTTAATCGATATCAAACGTGGTCACACATGAAAGAGTTGTATGGAGGTTTTATCGATAATAGTTCAAACTTTGGTCCTAAAATGGCTAGAAGTGACCTAGGCCAGAAACTTAAATAGCAACCCACGTAGGATACAAGTTAGTTATTTGAAATATCCGCCGGTACTTTCCATTTCTACAACAGGTGATCTGTGAAATCTTTCACCTCTATACCCCAAACACCTTATATTTACTCATTGCATACTGAAAGAGTAGCGCACATGATGAGTATTCCTGCCATTGTTTTCTTAGGTGTTTGTTTTGCACACCAGTGTTTCTCGCTTGTTATTGTAGCTGGGGGACCTGGTGAAATATGCTATCAGTAGCGAAATGTGCCAACAGCCCGGGTAACAATTTAAATATTTTACGATAAAACAAAAAACGAAGTGAAATATTTTCGGTGTTGAGTGTGTGTGTGCTCTTATTGCGTGTTTGGTGTGAACGAACTGTCACTCATTGTGATGCGCGTTGTTATTTCAGCAATGCAAAGTGCGCTAGATAAATAAATGAAAATGAAATATGGTATATCTCTTACACTTTCTGAGCAAATGTTGGCTTATTACTTAAATCCACATACCATTATAGCAATTTAAACGACTTCGAAGTCAAAGAGAACTTACCTGGAAAGAGAATAATAAATAAATGATATGTTATTAAGTTGATTAAACATTACTTTATTTTTTTTTTAAGTAATTCAATTAAATGGTTCAATTTATGTTCATCCGGTTTGGGGCATTAATTTATTTTTCCCAACCATATTTTAATTTAAAATTCATTTATAACCATTTAGATTAAAATATTTATGGCATTTGATTCTTTTACCGTTGCGTCTGACACATTAATAACTTTATTACAATTTTTTTATACGACAAAATATTGTAATTAATCGTTTTAATAATAAATTGGAATTGCCCAAAGCCAAAAATAACAAAACTGCAACGGCAATTGAAAATGCAAAGGCGACAAAAAAAATTGATATAAATCAAATTTTTGCAGTGAGAAAGATTTTTTTATAAAATTGTCGCTCTGAATTGTACAAAAAAGTGTACAACATGTGTTTGTATGTGTGTGTGTGCGTTTGTCTTAATATCATTGTAAAGCAGTTTATTGACTTTTAATTTTATGCCAAAAGCAGCAAAATTACTAAAGAAAACACACACTCACATAATTAAATTACTTATGACAATGTACAAATTGAGTTTTGATTTATCAAACTTAACTCAAACAAAGTTTTGAATATTTTCATTCAATTTAAAAGATTTTAAATTAATTTATGCAAATTCAATTTCACACTAAAATTAATTTAAGCTCTCGCAACAATTCAATAAATATAAATTAAACGTACATAAAATGTAGAACTCACTTTTCCAAAATGCAAACGAGAAATGCGAACAACGACATGCATTTTGCTCTGAATTGGGTCAATACATTTAAAAGCACGAAAAAGGAAATGCAAACGAGCAAAATGATTGAGGTAAAAAAAAATTTAAAAAAAAAAACCATTAAGTCAAGTCAAATTGATGGAGAGAAATCCAAAAAGCCTGTTTATAACCCTTAACTTTAACGATAATTGGATGAGATGCAACCTTGAAAAATATTTTGCGAAATGAAACTTAGTTGAGGATATACTAAAATAAAAAAAAAAAAAAAAAAAAAAATAAAATAAAAAAATACAGCACATAGATGCTACATCTTATAGAGCACACTGAAAAATATCAAAGACTATACAGTACATAGACACTACATTTTTTATGGAGCACGCCGTTTTGATTAAGGAATAAACGGAATCGGTTTTCCATTCTCAACAAAAAGTTAATAATGCTATCGGTTTAATTTCGTTTAATTTTGATTCACGGTTCCGCAATAAGTGGGCAGTTTGATCAGTGAATGGCTTTTTGAATTTATTGCGTACTTTTTTTCAAGTTCTGCTCCTGTCAACTACCATCTGTTCTTAGATTACTGCCAAGTTAAGAGCAAGCAGCGTTATTAAGATTGTGTTTGACAGCCATTGAAAGCAAACAGCCTGATGAATTTTGATGAAAAAATAAGAAGGTAAATTTCGTGTGGTCTAAGCATTAATTTTTGATTTAAAAAAAAAAAAAAAAAAAAAAAAAAACGGAAATGCTTCTTTAGAACTCTGCAAGAGGACTTTGCACTAGAGTTGGGTACGTGTCGTGTTTTTCTAAGTGACATAAACACGCACGATTCAACGCAAAACGAGTGCTTGTTCGCTCGTGTCAGCACGAGGCTTTAAACAAAACAAGTTCGGTTCAACACGAAAAAAGCCTCACAGACTTTTACAAACATTACCACAAACTCATTCGACTCTTTGTAACTTTAGTATAGAGCATATATCAACTCGACTCAACAGAACCATAAATACTATATAATTCTCACTATCCAAATATTAAGGGAATGGAGTCCTTTTTGAGTTGAGAAAGATTTCTAGAACACATGGAAATATCTTTATTTTAACTCTAGAAAAACAAGACAAAGGCTTGGCAATAGTGACAGCCCTATTACTATTTATCATTTTACCACTATTTTACTTATAAAGGAACAATATTGTTCTTATGTTGTTCTTATGTTGTTATTATATCTTGAAAATAGTAGAGCTCCTTGAGATTCAGATTAAGTTGTCTGTACACTAATAAAAAAAAAACGACCTTTCAAAACCCAGCCCAAATGGGCTCGTTTCGTTCGTGAACTTTTGTTCACAAAACAAGCCCCACGTTTTCAAAAAAAAAACCCACATACGTTTATAGCTTAACTCGAATGCATTTGGTTTTGCACTCTTGCTGTCTTGGAATTCCCAAGCAGTTGTAGCAATGCTGATATGAGAAGGCAGTTGCAATCGTTGGACAACGACTATTGACTTTCCTTCCCTTTGGTGTTGGGTTTACCTCCGATTTAAAATAAGTTATAGGAAAAATTTTAACTTTTATGACCTACTTATATGACGAGGCTGCATACACTTGCTGGTTTGTCACTTGCTTTTATGTCAAAAAATGTGCAGTAAATTTTTAAACATGACCAAAAATTTAATTACAATAAACCAAAATGTTCCTTAAATGAGCCCGAAATGTTCCACAAATATAACCACAAAATGTTACCAAAATGTTACCAAAATTTTACCAAAATGTTACCAAAAAGTTGATAAAATTATCCTGAAGTGTTCCCAAACTGTTGGTCGTAAAACGAGACCAACGCGTTCCCAAATTAAATGTTATTAACCGTTTATGAAAATCGAACAGCGTGCTTTAAAATTTGGTTCATGAAATGACGCCAGCGTTCACAGTTTATAAAATAAAGTCGTGCCTATTAGAGTCTAAAAAAACTGTTTTTCGTGTTAGCGGCGTTTCGTGTTGACAGTATCTCAAGGTAGAAAAGTTAGATTTAATCAATCAAGATATAAATTTAAAGGTTATAAAATTTCCAACCATGTTTTTCAATCGGTTTAATAGTTTGAGTGCTACGAGCAAAAATATTTGGAACAAAAAAAATGTAATTTTCTAAATTGTTTTTATTTTTATTTTCAAAATTGTTTTTAATTTTACTTTTATTTTCTAAATTGTTTTTATTTTTATTTTCTACAATGTTATTTTTTCTAAATTGTTTTAATTTTGTTTTTATAATTTTTTTTTTTTTTCTAAATTTTTTAAAATTTTTTTTTTCTAAATTTTTTTATTTTTTTTTCCTAATTTTTTTTTTTTTTTAAATTTAAAAATTTTTTTTCTAAATTGTTTTTATTTTTATTCTTAATTTTTGTTCATTATTTTGTCTCTAAATTTTTTTCTAAATTTGTTTTGTACATTTTTTTTTTGCATTCTTCAGCTTATTTATGATTGAATTAAAACAATAATGAAAAAATCTAAGGATTAATACCGAAATGGTTTGCTCATTTTAAAAAGAAGATTCATTTGCCGATTTGATTAGTATATGTTAAAGAACTCAAAACTAAACAGATTCTAAAAGAGGTTCGTTAACGTGATGTCTGCAAATTCAAATATTAAGTAGAAGAAACAATTTAAAATAGTAATTGCCTCATTTATTTTTGGCGCGCAATTTGTGAGGGGGTTTGCTATTTGACTCATCGACGGTCTCCCCGCCTATTTCCCCCTCACTTATATAGCCATACATAATTCGTCATTAAAATGAAATATATTTATTGCTGCTTTCTTCTGCCACGATTATTATATTGCTTGGCTTTCTTTGCTTGCTCGCGCCGTGCTCTCTTTTGGTCAATGTGAAGGCGGCTTTCTTTTGCACTCACCGTGCTCTTTTTACTCTGTCTCTCTCGCGAGCGCCAAAACAAAAAACCAAACAAAAATTGTTTATCATAACTTTTAATTGCTCTCAAAACTCTTCAGAATATATATGTTTGTATGTATGTGGGGCGTCGTGTGTTGAAGAAGTATCTGTTGGATATGGGTTGTTGCTGTCGATTGTAATTACTCAATTGCTCATACGCCACCGTCGACGTTTATTTTTTTCCAGTTAAGTACATAGATAAAACAAATGGAAATTGTTATTGTGGCTCTGGCATTTTTTTGTTGTTGTTCTGTTTGTTGTATTTTATAAATTTAATTTTGGGCAGGTGCTTGAACTTTTCTGGTTTACTCTGAGCGGCGGCGGCGCGGCGACCGGCTCTCTTCTGGCCTTTTATGGAAATTTTTTTTTGCGTTGCAGCAGCCCCCCAAAAAAACAAAACACGTTTTGTGCAACGACGCCAAATACAAATCATTGCAGTTCCAGTGTGTTTTTTTTTTTTATGCGCCGGTTTACCTTCACTGCAAAATGCTTTTGAAATCCAGTTTGGCGCAGCTGCAGTCGGCGCGACGCTGAGAATCCAAAAAGCGCAGCCGCAAAACAGTTACGAGGCAAACAACGCGATACAACAAAAAATAATTTCGCTGACCTACTAAAAATAACAAAAAAAAAAAACACAACGTGCAAAATATAATTAAATGTGCGTGTCTGTCAATAACTGTCAGTGTGTGTGTGTGAGAGTGTGTATCTGTGTGCCGATCGCGCGAAGTTCAAAAGATAAAAGCAATAAAAGGCAGCAACAACTGCAGCGCTTCCATTTATAAGCTCGACTTCTGCCTGCGGGCGACCTCAGAGAGTCAGAGAATTGGAGAATCGGCGACTGCGACTGCATTGCAAAAGCAACACATTTTGCTGCCTTTTTATTGTTATGGCAACGATTCTTGGGAGGCCTTTCTTTGCTTCGTTTACAATTTTTTTTTTTTTTTTTTTGCAGCTCTTCCTTTTTGCTCTCTTTTGGTGTGTTGCTAACGGTGCTTGGGCTTTATTTATATTCAAGTGCATCGGTATGTATGCTCGTGTGTGTAAACATGTTTTTTGAAGTTGCGTTTTTTCGCAAAATCGTATCACGAAATGGCTTTAACCCTTTCTTAGCCAAAGTATTTATAACGAATGCAACGAACCGTTATTATAAGCAGGGCAATTTTGGTAAAGAAAACACCAATGACCCAATAAACGATTTAGTTGGTGACCCCGTGCAGAATGCTCAACTTTTCTTGCTTAAAAACTTCAAAATTAGCAAAGCTTTGGGTTTTGTTTCCTCTTAAAGCATTTTAAACCAACAAACAACAGTGAAACCGTAACCGTTCACCGAAAGAACTGTTTCAAAATGTATACCGGTATCCGAAACCGATATTAAACTGTTTGCTGCTGGAATTAAAAAGCAAAACCATACCGAAATGGTGCACTGAGAAAAAAAAAATCAATTTAAAACCATGATTCAACATTTCTTTATCAAGAAGCTAGAAAAATCAAGTTTGAAATACTCCAAACTAAGATTAATATTTTCAAAATGAAGTTTTATCAGCTCACTCTATGTTTTAATTATGATCAACATCTCTTTAATAAATTTAACACAAAAAAAAAAAATCATTTACTTCTCAAAAATTCATAATCTTCTTCTGAAAACAGAATATTGTCAAATATTGTCAAACTAAAAATACTTTTATTTTGAAACTTCGATAGAAAAAAAAAAAAATATATATATATCATAATTAAAAAAAAAAAACCTTGCCTGGAAACGGACATGAACCCACAAAATCGGTATTTTTTAAGCTGTATGCACTTATTCCAGCGATTTTGCAACTTTTAGTCCCGTCCGAAAAGAAATTTTTCGAAAGAGGTCTGCAAAATACTTCTCCGCGGCGTCGACGATCTGTACTCGCGCGAGCTGAATAGCTATCTTTTGAGTTCTGGGAAGAGATGATAGTCCGAGGTAGCCATCGGACAAATAAGATGGGTGGAGCCCTAAATAGTTGATTTTAGCCATGGTTGCGATGCATTTGCAAAAATAAGGCCGTTTCGCAGCAATTTCGGCCTTCAATCACTCCAATAGTGCGCAGTAATACTCGCTGTTGATAGTTTTTCTTCCTTTTTTTCGAGGAAGCACACGAAGAGAAAGCCATGACAATCCCAGAAAACCAACGCCATGAGCTTTCCGTCCCATTGAGTCTGCCTAGGCTTTAGTACATTACAGAATGAGTGCCCATTCTGTTCTCTAGTGTGAAAGACTGGGTTCACACTGTTCGACGCATCCGACATGACAATCTAGTAGGCCCTTATTTGGTCTTGTTTTCATTGTGAATAGCTTGCCATTTGACATTGAAAACAATCCATCATGAAGGCCTACTCGATTATCATGTCTCATGCTTCGAACTGTGTGATCTTTTTCAACTTTTCTTTTGTTTCCTTTGCCGTTTTTTCACTCAAAAAAATAATAATTTGCAAACTCCTTATTAAAGTTTTATATACCATCTCCTTTTTGAATTAGTTATTAGCACACTAATAATTATAATTGTAAACTAAAACTTAAGGTATTTTTATAAGACTTAACGTCTGGTCACACTAATACCTAGCGTGGCGGCCAAAAGAAGCTTGAAGACTCATTAAAGAAACTAAATCGATTAAAATTAAGGCCATCCGGCAATTATAAAGTTTAAAAAGCCGAAGATATCGTTTTGATTTTTTTTTTAATAAAGCCAAACACGTCAACAACAATCAGCTGTCAAAACCAAACTAAGGGCTGCATCGGGCTAAATAAGAATGCAATATAAGGCACTATCATATATTTTTTTAAATTTTTTTAATTTTTTTTAATTTTTTTTTTTTAATTTTTTAATTTTTTTTTTTTTATTTTTTTTTTTTTTTATTATTTTTATTATTTTTTTTTTTTTTTTTTTATTTTATTTTTAATTTTTTAATTTTTTTTATTTTTTTTTTTTAAATTTTTTTTTTTGCGATAGCCGCCCTCTGGCGGTCAATGGGATTACTTTTCACCTCACCTAGTATATTACAGTCAGGCTTGACCGACTTTCTTACTTTTTAAGTTTAATGGGTCGATAAATAATGTTGATTTCTAAATTGGTAGGAATGATTTTTAGATTAAATAGTGGGAGATATGAGGAAGCGGTGGAGGGAAGAACAAATAAACTTCAATTACCGGCAAGTATAAGAATTATCCGTTTTCTTGATCAGCGGTGGGCATGAAATTCGAGTTTAGGTGCTGTCCAACAACAACAGAAGGAAAGAAAAAATATCCCTTATAAGCGAGCCACGAGTCGTGCAGCCGTCTGTGTGTCTTTCGGTTGTGTACACTTCGGGTATTTGGTTTTTTTCGCAGTCTGCTCTGGTTGCAATCTGGCGCCTTCATTGCATGTATTTTGTCTTTGATATTCTTTCTTTCTTTAAACAACCCTCAAAGGTATGGAATCAGTTCACAGCAAGGGCTTTTGCCCACCGCTGCTCTAGATTTTATTTTCTATGAGATCTAACAGGATCGGAGATGCTTCCTTCTGGCTGTTACATAAACTTTGCACCCTTTGTACCTTTCTTACATTCTACAGAAAGAACTGAAAAACAACAATAACCAAATTAGAAAGATAAACTAAACTCAAATTAATTGCTTGCTTCAATTTAAAACCAGTTACTCGCCAAATGACTAATTCTATCTTTTCAATTGTCTTAAATGTATCTTCTATTTTCAGCTTGAATCGATCAATAAGTAGCTTAATTGGGGCTGCAGGCAAAAAAAAAAGAAAAACAACAACAACAAAAAGTTGCAGTATCAACAAAAATAGGCAGATACATGTATTGTATGTATGTTTTTCTGTGTATCTCTCTGGGTAGTACCTGTTGTGAGCCGCTGAGTTACCTACAAACGTGAGCAATGGCCAACTAGAACAACACGTTCACTTGTGACAACTAAACAAAATGAGCCGGGTTGGTGGGGGGAGGGGAAGGAAACGCAACAGCGGGGCCGATAAAGTAAAAACGTGTTTTCTGTTGCAACCGTCATTGTCGCCGCTGCTATTTATCGCTGCCATCCCCCCCGCCCCCCCTTTTCCACAGTTTATTTTATATCTGGCAAGAAACGTGCTTTTAGAACGGAATGCCAGCCCAACTGGAATTGTATCTAATTAGTCTACCGGTCTGCGACAACTGTGAAATAATTGTACTTGTTCAATTGGCCCAAGCTGCCATACAGAAGGTGCCACAAATTAGACGCCTCCCCCTTTTTACAATAAATAAGCTAAATGAGACAAATTTTATGCCCCGAGTGCATAAATATTTTGACCAGTAAATTATTAAGTTTAATTATTTGTTGACACTGGCATTTTGTTTTCACTTAATTATTTATGTTTTTGTTTTTGTTATTTTTCGGCAGCCGCCCCTCGCTCAGGATTGAATATTAACCCGAAAAACTGCAATTAAATGCACATTTTTGTGGATTTTATTTTTGGGGAAAAAATGTGTCAATGCCAGCTAATTTTTTTAATGCATAATTAATGCCTGGCAATGCTTGTATGGGGAGGCTAATTAAATGCAATTTATCGCTGATCCAAATCAAATAAAAATATTTGGAATATATGGTAAAAAAGAGGAAGGTAGGTGTTGAAATATTTTTGTCACCGGAAGTGGAAATTGCTTTAACCCTTTCAGAAATAAATCAACTTAAATTTTTTAGGTCAACAGAAAATAAACTTTACTACCTCAACGCAAAGATATAAGAAGAAAACAAGTCTACGGTTTACACAGTACTACATTTATTATGTTTTAATAATTGTATAAATAACAATAATAATAAATGTGGACCATTCAAGCTTTTTGACTTGCCAACAAAATAAAAGCCAATCAGTTCTTAGTTTTAATTGAGTCGATCGAAAATAGAAGCAAAAATGTTTTAACGATCTAAGAAGCTTTGAAGCTAAGTTTAAACCAACACCTTTGGTTCTTTAAGATAAGAAACTGGTCCATTGAATTGAACTTCAGACCTTATGAGGGACTCAAAACAATTTCCCTTTCCGAATAAGAAATATGCTGTCCCGTTCTATCTGCACCGAGAATTTGAAAATTTTCCCGAATAATTTGGATAACGAATTTTTACTTCAATAATTTTACTATGAATTTCTGTGTTTGACAATATAATGGTTTGGTTCAGAGTGACCATATTTGAACGCTTTCGGGTTCGGTTAAGAGTGACCATATTTGGCAAACATAAAAATACTAGAGTGGCATATATTTATTCAAGGCGCTTTTAGATTGCCTGTTTATGTTTAAAATATATAAAAATGGGAAAAATAATAATTTAAAGCATCACTTATATAGAAAAATACTAAACATTTTAATGCGTTTTCATAAAATTTCAATAGTTTAAAACAAAGTTCTGGAACCCACAGGAATTTCAAATTCATAAAAAAATACCTTCCTCAGCTCATCTCTTCTCCCAACCGAACCTTCTGCAGAATTTGAGAGATTAGCTGCCTTGCTTTAAGTGATGTATGTTTATGAAAACCATAAAAGTGTCCTAATACAGCATTTAAAAGGGTAAATTGAAGTTAATTCCTTTTTTTAAGCAAGCATCTATGAAAGGTCTAAACTAAAGTGGACCGTCTTTGGGGTACATTCTTACCCCGAAATACAAAGAATTGATCAAGAAATAATAAAAGATAAAAATAAAACACAAATTCTGACTCATATAATGTTTGAATTTTCTGAAATCTAGCGTTTTAAGTATTTTTGGGGTACAAATGTACCCCAAGGATAAATAAACCCTAATTCTGACTCATATAATGATTGAAATTTTCGAAATCTTGCGTTTTTAATATTTTAGGGGTACAAATGTACCCCAAGGATAAATAAATAAACCCTAATTCTGACCAAAATTTTTAATTTTCCTATATCTACCGTTTTAAGTATTTTTGGGGTACAAATGTACCCCAAGGATAAATAAATAAACACTAATTCTGTCTCATATAATGTTTGAATTTCACTAAATCTTGCGTTTTAAGTATTTTTGGGGTACAAATGTACCCCAAGGATAAATAAATTAACACTAATTTTGACTTAAATGTTTGAATTTCCTAAAGATTGCGTTTAAAGTATTTTTGGGGTACAAATGTACCCCAAAGACGGTTCTAGGAATAAAGATAGATCTCAATCTAAATAAATATTTTAAAAGCGGGAATTTAATATACAAAATTAGACTTTTATGCAGCCAGATACTGGCGTTAGGTGTAAAGCTGGTAAGGAAACTTTTATTTGTTGTATTTGTCAAAAATAAACCAAATAAAACAGCATTAAAAGATTCTATAAAGCATGCTATAAAGAATAGTGAATACAATATGCAGCGAAATTTCACTTTATCCAGAAGATTTAAATGATTGATGTGCGCTAAACACGAAACTGTATTTTAAAAACGCTGCATATAAGCACTTTGTCTTTTAGCATTGGGATATTAAATGAACCATTACCATTATAAAAACGCTGCATCACGTCAGGTTTCTAGCTTAATATACTTTTTTTTTTAATTGAAGATAATCCATTTTGACTTTAAGAGTGCGAATTGAAAAAAATTTCAAATAAAATTTCTTTAAGAAGTATTAGAAATCTTTCTTATTTTCGTGTATGTGTGGTGCTGAAATATTATTGGCTTCTGATCGTGAAAGTGTTGTGTCGTGCTGGAAAAATATGGAAGGCGCCCCACTCTTCTAGGTAACCATTCACCGAAGGTAACCGACTCGGAAACGTAAGTCTTTATCTCAAAACAGTAAAAGAATCCTGATAATTATTATTTTATAGTTCCAAGTGAAAGATCTTTTGAAATTATGTAATTACGTACAAATTGACACAATGATGAGCTATTTCGTTGGGCGCCAAATTAACACCTTGTCATTATATTTTCTTAAGTATTTTGTGTGCAAAGAAACAAAGTAATAAGACGATTTAAAGGCATTAAAAACACATAATCTAAACAGACACAACAAAAAAAAAAAAAATTTCCAAAAATAAAGCTGTCAAGTGTATTTTTGGGTTCTGTTGAGGAGGGTGGTGGGGTTTGGGGGGGTTGACGAGACTTAAACTCCAATTACAGGAAATTATGAGTTGTGAAGCAATGAGAGAGACAGAGTGAGAAAGAGAGTAACATTTATATAATTTCTTTTTCTTTCGTTCTGGCAAAAACAAAGTTCACTTTATGTTGCGCTGTTTGGTTGCCCCTTTGGCTCCGCCCAAGTACCGTACTGTTCCCTTGCCGTTGCTTTGCAAGCTTTTTTTCTTCTTTTTTTTTCAAATTTTGTCATTTACTTACAAGATACATTGCAGATACATATGAGTCTGTATGTATGTATGTATGTTTAAAGTATAGTCGTGTATTTGGCGGATGTCATGCTGGGTCTCTCGAAGGTCGGAAGTGTAGTTTTTTAAGTACACGATGTCTAAATAATTTGATATATGGCGCCATTGTCGTTTGCCATCATCTTTATGTAGTATAACATATAGAATGCGATTGTGTTGCTGTATGTACAATGTACATAAATGCAACTGTATCTTGTATCTTTTACTGTGTGTGTGTGTGTGTGCAAAGAAAGTGGTTGTAAAGCAAGCATCTAGTTGAGTTGCTGTAGATTTTATGCTCATCGAGGTCATCTTGATGGTTGTTGCTACATATGAAGCATTATAAGAAAGATAATGCTTCTAAGAACTGAATTACTTAGGGAACATTAAGCAAGGTTAAGGCAAAATTTCAAAGCTGTTTCTATATTATTAAAATATAAAAGATTTATTCATTTTCTTAGAACAATTTCATTTTCGCTAGTTGAATGATTTTGATAAGCTCATGCAGCATCTTTAGAAAGCTTCTTCTTAATGATATAGTCATCCGATTTGGATTAAACTTGTCAAGAATTATGTGGAAACATGTTAAATAAATAAATGCTAAATAGAAGTCAAAATCAAATTATCGCACCAAGACCAATTTTCGGATTTTTGGGGTACAAATGTACCCCTAGGACGGATTAAGGATTAAGATGTTAAAATAATGTGCTTATTTGCGAATAATACAAAAGACACAATTGAAATCAAATGAAAAAAATGATTTTTGGGGCACAAATGTACCCCAAGAAGGGTTTTAGGATTAAGAAGTTAAAATAATGTGCTTATTTGCAAATAATGCAGAAGACACATTTGAAATAAAATTTTAAAAAAATTATATTTGGGGTACAAATGTACCCCAGGGTTAAGAGGTTAAAATATGGTTATTTGCGAATAAACGGACCATTGAACAATGAAATGATACCCCAGACTGATTAAAAATTATTGCGATAATACAAGACAATTGAAATCAAAGAATGATTTTGGGGCACAATGTACCCCTACGGTTTAATTAAGAGGTTAAAATAATGTGCTTATTTGCGAATAATACAGAAGACACAATTGAAATCAAATGCAAAAATGATTTTTGGGGTACAAATGTACACCAAGGACGGTTTTTAGATTAAGAGGTTAAAATAATGTGCTAATTTGCGAATAATACAGAAGACCCAATTGAAATCAAATGAAAAAATGATTTTTGGGGTACAAATGTACCCCAAGGACGGATTTAGGATTAAGAGGTTTAAATAATGTGCTTATTTGCGAATAATACAGAAGACACAATTGAAATCAAATGAAAAAATGATTTTTGGGGTAAAAATGTACCCCAAGAACGGTTTTAGGATTAAGAGGCTAAAATAATATGCTTATTTGCGAATAATACAAAAGACACAATTGAAATCAAATAAAAAAAAATGATTTTTGGGGCACAAATGTACCCCAAGAACGGTTTTAGGATTAAGAGGCTAAAAAAATGTGCTTATTTGCGAATAATACGAAAGACACAATTGAAATCAAATGAAAAATAAATAAAAAATTTGTCGAGGTGATTATCTAGTGACGAAAGCATATTTTAAGCGACAAAACCTTTCAAATTTACGTTTGTAAAAAATTACCAAAAGAAATTGAACCATTTTAAATTAAAGAATTATTTGGCATTTACCTAAATGTATTATTTCTAAAATGTAATTGAAATCAATAGAAATTTTGGTGTTAAATATGCTTTCCTCCCTAGAATTATCACCTCGATAAAAAGTTATTTTTTATTTGATCCACACACATTGCCCAAAATTGCATTTCCTGCGCCCTGACTGAATGCATTGAAAACTGCACAAAATTTCATTAGTCAGCGGTTTAGCCTTCCCTCCAATAAACCAAAAACCAGCAGGCACAGAAGGCACCAGAAAAATAATAATTAAAAATTCAACAGTAAAATGAAATTGTTGGGCTGCTAAGCACAAAATCGCATAACTAACGCCCAACGCGCGCCGGGCGCAATGCTCACGCGGCAAAACTTTAAGATACTTTTCGTGGTGGAGAGAGAGCGAAACTTTTCTTCATTGTTTTTTGTTCTTTGTTTTTTTGTTTACTTCCCCATCACGGTATTTCACTCACGAATTTCATTTCAACATAGAATTAGAATTCTTTTTGGTCCAAAGTAAACGTGGCACGCAATAATCATAATAACAATAATAATATAACAAAACAAAAAGAACATGGCAAAATGTTGTAATGAGTCAAAGTGAAAATAAACTGGCCTAAAGATGGAAATACAGAGAAAGAGAGAGGGAGAGAGAGAGAGAAGTGAAAACTAATTGTAGCGTAGCGAATTAGACGGCAGGGGCCAAAAAGTTGGGTCGAAAAAAAAAGGAGAACTAAAAGCATACATTTCTATGCAAGTCACGGCTTAGTAGTCTCTCCCCTCGGGTGGGTCCACCCCTCCACTCGCATCCGCACCCACGCACACTTGTAATTGACGCAAGTTTCAAAAGTGCTGCATTACATGGATTTTGGGGTGGGTTAAGGGGAGGGAGGGATTGCTGGGTAGCGCATGTGCGTGGCATATTGAAAAACAAAAGGCAACGGAACTCAATCGTTGTCGAGACGACATTCGGTTGGCTAGAAGGTAATAGAAAAAACCGTTAGCAGTCGCTCGTAATTGGCATTTAAAAGTATGTCGCATGTCGCCCAACTACGAACAACGAAAGCGATGAGCCGTGGCTCTGCAGATGGACATGGAACATGGGCATAAGAACGTGTCAAGGCAGCCGAAAAAAAAAAAACCTCAGGGCAGGTAACTTTTGCCCGCATGTACGTATGTACCTTATGCAGCTGTTAAATATCTCAAGAACTGTTGATGTATTACAAGAAAGGAAAGCAGGGTAGTTAGAATATTGAAAAAGTGCGTGAATTTATTAAAAATAACACAAAATCTTTAGTGAGATAGAAGATGTGTGCACGGTATATTTCTTACAAATTATATATTTTTTTTTATCAACCCCATTTTCTATATGGCCGATTTATGTATTTTCTTCAGAAAGGTTAGCGCTATGTTTATGTTAACGACATTTAAAAGGCAAAAGAATATGATAAAACTGACCTAAAAACCTAATTTGGCGTACTAATAGATCATAGTAATCTAGGTAATCTACATATTTATTTCTAAATAAATAAATTTACGATCAGTTATTTTTAATATTATAAAATCCTGATTTTCGCAAAAAAAAAAAAAAAAAAAAAAAAAATTTAAAATAAAATAAATTATAAAAAAATTAAAAATTAAAAAAAAAATAAAACCAAAAAAAATAAAAAATAAAAAAAAAAAAAAAAACAAAAAAATTAAAAAAAAATAAAATAATAAATAATCTTCCATAGTCAGGAAATGCGTATACCGAAAACATCCAATAAACACTCAGAACCTGAAACGGAACTGGCACAGAAAATACGCATTTTTTTTGAGAACTGGTACTCAAGAACAGATATTGTTTTAACTATAGATGGGCGCGTGTCAAGTCAAACACGCACGTTTCAAAATTTCATAAACACGACACGTATGACTTTATTAATAGTGAAAAAAGAGTTCCAACAAATCGATAAATCGAAGATATACACGACATCCGCCCAATTCTTGTTGGAACCGTCAATGCCAAAAACAACCGAAACATCGTACCGGTATAGTTTCGATTCCCAAACAGCGCACAGTTTAGTTCAAAAAAATATTAAAAGTTCTTCTTAAAACTTAAACTAGACGTGGACGAGGCACATATCCCGTTCCGAATTTTTCCAAATGTTAAAAGAATAATATTCAGCTTGAATTTAGTAGTAATTAATTCTTCTCGTGACGTTTTGAGAATTTTAAAATATTTTTCCTTCTGTCTCAGGAAGCATTTCAATTCATCGTCGTGAACTTTCCACTTGGAAAGTTACACTTTCTGGTGCAAAGTCGTTGATTTAAAAGGATTTGTAAGTTATACCAGTACATAACGTTATGTCGAAATAAAAACGAAGGTATCAATACGTAAACGAAATAAGCTAAAACCTAAACGCAGGTTTTGGTACGTACCAGAATACGAACCGGAACCGATATACCATTCGGTTGGATTCACTAGGAGCCTAGTAGTTGTATTACAATCTCAAACCGTCATATGAAACGATTCGGTCGACTTGATAACATAAAACGACGACTTTGATAACATAAAATGACTTCCTTAAGCTAAAGATAATTGTAAATTTTTGAAATTTGTGTCTATTAAATCATCTGAACGAATTAGCTCTCCACGCATTTCTTCAACAAAATATTTTTATTTTTTTCATTATTTTGGTAAGGTTACTTCTGAAATAATCCTTAGTGATGCGGAATCTTAGATACTGCCATAGTTTGTACAAACGCTTAATATGTACTTCTAGCCGAAACTTCAGGGGAAGAGAAGTGTCGGGCGGAATAAGATGTTCCATTGATCCCACAACATTTGGTATTCAACTATCTCCTGCAATTGTCTTCTGTCCTTTTGATACATCTCAACAGTTTGGTTTCCTTTCTTAAAAGCTTGTGACTAAATATTGCAAGTCTTTAATTAAAAGATTGTACGGCATACAGATGCGCGCGTGAGCTTAACTTATTGTCACGCACGATTTACACACCTTTCATGGAGCGTTTTGCGGCATGCACGAACCATGCACGATTTAGGGAGGCGCCACACTTGATCACGCACTATAAAAAATTTATCTCTAAAGCAATTTAGCAAATTACACCGTAGTTTTGTTTAAATTCATCGCTCTTTAATTATTTTGAAAATGGTATAAAAATAATAAGATTAGAAGAAAAAAAAACTCGCTGAGCTTGGTGGAATGTTTAACACTTGATTGGACATTTTTTTTTCACGATATTTATTTTGTCAAAATTCCAGATACATTTTCTACAGAAAGCTATATGTAATTTAGAATTACGTGAATACCGCGTGCATATTAAAGATTTTTGATGTTTATCACGCACGAGGCACGGATGCACCTGCACGAAACAGTGTGTTTTTTCACGATCACGTCGAGACACTTCGTGAAAAACCGTGACCCGTTCAAATTCACTTAACGCGCGAACGGTATATATTTTATAGTTGATTGTTATCCTTTATCTTAAACCATTTAATTTCAAATTTGGGAGTCTGGATCGGAGGAGATTGATTTCAAAATTTTGGTCATGATAGACTGGGCTAGGATTTTCGTTTCCGCGCACATCTCTAGTGAAAGGGCGATCTTGGTATCGCAAAAAATGTGCATTGCCTTTATCCTTTGACATTATTTCAAAAAGAAAAGTAGGGCCGATTTCTCGTTTTCTAAATAACTTCTATGTCTCAGATAAACATTAATTTTACTCTGTTATTTGTAAGTTTATGTGACGAATAGTGCTATGTAGGAGGTAAGAGATCAGCCCTTAGTCTACTTTATTTCTAAAGAAATCTTGTAAGTATATTTTCGCCGTCCGGAAAAGCACTGGCTTGATTAAAGAAAATTTGGCCGTGCGTGAGGGGCAAGATCCTGTTTGTGTATCTGAGTTGGAAAAAGTATTCCATAAGAAAATTTTTAAATATTTTAGCAATAATTACAAAATCTTTATTTAAAAAAATTATGAACTTTCCTTCTAACTTTGCTTGGATTTATGCATCTATTGCATTAATTTCCCATTTAAATGATATTTCCCCAATTTCACAGTTTAATTCATCTCTTGCTAATTGAATTTGATAAATGCCAGTGGCTTATTATTAAGTCATTTGCTGATGTTTAACATCTAATTTAAACCGCCCTCCGCCTACCGAAAATCCATTTACACCGCCGCCAACACATTTCACCAGTCGAAAGTGTACACAAAAGAGGCAAAAAGGAGGCAGCAGCAGCAGCTCACAGATGCGAGTATCTGTATCTGTGTATCTGTATCTGCTTCAATCGAAGTACGAGTAACGTATACAGATCATTTTTTTTTCTCTTTGCCCCTTTTTAAATGTAATTCTTATTGCTCGTTTTTGGAAATGCTGTTGTTGTTGTTGTTTTTTTGTTATTGTTTGTCATTATTTGTGCTTACTTCTTCGCACTCTCTTCTCTCTGTGTGTCTGGCTGGTTCGGTTCGGTTCTCTGGCAGGGCTTTGCTTTGCTTTACCGCTGCTTAAACATTATTTGCTGTTATGTAAGCAAGCGGCGTCGTCGCTGTTGACGTCGGTCGCCGCCGCCGCATATTTTGTTTCAGTTTCAGTTTTTATTTTATTTTTTTTTATATTTTTTTTTGTTCATTTCTTCTTCTTCAGCTGCTGCTGCTGCTGCTTTTGTGCCGTTTGCCGGCGTTTTGCTTCATGTGCATGTGGCCACATTATTTGGTAATTGTCTCTGTATTATTGTGTGTGTGGCTGTGTAAGTGTGCGCGAGTGTAACTGTGTGTTGGCCAGGTTATTGAACTTGAATCGTCAAGTGACGTGTGGCCTGCTGCTGCTGCTGCTGGGCAAAGGCCTGGCCTGGTCTTGGGTTGGGTTGGGTTTTAAAATCGGTTTGTTTTCAGACTTTTGCGGTCGCTTTGTGCCGTTTCTGCTGTTGTTAGTCAATTGTATCTGCAGGTCGTCGGTACGTCCACTCGAGCATTGCAACGCTCACAATTTTTGGGGCACAGAAAGAGATGCGATAATTATTGCGGTTTAAACTAATGCTTCGGCCTCAAGTACACCTGGTGAAAATTTCAACTCAAAACTGGACGTCAAGTTGAAAAGTTCAGAACATATATACCTATGAGTAGAAGTAACATAATTTTAAACTGACTTACATCTATTAAAAACATCTATTACTGACAGAAAAGCATTTTACATTGAAGCAATATTGTTTAAAAAGCTGTGCGCCACTTTGGTGCCGCAATTACTCACAGTGGATTAAGAAATATGCCTCACAGTAATCATTTTTGGGTCCCTTGAATTGAAATATGACTCGAAAATGTGAACCTAAAAACCTCGTATTCCTGATTCGGAACCTTCTTTTTTGAAAAAAAAATTCAGTTCCATAAATTATTTCATAAAAAATTTATTAAATCAAATCATGCGGAATCGGAATTGTATAATGTTTTCGCTTCTTAAAACCAGTTGATTTAATTCACTTTTACCTTAAAATTTTAGTTTATATTATTTCATTTATATTCCTTCAAGAGATGGAAAAAAAAGTGATTCGAATTCTTAAAACGTTTCTTGGAAATCAAAGCTCTTAATAATTCCGATCAATCGAATTTGGAAACGAGAACAGACCTTATTGACCTAGTATTCACAATTTTAGAAAGCGATAACAAATATAAGCAACCAATCAAAAACCGGATTGGGCATGGTTTAGAGACCGTCAGGCCCACATTTATCTTCAATTTATACTACCAAGATACCCCAGATTTTATACACTAATATTTACATTCAAAAAATCACCTTAACACAAAAGGATTTGAAATAAACACATTTTCATTTTCTGTTGCACTTATTTTTATAAGGTATACAATTTTTGAATTTGTCTTAATGAAGCAGTAAAAGTTTTAAGGTGGCGCTTTATCGGGAACTACCAAAATTGACCAATTATATTTTTTTTGTTGATACCCGAAAAATTTTTCAGTGTATGTCGCCACTTTGTTCTTTTTTTAAAAACCCTGTTTAGTTTTCTTTTTATTTCATGTCTCTAGCTGCTCTGGAGCCCGAGATACAGCAATTTAAAAAAATGCTTATCAAAAAAGGAAAAAGGGAAATTTCAAAATCCATGTCGGTAGGCTGCACCCCCTTCCCTTATGCGTCGTAACCCTTCCAAGCAATACATTTTAAATTCTATAACCATTAATAATTGTTTATTCTATATAATTTGCAAGTTTCTATCAATTTCGTACTCCATTTAAATCACCTATATTCTCTAATTCAGTCAGATAAGAACTTTGTCAGTGCTGTCAATCAGGATTGCGGCCAGTGCTGCCTAGCGAAATTATTTGTTTGGGAAACGGAATACAGTGGATCGATACGTAATAATGCTTAAAACATAGGTCTAGAAGATTCGAACAATCTATCTTTAGAATTGTGGGAGATGCCGAGCTCTTCGGCAAGGGCAAGGGAATAAACGAATCAACAAAGCCAATCAGTCGCTCGTCAGCGTTGAAAGAAGTAGGTCATAACCTCTTTGCGTCGCATTATAGAGTGTATTGCACTCTCACTTTTTCGACTCGGTCTTTTGCACCTAGCATTTGGAAGATTATTTAATCAAAAATCACCCTGATGAGTCTAATTCGAGTTCTCTTGATGATAAAAACGAGATTAATTTCATGTGCGATTAAAAGAAGACTCTAAAATTATCCACCCATATGCTCAAAATGGGATTTAATCTAGATTCACAACTTCCTTATTATTCTAAATATTTCTAATCAATATGAATCGAAAAAGACTCGCAAGCGATTCGAAATTCGACTAAAATATGACTTAAAAAAGACTCGAAACTGATTAAAAAGAGATTAAAAACGACTCTTTAAGAAGAGAAGAAGCTAGGGTACCATTTTCTTCCGAAAAAAAATATTATTTATGATCAGAAAATAAGCGTAGCTATGACTATTTTAATCAGATTTTTATCTGATTGCTTTCGTACTCTAGTAGAATTCTTTTAATTAACCATACTTCTTTAATTTACAATAGAATAATGCTTTGGGTAATCTTTGTGGTAAAATTGACTTTTTTTCAGTTGACTATAGTCAACTTAATTTTGGTGTTCTTAATAGAGCTTTCCGAAATTTTTTCCCCCTATCGTTGAAACGGTGTGGTACTAACTATATTTTGCATGAACCCTTTGACGTTCTCTGTGGTAATTTTCAGCAATTTTACCGAGTGACTAGTTCTGAGACTGCTATAAAATCGAATTTTTTACCATTTTTATACCCTAGAAAACTTTTATTTTATTTATTCCTTATTTAAGTATTAACATAGAACTCTTCTTACAAGCGTTATCGTGTCGCGATTGGGCGGAAGGTGGGCTGCTATTTTCTGATTTCTGGAAACTGACATATACAGTCCCGTACACTAATCATGTCTAAAACACGTCACAAAGCCAGCAGATAAGCAATTTATTTCACCAACAAAGTGTCAGATGCAAACGACCCAGCCACAACTACCCAGTCCGGCCCGCAGCAGCTCACTCATCATCCCACCCACCCGCCTCCTGGGGTCACTCCAAAATGCATATGGAAAGCGATGGCGTCGACATCGTTGCCATTTGCATCACGCGCCGCCGTTGCGTCCGGCAGCGTGACGCAGCATTCAAACATCAACAGACATGGCAAATAAATTTTGCATGCCTTTTAAGCCACGGCCAGACCCTGAGTCAGAGAGCGCCAACTCATTCCATTCCAGACAGTTAAAAATAGAGCACACGCAACGGCGGTCTGACCACCACGCTCATCAGCATCAATGCGTCGTATAATCAAAGTGCATTTTTTTGTTTTTGGGTGGTGCGTCTCGAGGCTAAAAACCGCCAACCCTGTGTTTCAAAATTATGCAACAGCTCAAATGCATTTGGCAAATTGTGTTTCTGTTTAAATTTTTGTTTGTTAATTAAATGCATCACCCCCGACAACTCTTTTGCTCCATTCGATGGGGGTTGCATTTTTGGCTGTCATTTCACCTTTTGCTGCTGCTGCTGCTGCTTTTATTAACAATAATTGATTTTTATTGTCTTTTCATTTCAAAGTTTTAATTGCAAAAAGTTTTCATTCTCGTTGAGGGTTGTATTGCATTCTGCATGCAAAAGAAGAAAAATATTGGGGGTGGTTTTCTACCCTGTTCTCGCTGTCATTTGAAATTGAACTAATTGAAAATGCTGTGTCTGAATATATATATACGCGCATAACTCATAAAAGACTGACTAACTAAGCTCACTTGTCTTAGTCGAAGTCACAGACCAATATTCGCCGCCCCTTCTCCCTGCCCAAGCCAACTTAATACCGGTGAGACTCGTGTGTGCGTCTCTCTTGTGGGTAATGAAAGTGTTCCAAGTTCTAGTTTTGTGGTGAAAGCGCATTCAATTTCATGCAATTTGTCTTTGATAGAAATAATAGATGAAAACCGATGGATGAGTGGATGAATGAATGGATGAGGGGGGAGAATGTAAAAACAAAAATTTATTTCTGGTATTTTGTGGCCAATTGTGGAAATTACTAATCAACTAAAATACTGAGAGAGTTCAATTGATTTTTTCGTCACACTTTTTATAGAAAATTATATTCTTGACTGCCTGCCTGGAATTTTAATTTGGAATTGCTGTACATTATGCATAGTAATTTTTTGTTATTGTTGTTCATAATTCGGTTAGAAAATTTAATAAATTCTAAAAATGATTGGAAAGCCTATAAAAGTATAAAATTTCTAGTGTGACCTAAAAAAAGCTAAATTTCTAATCGTAAGAAGCAGAAACCAGGTAATACCTTCTGGTATACTTTATTAAAGATTGTGAATACATATTCTAGGAATAGGTTTAGTATCTATTTTAAAACAAACAGCAAAAACTTCTTATTTCTTTAAATATTATTATCTGGATCAATTCAGCGATTACCTTGTATGTCGAACGAAGTTTTTAAAAGAGGTGCGCGCGTGACCTGAATTTAAACGTGTCACGGTGTGTCACGACGTGTTCATGAGAAAACACAGCCTTTTGTGCGTGTGCATCTGTGATGCGTGCGTGATTCGTGTGGGTTAAAGATATACCTCGTGAATATAAGTCATGCAGCATTCACGAACTTTTTTCTCTATTATATTTGATTAGTAATAATATTTTTAAAACTGATTTGCTTTGGATTTTGTAAATAAACTGCTAGCAGCTGCTCCATACATAAGGCGCAGTGTGACCATGATAGAATTAAGGTCTCTCCACGTTAAAATTCGTGGGTAGTTGATCGTGCGTGATCGTTCGTGACCTCTTCTTTAATCGTTCATAAGTTGTGAGTGACGCAAGAAGCTTAAAAAATTGTGTGCCTGAATCGTGCGTCAAGAGATTTTTATTTCGAGAATCGTACGTTACGTGAAGGAAAAATCGCTCACGCGCGCACCTCTAGTTTTAAGGTTATTTTTATTCATGTTTTTAAAACAATGAAAGCATAAACCCCGAATCACCGAAAAAAGGCGCATTATAAATGCATGACTTTAGCTTTAGAACAAACGTGAACCGTCTTTGGGGTACATTTTTACCCCATTACATTTATATGAGAATCATTTTAAATGCATGATTTTAACTCTAGAAAAGTCCTTAGTCAAAACTAACGTAAACTGTCTTTGGGGTACATTTTTACCCCAAAACCTAAGTAAGAAAATCAGATAAATCCAAATGAAATCTGAATGACAATTTAAAGTTTCTTAGGCTGGGTTCACACTGTTCGACTCATGAGACATGATAATCTAGTAGGCCCTTGTGTTTTCTTGTTTTCATTCTGAAAAGCTTGTCATTTGACATTGAAAACAAGGCAACATGAAGGCCTGCTCGATTATCATGTCTCATGCGTCGAATAGTGTGAACTAGGCGAGACTTAGGCGTTTCCCGCGTTTCCAAAAAAAAACTGCATGTTTGGGACGGGATTAAAAGAACCTCATGTCTATGAACTTAAAATTTGATCTTTAGTTTGGTAGGATGCAAGTTTAATATTTTTCCGGTTCAAACCCGATTTCGAACTATATTGAACCGCTTTAAGAGTGGTTCAGTTTTATATCTTAGAAACAATTTCCACTATAAAATTTGTTTATTTCCGAACCAGAGTGCTACGTTTCAAAAAGGGTTCGGAGTTAGACATAATGCAGGTTCCGAACCATGGTCAACCGGTTTAGAGCCATCTCTCAGGACTTATTTGAGGAATAAGCTTGAAATTTGAATTGTGGATTGTTAATATGGTGTTAGATATTTTCGTAAAAAACCAAAAAGTTCTTTAGAGCAAAATCTCCGGAAATATTTACGCTTTGAACTTGAAATTTGTTATGTAGTCTGTAATATAAAGTTAAATATTTTAATGGTAGTTTAAGATCGGTTCCGAACCCTAATAAACCGGTTCAAAAGTGGTTAAGAGCCATATTTCAGAAATTAATTAAGCAAAAACGAGAAGGCAAAGCTAACTTCGACTGTGCCGAAGTTTTAATACACTTGAAAAACTTTACTCCAACTGATTTAACTGCAAAAATATATATAGGATATAGATATCAGATATTTAAAATTTTTAAATCATTGCTAATAAAAATTTGATACCATAAAAAAAACTTTTCTTAGTAAAACACATTTTCCGACCGATCCATCCTATGGCAGCTATATGCTATAGTCATCCGATTTTGATCATTTTTTTCAAAATTATGTGAAAGCATATAAAACTAATATATACCAAGATTGGGGACGCTACGATAAAAAACAAAAAAGTTTTTCTCACTAGAACAAGTTTTTTGACCGACCGTTTATATGGCAGCTATATGCTATAGTCATCCGATTTTGATCAATTTTTTCGGAATTGTGTGGAAACATATAAAACAGATATATACTACGTTTAGAGACGCTACGATGGAAATCAAAAAAGTTTTTCTCACAAAGACTTATTTTTCGACCGATCGTTCCTATGGCAGCTATATGCTATAGTGATCCGATTTTGATACATTTTTCCAGAATTATGTGAAAGCATATAAAACTAATATATACCAAGATTAGTGACGCTACGATGGCAAACAAAAAAGTTTTTCTAACTAGAACTAGTTCTTAGACCGATCGTTCCTATGGCAGCTATATGATATAGTCATCCGATCCGGCCGGTTCCGACATATTAGTTGCGTGCAGTAAAAAGAAGACTCTGTGCAAAATTTCAGCTCGATAGCTTTAAAACTGAGAGACTAGTTCGCGTAGAAACAGACGGACAGACGGACAGACAGACGGACGGACGGACAAGCGGAAATGAACTCAGCTCGTCGTCCTGATCAAGAATATATATAGTTTATGGGGTCGGAAATGAATATTTTTATGCGTTACAAACTTCTGGGCAAAATTAATATACACTTTTCAAGTGTATAAAAACAAAGTTTGGTGTGTAGATTGGTAATATGAAGTTTTTTAATTAATCCGGGTCAAAACCGATAACGATCCAGAATGAACCAGTTAAAAGTGGTTCAGAGCCATATCTCAGATATTATTTGTACTATAAATTGAACATTTTGTGTTCGAAAATTTGGAGTTAGATATTTTTTTCGATTTTTTTCGATTTATAACTGGTTTCGTACCAGTTTGACCCAATTCAAATGTTGAAAGCAAATTCCAACCGGTTGGATTTTGATTATAAACTTTCTTATAATGATATTGAGAAGTCCATCCAATTCTTAGGACCCCAGATCAACGGGATTATAGATAGTTTTAAATAAAGAAGGTGATATTAAATTGAAACCGTCAGCATACTGATTGGACGTGTGAAAAAACTGTAACTCGTGAGGGAACGGGTTTCCGTAGGTCCCGAAAAGCAATGTGGGATCGTGTCATGATTGAATTTGAAATTTGGGGTCCGAATCGGGACGGGTCAGGATAGACTAATGTCTTGATCGTATTTATTTAAATTTGTGATTAAGTAGGGGATAGGGGTCGGGATTGGGATGAGATCGAATTCTCTTTCTTTCGGTATAGACCAACTTTCTTACAAGTTGCCTCCAATTTATTTTCCCAAGTAACTACTAGCTTCTAAACCAATGAATTCGCCGTTAAAAGTTAACTTCTAATTGTGGCCAGAGTGAAAACAAAAGAGCAATAAAGCCGATACTTAACCCAATTCTCACTTTAATTTTAAATTGTGTCTGAAACTCGCAGCGGATTGCAAATGCAATTGGATTTTCATTTAAAGTTAAAGCCTATGTCAATTATGGGTAAACATTTGTACCATATGCAATCAAGTGCAATGCCTTTAACCGAACACTTTTCCGTGTTCCAAAAACTTCAGTTTACACCCACGTCGCTTGTTGTTGCACCCACGTGTGCATGTTTGGCAATTGTTGCTATTGTGACGCTCTGTGGTCCCTAAAGCTGAATCAGATTGGATCCGCCAGACCAAAAAACCAGTCATAAGGGTTGTGGGGAAAAATCGATTTTTCCCACTGCCACTGGCTCTGGGCTGTCTGTTTTGCCGGCTTGCTTTATCTGCAAATGCCGATAAAAATGTTTATTTTATGCAAAGGCACCGAAAGCTGTTCAATGAAACGACGACACTCAATATATATATATATATATATATATATAAATATAGATTGGAACAGAAATTGATTTACTTGATGGGTGGACAAGGATATTACTTCATTTTGGGGCGTCTGTTGTTGTGGGAAATTGTTGTCAAGAGCGTTTGTCAGAGTCAAGCTCTTGCGGCCGCGCAAAGTATGCAACAATTTTTCTCTTAACTTGTGTGGGCGTGTATTAGTGTGTGTAAGTCTCATTTCTCATTTGGTCTTTGAGCTGTTGCTTCCGTCTGCTAGCGCTCACGCACACACACACACACATACACACTTGACTTGACAGCGCAATTAGCACATGAAGCAGCATCTTCTCGGCATTTCAAGAGTTTCGGTCGTCATCATCGTTGTGCTCTTTAGCCCTTTTGGTACGCTAGGCCTTGCCCTGTCCAGGATTTGAAGCTGGCCCCTGCCGTTTTGCCACTTGGCATCGTTTAAGCTTTTCAGCTAAGCTAAGCCGGCTGTGCTGCCATTGCAGCATACCTGTAGGCGCCTGCCAGCGTTGTCGCGTACGTGTCACATCCTACGTGCCAAAAGGGCAGCGTTAACCCACCCACCTACCCATCTAACACCCTTCCACACATGTGATTAAGTGTGCACTTGTAGGCGGATGCGCTAAATCTTATGAAATAACAGAATGAAAGAAAAAAAAACACGCAAGTTTTCCCCTCTTATCTTAGTGCCAGGTTAAACGATTTAGTTTTTGCCCTTTGATTAAGAGGGTTTTGCTAAGTTAAAATATTTACAAATAATTGAAATATATTACGAAAATAACCTTCTACATAAATCAAGCGTTGGGTTTTCTAACAATGTATGAACTCTGAATAAGAAAAATTCGACATTTCCTAAAGACAAATTAGGTTCCTTTGTCACTTATTCAAATGGATGTTTTTTTGTTATATAAAGAATTAACCGTAATCGATTATGTATTAGCCATTTTATACGACCACCTAGTCGCTCATAGAACTTCTCTTCCTTATCTGCAAAAAAAAACTGGATCAAGTTCTTTTCGACAGCCTTTATCAGAAACGAATGTTTTACCATTTAAAAAAATTTTAAAGATATCAAAACAAATGATAAGGGTCGGGGATATATGATGGATGTCAAATTTCATCCCAATTCAGCTTCGATAATTTGATGGAATAGCTAAACTTTTGATGCTTCTCTTTGATATTTTTTCAATTCGGATTGCTGATGATGACAGTACACATTCGTATCAATGGTTTTATTCCGTGGCAGCAGCACAAAGTGAATGACAACCTAACAATTCGACTTAACAGGCAGCTTAACCTTTCTGTGGTGAATTTTAGCTTTTGGTGTGATCGCTTTGGCTCAACGTTATGGTAAACAACCCATTTGCATCCCAGTTATGATTCGTTTATTTACGTTTGAGCAATAAATCGCAGGTACTGATACGCTTAGTAGTGTGGTACCCATATATCAATCTTGTTTACGTTTTCAAGTTGATTTAGGTGATTTTGCGGTGTTGTATGTGATACATTTGGCTTCTAATCATTGCCTTGATTTGATTGTCTTCGGCCTCCAACAGGCCAGTGCGTGGTGCATTCTTCAAGTCAAAATCTTTGAAACAGAATTTGTCCGACATGGTCGTTTACTTATTGCATCGTTTTCGTACAATGTTTAAGGTAACTTTCCATATAAAATTTGCTGTAGCTTCTTCAAATGTAACTGAGTAACGATCAACTTTTTATCGATTGTATCTTACTTGGCTGTTCGTAACTAAGCCCTCATCTATCCTTTAGAATTGAGACTAGATACGGGCGCGGGACGGGATACCGACTTTTTCCTAAAATCTCGAGTCCCTAACCTAAAAAGTTTTTTTTTTAGTAGGAAATCACATGGAATTTTTTAATTTTAGTAATTATAAATTCATCTTGTGACTTTCCCAAGATTTTATTATATTTCTGTCTTGCCTAAGGAAGCATTTAAATTCGGGATTTGCGTGACCCGCGGGAATCCCGTCCCACGCCCATCTCTAATTGAGACTAACGCCATCTGTTGGAAAAATTCGACATGACTTTCTTTTCAACCGAATAAAAACTGACAGAGTAAAGGTCAGAATAAGTTTGGAATTCGTCCAAAAAAAAAACTTCGGCCTCGTGTTTCTCATCTATGTATTTTGAAAATTCTTTGAAAATTACAAAGAGGGACTAAAAATTATGATTGAGCTTAATTGGTGGGTTATATCCATATTTATTAAGCAGGAACACGAAATGTATCCTTTTATCGACAAAAAAACGATTTAAACTTAGAACAAAACCGTAACCAAGTATTTTGCATGTTTTTAAGACGGACATTTTTGGAACCGAAACGACCGAAAATTAAGGAATCATCGTACCGGCACAATTTTGGTTTTGTCCTTTTTTCAGTTTTTTCTCAGCGAAAAAGTTTACAAAATTTAAAATATGTACTATGTTGGTCGGTAAAGTTTTCAGAACTGCATACTGTCCTCTTAGCTTTGTTCCCTACAAATTGACAGAGTGAACTTTATTGAGAAAAATTATTGCATAGTCTCGTTTTAGAATTGAAAACGAAGTAGTTCATAGAGGAACCATCGTTCAAGTAGAGGTTTAAAGCTTGCTGTAAAAAATCATGATCAAAATCAAATGATTATACACGTATACAAGATTTTAGACCGGAGTATGTGTCTTTAAGCGCTGAATTCAATTCAGTTTTTCCCTAAATTCTCATGTTCAAAAGATCATTAAATAAACGTGTATTATGCTAGGTATATTTGCCGATTTATAGGGTCTACTGGAGTACATCTAGACGCATCAAGGGGCCTATATCATCCCAAAATTTTGGAAAAAAAAAGTTGACCAAAAAAATACTTCAAATCTAGACGTTTCTGTTCCAAAGTCCGTCAAAAATTCAATCTAAAAAAAAAATTTTTACCGAATTCCAATCGGTGTATTTAAGTATACAGATTAAAACCACGTCGGGTTTTTTTGTTTCAGATAAGCTAATCAGCTGATATCCTGGAGGAAGTGGGCGTCCATTATTTTCGAGGTGTCTTTAGACTACTGAATATTTTTAGCTAAAAATTTCACTGTATACTCTTGAAATATAAATACATTAATGGTAAAAAGTTCCAAGTTCTATCTCTTCATTGGTCTTCACACAAAAAAAGACCCAAAAAATGCTCGAAAATCGAATACCAATATTTTGATTTTAATGTGAAATTTTTTTTTTTTTTAATTTTTTTTTTTTTTATAGACCTTTGTGTGCTTTAATTTACATTTATAGAGGTAAAGTTTGTTATTTTTAATTTAGTTCAAATACAAACTAACATATATGTTGGGCACGTACCAGAACCGGAATCGAAATACGATTCGTTTTAATTCCTTGTAAATAAATAACCCTAATAGTAATAATTTAAAACTTCTAATGGTTAACTGGCTACTTGGGAACTAGCACCATTTAACTTGTGAGAAGTTTCGAAACACACTATATTTCTATATGGCTTATCTCCAGGACAAAAATGCTTTATTGCACTCAGCAACAAAGGGTTTCTTATATCCAGAAAGAAACGCTTTCGTATCCCCCGCAGTAGAATTAATCTCCAGGAATAATCGGTCTTTTATATCTAAGACAGGATTTACACGATGAAGCAAACTTAATGAAATTTCTCAAAAAGCTTTTGTTTGTGGAAAAGAGTTGTATTGGGGTAGCTTTCCCCTCTACACCTCTTTCCAACAAGCAAGAACTTTTTAGAGAACATCATGAAGTTTGCTTCATCGTGTAAATCCCGACTAACAAGATAAACTTTCTTATCCCTCAGAAGGCACTTTTTTTATCTCGCAAAAGAGATTTTTTCTTATCGTCAGAATAAAACGATTTTGTAACCTTAAGAATAGACTTTTCCAATCCCCCGAAGATACGCTTTTTCATCTCCCAGAAGTGACCCAGGGAGAACACTTCTTTCCGAAAATGAGAATGCAATATCTAGGTAGGCTAACGCGATATCTACTGGAAGAATTTCATTCTTAACTTCTGCGATAAAAAATGTTGGCTGGGGAAATAGAAAACATAGCGTACATAAGTTTATGTGTGAGTGAACAAAAAGGAGCTTCTCACAAAACTGAACAAGTAAACAGGTTTTTGTTTGATTGCTCAGTTTAGGTTCAGTTGTTCACAGGCTTGTTTTTCTTTTATTCAAACATTAAAAAGAACAAATAGAGTAAGTGAGTAAACAAATGAACAATTGAACAAAATAAAGCGAGTGAGTAACTTAACAAAAGAAACAAGTAGATAAGCGAGCAACTGAACAACACTTTAAGCAAAGTGAACAACTGAACCACAGCTCTACAGCTGCTGCAAAAAAGTGTGGTACATGGATAAAAATTTTTTAGCAACAGGATACCATTTTTTCCAATTGGAAAACCGAACTTCAATTCAACTAGCAAATTCATATTATATTTACTCAATAAGCCTGCCAGAGTCTACTCCAATCCAATCAGTACTCCCATGCATTTTGGGTACTCTTCCACCCCAATCAAGCGTTTCAACTACTTACCACCCCGTTCGTTCGTTATTATCAGCAAAGCAGGAAAAGCCCAAAGGCCACCCAGAGGTACATACAAATACAACGAAATGGAACGGAAAGGTGGTGAGAGCTGATTGAATGACTGCTGCTGCTGCTGATGTTGCTGCTGCCACCCGAAAACGCATTAAAATATAACAAATACTCATATCTATCCGCAACCGCTGATAAGGGTGGTTAAGTTGATTGGGAGCCCCTATTATAAATATAAATGTAAATGTGTGTATGTGTGTGTGTTGTAACTCACCCTAGCATGCATATGCACATCATTCTCGCCCGGCTGCTGGACGCCGGTGCGTATCTTTTTGTTCTGCGGCCCCTCGCTAACCACTATAGTGGCGCTCCCGCCTCCGCCGGCACCTCCGCCGCCACCCCCGCTACCGTTGCTAGCGCCGTTGTAGGGCATAGTAGTCGCCGTTGCGAACTGTAGCGAAATCTCGGGGCTGATTAAAGTTTGTTGGTGTAGAATTTTGGCGATTTTTTGGCCTGAGCCTACGCTGCACGTGGAATATGGATAAATGATTTTGGCGACACTGGACGCGACGTTAACACACTCGGCGCACAAAAAACACACACACACACGAGACGTAACGAAACGCGCGCGCGAGATGTTTTCAGTTGTAAATATTTACTTCAACTTTTATTTATTTACTCTTCTTGGGCTTGGTTGTGTTTCTACTTCCCTTTTATTTTTTTAGGGGTTGGGGAAGGGCAAAAAACACTTTCAACTTTTGAACGCTCTACGTTTTTTTTATTATTGCACTTTTGATTTGCGTGATAAATTTTCCGTTTGTTTGTTGTGTTTTTCCTTTTTTTTTAAGTATCAGATAGCTGTAAGAGAGAAAGAGAGGGAGAGAGAATATTATATTATAAATAAAGCATTAAAACAAATGATGAATATCTGCTCAACTATCCACACATAATTGTGCACTTTTTCCCCTTGGATAACTTCACCCACTTAAGCACGTTTCTCCTCCAACTGACAAATGGCGGGCGGGGGGAAGCAACATTCGAGCAAAAATAACGTACAAAAACTATATTCAATTATGTTTGTTAAATTCCAAAATGCATTCACACTCTCGAGTGTAATAATTTACACTCGAATATATTTACAAAGTGCATTTATGGCATTTTACAAAATGATTTTCCCCCGACACAAAAACTTAATGATATTTCAACACTCATTCAGCTATAACAAGGGCTGCAAACCCAATTAATATTTTCGGAGGTTCGGTTCGGGGGTTCGAAACAAAAATATACCAATGGTTAACAGAGGTCCATAGAGGTTTTGACACACCAGTTTGGTTCACAACATGGTTTTTGGAGTGATTCACGCTTTAGTATAGGAATATTCGCGACTCAAAATTTAAAAAACAAAAATTTCCTTTTTCATGTGAAAATGTTTTGTTTTACGTGTTTCTAAGTACTCCACGACTTCGCAAAAAAAATTGTTAATCATATTATACTAAATTACAATAATATGATCTATATAATATTTTGAAATATTAGTAAACAAACAAAAATATGGCTGAAAAATGACCATAAATGGCATAAATCTAGAGATTTTGACGAAAAATCCGTCGGAACTTTAAAAGATTAAATTTTCTTGTTCGTAAACCCAGTAAGAAGGATTGTGTTTAAAATTATGGACGAACTGCAAATAACTTATAAAAAATTTTCCATAATATTATTTTATATGACTTGGTAGAATAATTTTGTTTTTGATGATTTTTACATTTAAGGAACAGTTTAAATTAAAATCCTTTTCTAAAAAAAAACAATGGGAAAATATGTTTGCTTGAAACCCACCAAAAAAAGGCACCTAAGATTTGGAATTCGGTTGAAAAAGCTTTCGGTGGCACCCCTGATAATGAGTACTTGCTACTTCTACACTAAAGAAACGAATATTTAATTGGACCCTTAGGAGGAATCAAAAGACAGCATACATCTTTTAATATATTCTTTAAGTGCTAGGAAAGTTAACATTGGATACCAATAAGCCAGTATAAATGATCATAATCTATATTCAGTATCAGGGCTGCAAACCGGTATTGAACCGAACCCGGAATTTCTACTTTTATTTTGAACCGAACCTCTTTTAAAAAAAATAGTTGAACCTGAACCCGTTTCGAACCAAAACTTTTGGTTACGGTTCATAAAAAAGGTACAACTCTTAGTTCAGCGGGCATTTTATTGATAAGAGAAGTAGTATAGACCAAAAATGTCTCGAAGAAATAATAATTATAGATTTAAATTGAAATTAATTTTTTATGTTTTTTACAACTTAATAACTCTTCTTTACAAATTTGGAAAAACTTCGGTCGAACGAAGGTTCGAACCAAAACCTTTTCACAAAAACCTTGAACCTTATATTTCTGAACCTTAACCGTTGGTAAATTTTGGTCCGAACCCGCTATCCGGACCTCCGAAAAAATGATTTGGGTTTGCTTCCCTGTTCAGTATAATAACATTTAAGTAAGTAATCAAATTTTTAAAAATCCTTACACCTTAATAGTTCGAACCTCAGAGCGAAACCCTTCCCAATTATAAGTGTTATGCGGCCCTGATATTTATCAGTACTGAGCCACAAGAGAGTAGAGAAAAAATGTGTCCGGAAGGGTATGGATCTCTGAAGGTATTTAAATATTGCAGATTTTTACAAAAAAAAATATAAATAAGCTGGGAGTAATGACAAAGGAAATAGGGTAAATAATAATAACATATTTTATTTGATAATCAAAGTATTTTTGTTCAAAGTAGATGAACATTTGTGCCTGGACTTAGGATGGTTGTAGAAAAATTACATTTACATATTATTAAAGGTTCATATGTAGGCTATTTTATTTTAATTTTTGTTTAAGGAGGCTTAACTTTAAAAATTGACTCCTGGTAGACCTCTTTTAGGAAATGTCCCAATTATGACTATTTTTGTTTTTGTAGTGATATTTTTAGCAAGTGCAATCTCAAAAAAGTTGTGTTTCTTGGACCAAAAGTACAGTGGATTACCGTAGCTGTTAACAAAATAATGTTCTTTTTTAAAATATTTTTTTTTTTTTTGCTACTTTTTGCTTTAATTTCAGGAAATTGACTTTTATTATTTATTTCGTGCTGAAGGGCACAGCAATAACAAAATACATTTAGTTTTGATTTCAGCGGATATTATCGACAAAATAATAAAAATATATTTTAAGCCAAGGGCTGCAGTTCTCGTAAAATTCGGATGAGATTCACTCTGGGGATTTAACCCGCTAAGTTTTCGTAGTTCAAGTTCGCGGTACGGGTTCAGATAGTCGGTGAACCTGTGTTTAAGGTTCGAATCCTGGTTCAGGCTAATTTTTATTTTATATTTAATTAAACAAGCAAATATTAACCTATATTTGCTATAATTATAATGCAAAAAACGAACCGAGGACCAGTTCGGTTCATTTTATCATTTTATGAACGTATTTTATTTCTTCAAGCATCAAAATAAATTTGCTTACTAAAGGCCCCTTTATTTATTTATTTCTGCACAATTCCTCATATGAATAGAAACAATTTGGAAAAGCTCTGAATCAGTGTTGCCCACTGTTAACGACTAAAATGGCTAAATCAACTGTTCAAAATGGCTAGAAATGGTTTAAAATAATTCAAAATAGCTTAAAAAATAGCTAAACATATTTTGATTAATTTGTTGTATTAATGCAAAAATGATTGCAAAAGGTAAACTACATATTTTTTAGATGAGTAAGGTTGGAACTGTCTCGATTCGAACCATATATTAGGTAAATAACACTAGGCAACAGCCAAATCGATATAGGCTCCCAATAGAAGAAAGAAAATTTTTTAAATTTTTCTATATTAAAATTAATTTTTAACGAATTTTTAAATTTTCCGTTTTTTGTTAGTGGTTTCACATATTTCGCCACAGCTTTCATTATTCTAGACTGATGTGAAAATTTTATGTACGAAATCACTGCTAAGAAATAGACTTGTTAGTAGATTGATGAATTACTACGATCAGGGAAGAATACTAACCACTCTTTTTGAATTTTCGTGAGTTTTTTTAGTTGGAAAAAAAAGTTGGTGTTTTTTTTTCAAGCTTTAAGCCAAATATCTTTAGAACGATTAACATTAAAGGCCTGATCTCAGATGATATACATTTTATTTTTGGCACTATGCTTCATATAAATAAGACGGCTGTTCAATAGCATTCTGATTTCTCTACAAAAGTGTTTCTATTCATATGAAGCATTGTGACGAAAATAAATTGTATGTCATCTGACAATATACCTAAAGTATAAAATATCTTCGACTTATTTGAAGGCTTTTTTATTGGCTATGGCGAAAAATATGAAACCATTTAGGAATAATAGCCTTAATAAAAAACGCAAAATTTGAAAATTCTTCAAAAATAATTTTCAACACACAAAATTCTGAAAAAATGTTGTCCTATATGGGAAGCCCATATCTTTTAGAAAAATTCGGTTTCGACCAGAAACCAGTTTGGCTGTTACCTAGTTTAACAGGCTACACTTAGCATTGGCAATATCATTTGAAGTTCTTCTTGACAATTAGGTGAAATCACATTTTTTTAAATGGCAAAACAAATTTTCAAAACATCTAGAATTTTAGGCTCCGGCAAAACTAAATGGTTCACGGTTTTCGACCTTACAGCACACTGCTCTGAAATTTTTTGAAAAGCTGAAGTATAGTACCAAAATAAATTTTTAAGCCATCTGGAATTAGGCCTTCAAGGATAAAGCTTGCTATATCTTAGTCATTCCGACAGGGCAATAAGAATAATTATTTTATATTTGAAAAGATATCGTACTAAAACATCGTGATTATCCAAATGATCTACAACGCAGCAAGGCGTAACTTAGTGGTCGCGCTCTGGTATGCAGGAAATTTTGTAATTTATCAGAGAGCAGCAAATTGCACATTCCATTTAATATAATAACCGAAATGGGTTATGAAAACCAGCTAGCTAAGTAGGAGAACCAGAAGAGGCTTATGAGGATTTTAAGGACGCCCCTTAGGATTTTTTTAATAGTCTATAGTTTTATTTTTAAATTTATAAAAAATATGAGAAAAAATCCGCTAAAATATATATCACCGATTCTGTACTAGTTTAAAAGGAAATATCGTTATATTTTAGAATTCACATGCATAAAAAAAATTTATTTGATTAAAATAAGTTTTATAAAAAACTTTGAAATATTTTGATCATTTTTACAATCAAAAAGCGCAGGCTCGATTTTTATTTTAGACCTTTGGTTTCGCGGGCAAATTTTCGAGGAATAGTTCCAAGAATAGTTTTCGTTGTATTTTGTAATTTAGCTGTTTTTTTTTTATTTATTTAGCTGTTTGTGATTTGCTTAAGTCTTGTCAAAAATGCATAAAAGAAGCTAACAAACTTCCAAACTAAAAGAAAAATGGCGCACGCTTCGACTGAGTGATAAGTCAAAGACTACTACGTTAGAATTTTTATAATGCAAATTTCGATTCAATAAAATTAAGTCAATTTAAAGTTTTGTAATTCTATTTTGTCCAATATATTTTAAAAATTTTCATTTTAAATGAAAAGCACGTATATAAATGCCAAATCAACCCTCGGCAAAAAAAAAAAAGTTGTCAAAAACACGCACGAACAGCAGCCATAAAGAAAAGCAGCGAAAAAGCGCCGGCAAGAAATGGAATATGGCCGAAATGTCAAAAAAAAAAAAAAAAAACTGAATTCGAAGCGAAGAGCGGACACAAAGAACAACAGGATAAAATGTGAAAATCGCGTAAAAGTAAACTTGAAAAAGTTTTTCTTTTGCAACCCTTATGTCCAAAATGCTGCTGCTGATTTTTGTTTTGTTTGTGGGGGCGCCCGCTGGCGCTGGGGGTTGATTTTTCATTAATAAAAGCAAAACTTTTGTGACGTGAGCGCTCGCCGCTTTTCTATTTTGTTTTTCTTCGGTTTCTCTGCCGATGATTTGCTTACAACAAAATGGTGGCGGCCACAACAACAACAACAATAATAAATTTTGGCTGCACTATGTAACAATTACAATTTGGTTTAAACTGTTTATTTTTTGTTAATTTGGTTATACGTAGGGAATTTTGGAGTTTTTTGGCTTGTATTTCGAACTTTTGATTTAGGTTTATTTCACATTGTTTTTTTTTTTTTTTTTTTTTTGAATGAATTAAAATACCGAGAAACTGCACTCTGTGTGTGTTCAATTGATGGATGTCTGTCTGCGTCTGGCGGCCGTTTAACCTACCGGTTAGGCCGGAATTTGACAGTTTTGTTGTGTGGCCAGAGCCTACTTTTACTTACACAGACACGCCGATTTGTTGTTGTTGGGTGGTACGCCAAAAAATTTCTTTTTGGCCAAAAAGCACAGACACGAGAAATGGGTGAAAATCTGCTGCTGCCCCGTGAAGAAGAACTTCAGCCTGACTTTTTGCGCTGGCGAATGTCAGTCAAATGCAAGAAATGAAAACCTGTGAAACCAAAATGAACACGAACTCACACACAGACAACGAGCGGACTCACGAAAGCCATTCACGAGCGAGAGAGAGAGAGAGTGTGGTGAGAGCAGAGTGGAGAGAGTGGAGCAGAACGCAGTTGCAGGCGTTTTTTTAAGGGTTGAAGTGAAAGACAGTGAGAGACAGAGGGAGAGAGAGAGAGTGAAAGCCTACAAGAAGAAGCAGCAGCAGCAGCAGCAGAGAGCCTAAGCAAAAGCAACGCGTGGCTGCATTTTGTAAGCAAAAAAAAAAAAAAACGGGAAGGCAAAGCTAACTTCGACTGTGCTGAAGTTTTAATACACTTGAAAAATTTTACTCCAACTGTTTTAACCGGTAAAATATATATAGGATATAGATATCAAATATTTAAAAATTTTTAAATCATTGAAAATAAAAATTAAAAAAACTTTTCTTGGTAAAACACATTTTCCGAACGATCGGTCCTATGTCAGCTATATGCTATAGTCATCCGATTTTAATAAATTTTTTCGAAATTATGTGAAAGCATATAAAACTAATATATACCAAGATTGGGGACGCTACGATAGAAAAAAAACTAGCTTTTCTCACTAGAAGTAGTTTTTGGACCGACCGTTTATATGGCAGCTATATGCTATAGTCAGCCGATTTTGATAAATTTTTCCACAGTTATGTGGACACATATAAAACTCATATATACCAAGATTGCTGAAGCTTTGATGAAAAAGAAAAAAGTTTTTCTCACTAGAACTAGTTTTCGGACCGACCGTTTATATGGCAGTTATATGCTATAGTCATCCGATTTTGATAAAATTTTCCGGAAATGTGTGGAAGCATATAAAACTAATATATACCAAGATTGGGGACGCTACGATGGAAAACAAACAAGTTTTTTTCACTAGAAGTAGTTTTTTGACCGACCGTTTCTATGGCAGCTATATGATATAGTCATCTGATCCGGCCGATTCCGACAAATGTGCAGCCTATGTGTATTTGAAGACTTTTTGCAAAGTTTGGTCAAGATAGCTCTAAAACTGAGCTAGGAGTTAGCATAGAAACACACGGACATGGCTATATAGACTCAGCTCGTCATGCTGATCAAGAATATATATACTTTATGTGGTCGGAAATGCTTCCTTCCATGCGTGACAAACATCGTGACAATTTGAATATACCCTCTGTAAGGGTATAAAAAACTGCAAGCCTCTGCCTACTACTATTTCTAGCGGCTGCCACGCGCCCATTTCTACTACTATTTTTCAGTTGGAGCTGGCTGAAGCAGAGCGCCGTCGCCGTGGCCAAAGAGCAAAAGTACCCAATTTGTTGTTGTTGTTGTTGGTGTTGGTGGGAAAACCTTCCGGTTGAGGTTTTGCTCAACAATTGCGAAACAGCAACGCAAAGCAAAGCGGGCGATAAGAAAACTATTTGGCCACTTTCACCGTTACCTGCTGTGTTTGTTGGTTATTGTTGTTGCTGTTGGTTGGATATGCACTTTTTCCACTTGTTTTTGTTTATGATTTTCGCAGTCAATATGCGAGCCTGATGATGCTGCTGCTGCAAACAAAACGCGACGCCACAGACACAACAAAAACACCGAAACGTGTGCGTGCGAGCGAGACAACAACAATCGATAACCGTAGACAACAGCGACGACGACGACGGCGACAACCCGTAAGAAGAAAAACTGGCGCGGAAGTATTTAATTAAGCCAAAGTATTTCAATTTCAATTGATGTGTATGCAAAAATGCACAAGCCGCGAGCCACACTCACAATTACACACAATTATTGCACACTCAGACACATATAAACAACAATGCAAAACGCTTTCTGTTGTTGTTGTTGTTGATTCGCTTTTCTTTTTGTTTTCTTGGTAGGCAATTTTCAACCGTGCGCCACAAAGTTTCAATTCGTACTGATACTGAGAAAATGAGAGCAGCGAGTTGGCAGCGGCGGCATTGCGGCCCATTGTGTGTGAGCAGTGCAGCAAGTGCGCTTGTAATATCTCTCTCACACAGATACATACATACACATACAGAATGCAAAAACAACAAGAAACACAAAAACAACAGCAACAATACGCACAACGCAATCGCCGAGAGCATAAAAAAAAAAACAGATGTCCAACTCTCCCACACACACACACTCTCTCTCTCGGACACACACACGCTCTCTCTTTCTCTTTCTGGCCGCTCAGTACGTTGTAATGAGAACGGGGAGAAAGACCTTTGCTTGGCGGTTGTTGTTGTTGTTGTTGTTTTTGGTTGGTGACTGCGAAATTCAAATTTGACGCTGAACTGGGCACCGTGGTCAAAGGGCTGATTGAAAGTTGAGAGTGGAATGCGACGATTGAATTTCATTAAATCGGTTGACTAAATTAAGTTACTTGATACAACTTATGAATTTTAATTAATATAATTTTACTAAGAAATATAAAATAAAAGATTTATTAATTAAAAATGCAATTCATAAGAATCCTGAAACTATTTACAGTTCCATCGTAATCATTAATCTTAAATAAATAAATTCTGTTTAAGTAATTAATATATTATAATAATAAAATATAATTTTACTAAGAAATGAAAATTAAAGATTTAATAAGGTTTATGGTAATTACTTTTCATTCAATATAAAAAAAATGTTATGGAATGTCCCGTTATCTATATGGCCACATTTTTAAGCCATTTTAGTTGCTAACCAAAACTAACAACATTTAAAGTTTATCTTTTTAGTTGTTGTTTACATTTAACTATCGATAACATTGCGTTGCCTCTGTCTTTTAAGAGAAAGCACTGTTATAAGAGAATCCAAGCTGTTGCTTTCTAACTCTCCCCATTTCTTTTGCGCTCTCTTGCTCTCTCTCTAGCTTTTTGACTGCTACCCACCCACACACACCCAACACACGCGTCGCAAACGTTTTAAAAGACATAACACCCACATTTATGTAAGATATTTATTTTTTTTTATATAAAGAAACTTTTTAATACCCTCGCAGTTACCCTAATTTAAATAAGCAAAGTTTTTTCCTAATTATCCTGCAAATATTTCATTTTTGCTTAGGATTGAAAATATTAATGTATGAAAGCTATACGATATATTTAACCAATTTTAATCCAACTCAGTTAAAGCAGATTATGTTCACGATTCACTAGTATAAAGGCACTACCATTAAAAATAAATAAGTTTTTCTCACTAAAACAAATTTGTATACCTCTTGGTTATATGGCAGCTATACAATATAGTATACCGATTTAGACCAAATTTGGCAGAACTATGTGGATGTATATTCTTTTACTTATTGCCAAGTTTGAAGACCTCACTATAGAATACATAAAAGTTTTTCTCACTAGAACTTGTTTTTGGGCCGGTCGTTCCTATGGCAGCTATACGATATAGTCATCCGATTTTGATAAAACTTTTCAGAATTGTGTGAAAGCATATAAAGCTAATATATTCCACGATAAGTGACGCTACGATGGAAAACAAAAAAGTTTTTCTCACTAGAACTAGTTTTTGGACCGATCGTTTCTATGGTAGCTATATGCTATAGTCATCCGATTTTGATAAAACTTTCCAGAATTATGAGGAAGCATGTAAAACTTATGTATACCAAGATTGGTGACGCTATGATGGAAAATTAAATAGTTTTTCCCACTAGAACTAGTTTTTGGACCGACTGTTTCTATGGCAGCTTTATGATATAGTCAACCGATTTTGATAAATTTTTCCAGAATTCTGTGGAAGCATATCAAACTAATATATACCACGATTGGTGACCCTACGATGGAAAACAACAAGTTTTTCTCACTGTAACTTGATTTTGGACCGATCGTTCCTATGACAGCTATATGCTATAGTCATCCGATATTAATAAAATTTTTCCAGAATTGTGTGCAAGCATGTAAAACTCATATATACCAAGATTGGTGACGCTACGATAGAAAACAAAGAAGTTTTTTTTCACTAGAACTAATTTTTGGACCGACCGTTTCTATGGCAGCTATATGTATAGCAGGACAGATTCTGAGCAAAACAACCACGACCCACGAAACACTGTACGATGGACCGACCGTTCATGACAGCTATATGTATAGTCATCCGATTTTGATAAATTTTTCCAGCATTATGTGGAAGCACATAAAATTAATATAAACCACGATTAGAGACGCTACAATGTAAATCAAAAAAGTTTTTCTCACTAGAACTAGTTTTTAAACCGATCGTTTCTAGGGCAGCTATATGATATAGTCATCCGATCCGGCTGACTCCGACAAATGTGCAGCCTACGTGTATTTAAAGACTTTTTGCAAAATTTGGTCAATATAGCTTTAAAACTAAGGAAGGGCTTAGCAAAAACGAACACGGAAATGCAACTATGTGTCTCCGAAGTCCCCTCCTTAAATAAATTCGTTCACCATTTAATGACGGCACGTGACCCACATTGGACTCATCATAAACTAATGCAAAATCGAACTCATTAAAAATATATTAAGCCTTTGACTTGCATTTTGCACCTTCTGGGGAACTCGTCGCTTATCGGCAACACAACACACTCGGGGCAAAAAAAAAAAAACGGAAGCCACAAAGAAAATGGAAGGAGAATCTGCACACTTTTTTTATTAGATTTCTGAAACGGACAACAATGGCAACCAGGGTAGACAAATAGTACGACATGTCCACGCCTTTCCGCCACGCCCACAGGCGCACTTAAGTCGCATACACATGAATGGCTCTGTACGTGGGCATCCTTCCATGTACTCCATGTACATGTCCATGGTGCTTCGCTTAATGCCAAAGTGCAGCAACAACGTCCAGCTCCAGCTCTGGTAAACAACATAAACTATTTAGTATATGGGTTAGGTTAGGATAGGGTAGGGGTTTTGTATGGCAACCAATGCGATTCCTGGTTTTCGCTTTGCGCCATAATCCCTAAGCACTTGGTCCAAACTCCCCGCCAATATTTGTATCATAAAATATGGATTAAGTTGCACACTTTTGTGTCGGTGTGTGGGTGTATGTGTTTTAACTTATCGATAAACATTTTCTAGACGCACTTGTTGCAGATTTCAGGCCACTAGCTCTACGCTTATTTGGAGTGGGTGAAGGTTATCGTACATATGCTTAAGTTTAGTTTAGTTTTCTTCTTTTTTAACGTTTGACGGTGTTACGCGTGGAACCCAGGACAAATGGCAAACTACCATCCGACCAAGGGGCGCAAAACCATGTGGATTTTTAAAAGTAGGAACATGAGAAAACGGCCCTAAATGTCTATACTTATTGATATTCAACGTATACATACTATAAATAAATAAAAACGAGTTGGCAGAACCAGCGTTCAAAGTGAATGCGACTTTTCCTCCAGCTCCCTCACCAACAAGGTACTTTGAACTCGGGATGACAGATATTTTAACATATCTATATGGATATTTTTTTCGATATTGAAATAGTATCATTTCGATTTTCATATTTTGTATCATATATATCGTTTTTTTTTTTCGATATTAAAAAAAACCTTTTTCTTAAGAATAATCAGGTCTATTAAGGTGTCATTTGACGAGTACTAAAAACTAAATTTTGTCTGCGATCAAAATCTACAGATCAGAGCTCCTAAGCATTCCATTCCGTAATCCAAAACATATGAACCTATGGTAGTCCAGATCTATCGCAAAATCTACCAGATCTATCGCTCTTATTGAATGCCCTTTAAAAACGGATGCGCAGTTGAAGACCCAGTACGACTTAGTACTCCTGGAATACTTGGATCTGGGTTATATTTGAAAAGTCTCCTCGCATAGTAGTTCCCTAGGCTCTAGTTTTATCGTCTACTTCATATTATCCTTATGTGATTTAAAGACTTTTTGGATCGAGTGGAATAAATTGACTCTAAACAATTTGAACGAATTATGTTATAGTTATCGAATAAATGCTTTGGTTGACAAAATAAAATGTTTAATTTGGTAATGTTTTGTTATAAAAAGAAATTTTACTCAGCTTTTTTTCTAGTATTCTCAATAAATTAATAAAAAACAATAGTTCCCTGAACCTTTTTTTTTTTTCTTAAATGGAGCCTTTTGAATTTAATTTTTGTGTATTTTAATTTTAACCATTCAGAACGTAAAAATATCGTCGAAAATCTCCCCAAAAAATATTCTATATGCGATATATCTCGTAAGAAAAACATCCGATATTGATATATCGTTTTTTCAAGAAAAATATCGATATTCGATGTATCGATATTATTTCCGGCAACCCTACTTTGATCTAATACGCTGTTTAGAAGGGCCGCATCATTGAAATTTTCCATTAAACGGAAGGTGCGGAATTGTTTCCCATAAGAAACCTGTGGATAGAAGAAGAGCCGCATGTTTAATAGTGCGGCAATGATGCGGAAAGAGTGACCGTATATGGACGAGTATCGAGTATTGTTTTACGGCATCGATTGCGAACAGCTGATTTTGCTATCGAATTTCGATAAGCAACTACAACATAATTGGACCGCGTAATTTAAAAAATTAAATGATCCGCATAAGCAAGCCCCATTTTGGTGAACGGAGTGCCGTTGCCAAATACACCACGTGCCACATTTAACTTATTATCGCTCATAATTGTCTCTATTTCAATAAATTACATTTGTTCTCTTCTTCTTACTAATTCGGTTTGTTTACGTTTGGCAGGGCAAACAGCTGTTTCAATGATGCGTCTGCGGTCTAAACGCCTGCATCATTTTTCGCATCTTCGACAATGAAGCGCCCTGCGGAACTCCGGTATAAGGATGCCGGAAATAATATAAATATATCGAATATCTTTATTTTTATTGAACACACGATATATTTAGTATTGGATATTTTACTAACGCGATATAACCCATATCGAATATTTTTTAGGATATTTTTAAGTTCTAAATGAAAAACAAAAGACAAATTGCCAGTGATTTCCATCAAATCATTTGGCATTGATATCTTTAAAATTGTAGGAGTTATTCAGCATTTTTTATTGAAGTTTTGTTAGAGGGGATTTACATGATAAAGCAAACTTCATGAAGTTTCCTTAGTAGGCGAGAGATTTAAATTTATTTCTTTACTATTCGTTTAAAAGTTCTGAAAGATTTCCTCTAAATTCCACGCCTACTAAGAAAACTTCATGAAGTTTGCTTCATGGTGTAAATCCCGACTAACAAACTTGATCTGCTTGCAGACACTGGAAAAATGGTAGCTCTAGCTTTTATAGGACAGTGTTTAATCAACTCGGTTGTTGATGCTGACCAATAATATATAAATACTTAAGAGGATCTGAAATGCTTTCCTCTGCCTTTTTAAATATCCGGCATCAATAATTGGACGTGAACGTGAACACTGCTGTAATGGAAACCCGCTATGAGCTGAGTGCATGTTTTATGAGCTACAAATCCCTATCGCGTAACGCTTCAAATGGTGCTAAAAAATCCCAAACAGACGATCAAGGCGCTAGCGCGACGACTAAAAAATTGCACAGTCGGTCGGCAGAGTTTGCCACGCGCGGACCTACGCGGAAATTAACAATATGAAGTTAGGTTCCTTTGGAGACGTTCATGCTGGTTCAAGGGCATGCACATTTTATTTTAATTTATTAATATAAATTGGCCCTTTTTTTATTATGATTAACTTCCTTTTAATATTATTATTATTTATTAAACTTCTTCCTAATGATTATTCCGAAATTCTCGCGGGTTCTAACACATTTTTATTATTATTTATTTATTTATTTTTTATGGGCTTACCAAATCCACTATTAGTGGCCGTCCCAATTCAATATAATGTTGGGCACATTTTCCATATTTTGAAGAAAGGCATTCAACAGACTTTAAAATTTTCCGCCTTCGAGCAACGTGCAGTTTTTTAAAGGTGAGATTATTAATTTTGATGGAAATATAAAATGATGAGTTTTCTCTATCGGAGTCTGTATTTGATTCTTCATTTGGTTCATCCGTGTTTTCACTTTGTCCAATATGTTGCACCGATTCAGGGAATTTTGGTTTATCCTTGTTACTCAGTACCTAGCTTTATCATAAAATGGTAACTAAATCATCATGATTTTGGGCCAGAAGTTTCGACAAAACCAGTCTAGCAACATTCATTTTCTTACACAACTTTATTTTAAATAATTTCTATTTATTAAATTATTTGATGATTGTAATTACTATATTTTCTTCCAGCTCGAAATTCAAATGAATGAATGAACTTATATCGCAGTACGTTACGTTCTTGGATTACTTTATCCTGGGCATAAAGAAGCACAACTGGAGTCCCATCAATAATTTTTTATTTTCCGTTTCCAGATCGCACTTGGTCTGTTTTAATATCCTTCTGAAGCACTTAGTTTAATGGCATCGCTTCAAAATCATCATTTTCGTTCTTTTCCCATTCTAGATCTAGGTCTTGCTTCTTAAATTTTTTCCCTGTAATTTTTTTTTTCGCACTGACTGCAATTTTTGAAATTAAACTTTCCAAGAATGTCAAATTCAAGCTTATAACGCTGTACGTTGCGTTCTTGGCTTAGCTTATCTTGGGCACCGTCTCAGAATTAGAGTCTTCCGGACTTATCACCATTTGTGGTTTAATCACAGGCCCCCCTAAGGTTTAAATGTCACATCTAAAGAATACTAATCATCAGCCTGACAATTGACATTTTTTAAAGTTTTGATTTCGAGAATTTTCATTGAGCATAGATTTTAGTTCTTCAGCTGGTATTTGCTTCAAATATACTGTTAATTAAACCAAAGAAATTTTCTAGGGCATCTTGATTAATCCGACTCTTATAAATGAATTTGGTGCTATCCTCCTGACCTGTTTTTTATTGAATAGAAATCGGACAGATTTTAATAATATCATTAGAACGCCTTCGCCGATAACTCCCCTTGTTAAACAAATCAAAACCATAATTTTCGTTCTTTTCACATTCCAGATCTAGGTCTTGCTTCTTAAATTTTTTCCTGTAATTTTTTTTTTTCGCAATGACTGCAATTTTTGAAATTAAACTTTCTTAAAATGACAAATTCAAGCTTACTTTGCAGTACGTTACGTTCTTGGCTTAGCTTATCCAGGGCATATCGAGTTACAATTTTTGGGATTGGATAGCAATTGACTTTCAAATCGTGTGATTTTGTTTTTTTAGGAAAACTTAAGAACTCTTCTAATTTTGTTTACCTTTTTTTAACGCTAAACAGTTTCTGTTTTTTTTTCTTTAGCGATTAATGCGAACATTTTGAATTAGATTTTCTTTATTTAAATTTTTAAATCACAGTCAAATCTTGTCTTAGAGTCACCATTGTAAGATCCGAGCGATTCGATTCTTTCTATTTCAATTTTAAAGGTGATAACTCTTTAATTTTATTGGCTAATGCTGATGTCATTTATAAACTAACATTTTTAAATGCCGGCATAAATGCTAAGTGTGACCGTTCGTACTTGCGTTAGAAATCCAGAACCTAAAACCTATATAGCTGTACCTTTCACTCGCATTTAATGAATGAAAAGATTAAGCGGGTTTCTACCTTTGAACATGGTTTTTTGAGTGTTTTTCAAAAAAAATCTGGTGAGAAAACCATAGGAGCTTTTTCAATTTGTTTTTTTATTTTATTTGTATTATCAATTAATTAAGTAAAAAATTTTTTGATTTCGAGGGCAGTTCAACAAAATATCGAACAGCCTAATTGGCTGACCTTAATTAGGTCTCCAAAAAAGGTGTTGAGGTGGTAGCCAAGATTCCGGGACTTCGGGTTATCGGAAATGAAAACGGTAAATAAGGTTATGATTAGAATTGATGTAATTCTGGCCCGTATCTCATTCATATTTTTCAATATTTTTTTTAAAAATTGCCGGCTGTTAAAAAAAACTTTTTGATATTTCAATTTTTTTTTAAAGGTAGAAGACCCCCTTAATATCGTGTCATATAGGCCTTAGCACTTGTTTTCTGCTGATCAGATGAAGTCGATTACTTCTTTTTTTCATCTTTACTTCAGCCAAAAATTTACTTACTTAAAAGTAAACATTTTCTTGCATTTCTGCAAATCACTTTATCTACATGTTATTTACGTCTAATTCTACAAGAGCTGACCATAGCCTCTCCTACTTTTGGGCGTCACACGAAAGTGGTTAATTTACTGTGTCATAGCAAGCAGCTTCAATTCAAAGCCATGAATGCGATAATTTCTAAGCCTGGCCGCGAGCTTGAGTTTTAACGTTTGCCTAAAAGTACGCAGCAATAAGATTTACATTTTAATGTAAAATCTGAAACGTGAAATCAAGTCTGACTTATTCAAGCATTTCTTAAGACAAACCCAGGCTTCTCTCTTAATTAGACGAAGGAAGTGGTTGATGGGAGGTGTGGTTGGTCAATCTTCCATGTGTTGAACTGTGCGTTATTAAATAAAACGATGCCAATATTTAACAATTTAAACTTTATTTGTAAAGGCCTCTTTTCAGAAGACATACAAATTTATTTCGGCACAATACTTCATATGAATAGAATCTTTAACTTTAAACGCACTGAGAGTTAAATACTTTTGAAAAGCTGTCTTATTCATATGAAGCATAGTGCCGAAATAAATTTGTATGCCATCTGGAATGAGGCCTTAACACGGCTATCGCGTGGCTTGTGTAGCTCGAAGAAAGTTCTAGAGTCAGTGTGACCATAACATGATATGAGAATAATGTATGATTAATCGATAACTGGCGCGTGTCTAGAGGGTTGCCACAGGTTCGATAACTCTTTGCGAAGCTGCATTTACACCTATCATATTTCAAGAGTGTACAAACAAATGTTGCAAATAAATTGGAATGGATAGTGTAGGAACTCAGATTTTGAATATATTTATAATATTTATTTACTGTGTTTAACACAACCGACTCTTTCTAATTCTCCAACTGAACTGTTCTCCTCTATTTGCACACTCGAGTCGTACGAGTTGTAGAGTGACAGTCCTCCCACAGCACGCTACCACAGATAGCGTGACCAACCAGATCTGGAGCGCTTTTTGAATCAGCCAGGGAAAAGATTAAAGATATGGAAATGATCAATACCATTTTTATCCCTAATGGGATCAGCTCTACCAGTAACTAAGACCGGGTTTACACGATGGGAAAGGGGTGTGGTGGGGAAGCTTGCCCCTCTACACCTCTTTCCAACAAGCAAGAGCTTTTTAGAAAACTTCTTGAAGTTAGCTTCATCGTGCAAATCCCGTCTAAGACCGCATTTACACGATGAAGAAACTTCATGAAGTCTAAGTGAGTTGAAACAACTCTTGAAATTGTCCAAGTTATTGCCGAAATTTGGAACAATTTTCTATTTATTTACCAATTTACCAAACAAATAATACAAATATGCAACGCTTTAAAGCTTTATTTTTTCTTTTTTGTATGTAAATATTTTTGCCCAGTCGTTGCATGCACATTTCACTGCCTCTCTATCTCTCAGGTTCACAGGACAGAAAGGTACTATGGTTTCCTCTTTTATTCTATTAATTCTTTTTCTAGTGTGCACTTTGCTCGAATTGGATATGCACTGAAAGTCAATTTATGCAGTTGACTTAATTTGATTTTTAACTTTAAATGTGTGAATTGTTTTCGTTTTTTTTTTTACCCCCACAAATACAAGAGATGAATGGTTTTACCTTGATAAATCGACAATATTAAGTAGTTTTGGAATGGAATGGAAGAGGGTTAACCAAAAGGGTAAATATTAATGCAAAAATGATTAATCAAATTTACATAATATTAACAATATAAATATATAATATATAAAACTTGATCATTTGAGATGAAAATACATTAGGGAAACAAAGAAATATAAATATTTCTTAATTTGGTGCTTTGTTGCCACAAAAATATAGTTTGATTAGAAATATGGTGCGGTTGCGAACGGACAAAGTATTCATGAGCGCCTACGAAATTTTTAATGAACCCATTTTATAGGAAATTGTTTAACGATTTTAAATAGGCAACCCTTCAAATATTTCAAGAGCGCCTAAAAAATTTTGAATGAACCCATCTTATAGGAAATTGTTCAACGATTTTAAATAGGGAACCCTTAATAAAATGTGATTTTTATTTTAGAAGATACAACCTGTTAAAATTGACCTATTTTTAGTTTTAAAAAAAGGTAAAAGGTAGAATATCTCGAAAACTAGATCGTCATAATTTTTTTTTCTACTGATTGATGTATTCATTAAGGGCCGTTTTCTCATGTTCATGTTTTTCAAATTCAGGTGGATATTATGAAAATGAATGTTGCCTACTTTCTGGCTGATTTTGTATATCTATTTGATATTGTGTTTTGTTTCACTGTCAAACATCCTTCAGTTTGGTCTATAATTTAACCATAAATCGTCTTACAAACGAACATCGCTTGCAAATTATTGAATTTTATTATTAAAATGCGTGCTCTGTTAAGAAAGTTCATTGCGCGCTTCTTCCATTTGGCCATGGTCAGTTTAATCGACCCACTGAAGCGGCTATTCGGGCTATTGTGACTAAATTTCGCACTAAATTTACATTGTTGGACATTAAACCACCAACACGCTTACGTAGAGTGCGAACTGAAGAAAATATCGCAGCTGTATCGTCCAGTGTTAATGATGACCATCAATTATCGATTTGTCGCCGTGAACTGTGAATGGTGAACGTTTTTTTGCCCAAAATGCAAGAGCTTGACTTGCATTACATGTGGTTTCAACAAGACGGTGCCACATGCCACACAGCACGCGCAACAATGGACTTATTGAGAGGTGAGTTCGTGATCGTGCGATTTAACGCCTTTAGATTATTTTTTGTGGGGCTATGTAAAAGCTCATGTCTATACAGACAAGCCCGCTTCAATTAACGCATTGGAAGACAATATTGATGCATTTAGGCCGAAATGTTGGAAAGAGTATGCCAAAATTGGACTAAGCGGATGGACCATTTGAGGCGCAGTCACGGTCAACATTTGCATGAAATAATCTTCAAACAATAAATTATATGGACCGTACTATCGATTCAAATAATGATTTCATGCATTTTTCTGAATTTTATGTGTTTTTGTTTTTAAAACTTTCCTATAGCTCTTAAAAAATCATCCTTTAGAAAGCAATTAATTTTTTTTTACATATTCTGAATTTTTGTTTATTTGAACATACGAGTAAATATATTTACAAATAACATTTTTTAAAATAAATTCTTCGATTTATTTTTGGTCTATTCTTCTTATTTGTTCAGACCAACGCGTTAACTAAAAAAATTATTCGAAAAATTCGATAAAATATATACATTTTTTTAAAATTTTTTGCGTAATAATTTGAAAACCTAGAAACAAAAAAACAAAAAAAGGCTAACATCGGCTACGCCTATGTTTTAAATACCTTTGCAGTTTTTGAAAGGCGCTACCATTGATAACAAAAAAGTTTTTCTCACTAGAATTAGTTTTTAGACCGATCGTTCCTATGACAGCTATACGCTATTGTCATCCGATTTTGATCAATTTTTCACGAATTGTGTGAAATCATATGAAACTAATATATACCACGATTGGTGACGCTACGATAGAAAACAAAAAAGTTTTTCTCACTAGAACTAGTTTTTGGACCGACCGTTTATATGCCAGCTATATGCTATAGTCATCCGATTTTGATAAATTTTTCACGAATTGTGTGGAAGCATATAAAACTGATATATACCACGATTGGTGACGCTACGACGGAAAACAAAAAAGTTTTTCTCACTAGAACTAGTTTTTGGACCGACCGTTTATATGTCAGCTATATGCGATAGTTATCCGATTTTGATAAATTTTTCCATAATTGTGTGAAAGCATATAAAACTAATATATACCACGATTGGTGACGCTACGATGTAAAACAAAAAAGTTTTTCTCACCGATCGTTCCTATGGCAGCTATATGATATAGTCATCCGATCCGGCCGATTCCGACAAATTTGCAGCGTTTTTGTATTTAAAGGCATTTTGCAAAGTTTGGTCAAGATAGCTTTAAAACTGAGGGAGGAGATAGCATAGAAACAGACGGACAGACGGAAATGAACTCAGCTCGTCATGCTGATCAAGAATATATATACTTTATGTGGTCGGAAATGCTTCCTTCACTGCGTTACAAACATCGTGACAATTTTAATATACCCTCTGCAAGGGTATAAAAATTTAAAAATAAAATTTTTATATAATTTTTATTTTTTTATAAAATATTTTTTTTTTTTTAATTTTTTGGGTAATAATTTTAAAACATAGAAACATTAAAACAGAAACAACACAAAATATTAAATTGTTAAAAATTTGTTTATTGTTACAAAAAAATGGATTTTTCCAAAAATTTTGACTTTGATAACCCATAGGTAAGCATCTAGCAGGCGTAGTTAACTCATTTGGTTCAAAAGTTATGATTTTCGAAACGAAAAAACTCAAATGGAGCCACTGTGAGACGTCGATCTGCTTGCTTTGATACGCGGAATCCAGCTAAGCAGTGAGGCTTAACTTTGGCTAGTCTTTCGCTTTTAAACACGCAAATTGACGAATATGAGGTGCCCAGATTCTAAAAATTAAAGTTAGATTCGAAGATTTTTTTAACTCAAGTCAGTAGAAGAGGTACAAGGTCCATTTTAACAATTTCCGTTCCGTTAAATGGTTCTAAGTCTGTTTTCAAAATATTTTACATAACTTGATAGAAGTGAAAGTCAATGAACTGTATATAATATCCCATATCTTTGATAGACAAGTAGTCATATAAACTCTCACATGTTTTAAGATACTTTTTTTAAATTCCCTCAAAAATGTATAAAATATTTCAGTTGCGTTATACGCAATTAATTTGCCAACAACTTACACATGGAGTAGAACGAAAGATTCAACACAATGGACAGTCTCTGATAGGAATGGCTGCAATGAAATGGCATAGATCTGCGGCCGCGTTTGCTAATAATACGCATTTTGCTTTAACGGGACATTCGGGACAAATCTGGCGTGTTGCAATGGCACTTGCGGCTGTTGCTGTCGCCCCAGCGTGGAAAGGACAACGACAGCGACGGCAGCAGCTCAAAATAAATTGCAATTTTATCTCATATAATTCAATTAAATGATTTGCTTTTCGTCTGACTTGTTTTGCCTCTTCTACGCATTTTTCTCAGTTGACACTTGCAGCGCTTTTTTTGGGTGATTTATTTGTCCCGCCCAGCGTCCCCGGCCCGATCTGTCCGGCGTCTATTGTGTCTATCTAAAAATAAGTGAGAGCTCCGCACTTGGCTGCATATTCAAATTGTTGGCAGAAATCGAGTTACATATCCATTGCCTGACTGACTGACTGACTGACTGACTTGCCTCTATATCTGAAATTAGATTTAAATATTTTGGCATTTCCCATCAATTTTCATATAATGCAACGACTTTTCCCATTTTTGCATTCAATTTTTGGCTTCTCATTCCTTGTTGCATGAAGGAATGCCGATAGCAACTGACATCGGGCAGATGTGAAAGCCAGAGGCATTGGCAGTGGCAGGCACATTCTCAATCATTTATGCAGCAATCAGTGCTGACGTCTTTTCCACACGTACGATTACCGACCGAGCAACTTGGCTTGATGTGAAGCATATGGGTGGAAGGGGGTAAATTGAATCGAAGATAACAATGGAGATAAAGCTTGAACACGGCTACGTTTTTGTTGTGGTGGTTACAAATTGGCAAATGGATTCCATATAAGATAAAAGGTTGCCATTAAATATACAAATTTTACAAATAGATTTGCATAATTTTTCATCCTCCACATTGTTTTCAATCGCGTTTTGGCACGCTTGTGGGAAAACCTGTTAAGCAGGAGCAAAATATTAAAATTGTAAAAAAATTTTATTTCTTATTATTTATTTATTAAATTCAATAAACCATATTTTTTTAATTTATATTTTTTTTAAGTTCGATTTTTCTGCAAACGAAAGGCTGTTCGGAACTCCGACTCTGGGGTTTTCTTCGTAAGCGGTTCCAAGGTAAATGCTTCTGTAAATATTTTATTAATAAATTTAAACATATACCTATTAAATAGCCATAGAAATGGATGTTAAGCTTTAGCCCTTTCAATGCCCGAAACTCCAGCTACATTAAACTCCTGGATGAGACTATGGACCAAAATGTTTTCTAAATTTTTAATGACCCCTCTTTGAATTATAGTTTTTAATGCATGGATCTGTTATATATGGAAGTGAAACATGAAGGATCGATTTATAATTTTCTACTTAAGTTGTTTATGTTGTGAGTAAACGCAACTACCTGACCTCGTGCAGGCAAATTGTCTAAGAACCATTAGAAATGTCGCCAAATACATTCGAGAGTGTTGAGTGATTTTTCCGATCTATGGTTTATTGTTTTCAATTGTTTTTATATTTCTTTTAATAACACTTATGGCAGCTTTATCTGTCACATAAGCTTACAAAATATCAGAGTAAATTTAAAGTTTATCTAACACATAGCAGCTTTATAGTAGATGAAATTACTGCCCTAAAAGAATTATCTCAACAATAAATTATATTTAATAACTTAAGTATTTTTTTGCTTCATACTTGACCTTTTCAAGTTCCTTCTCGGTCTTTATGGGAAATTGATCCATATATTCATTTTGTAGTTCAATTTTGTTTTAGGCCTCACGACCAGGGTGTCAAACCGGAACCCGAACCGAAACCGTATACCGAAAAGAACCGATTGAAACTCAGAACCAGAACCGTAACCGGAACCGTTATTATATATTTTTTGAGTACCGGTATTTCGGAACCGTTATTTTTGGAACCGAAATGACCGAAAAGAACCGAAACATTGTACCGGTACAGTTTCGGTTCTGAGTTTTTTTTTGTGTTATTTCATTTTTATTGCTTTAATCAGAGATTTCTTCAGGGTAAAACGCAGGGTAAACGTTAGCAAAAACTTACAAATGTGAAGTTAGTTATATACTGAAATTTTCAATAAAAATAAAAATTTCATCTTATTTCGTTGCATCTATTTTGGTTCAATAAATTCCAAATATTATTAATTTATGCTTAATTTTTGCATTTACAAAGGAAATGAATTAATAATTGGCCCAAATAGACTTAACCTTACAGCAGGGTTAATTTGTGATCGGTAACGTTATCTGATAACAGTGTATTTAACATTTCATCAGATATTAAAAGTTCTTCTTGCTCTTCTATTATTAGGACATTTTTTTTCTGAGGCAAAGTTTATTATGTTTAATTTTCCTTCTTTATAACTACTTTCTGTTGTGTAGCTTGCTACCATTTCTATTATATCTTCGGATTAAAGGATTTTTAAATTATACCGGTACATACCGGTACGTACCGGTATACCGAAATAAAAACCAAGGTACCGGTACGGAACCGAATACCGAAATAAACTAGAACCTAAACAGAACCGTTTACCGAAACATTAGTTTTGGTACGTACCAGAACCGGAACCGGAACCGAAATTCGATTCGGTTTGATTCCCTGCTCACGACTCATGATATTTTGCTCAGCCTCATTTTCCACCAATTGGTGTAATATTAGCTATGGGTTAAGTATTAGTTTTGTAAAAGCAATTTACTTTAACATTAAAATTGTTTTTAAATATTTACTTAATCAATCTAGCAAGCTAGAGACACCTTAAGCTTTATGTACCAAACTTTTAAGTCTTCATTTATATCTAGCTCCTCGTTGGATTCTTCAATATCAATGAATTCCATTTCCTTTCCATTTTCTTCATCTATATGTAATAAACTAGAAGTTACATTTAAATTAACCAATCCATGTAAATTCGGCCCTTCCTTTAAATCAGAAGGGTTAGACTTTATTCCTACTCATACTCCTAATTTCTCGAAAGACTTGAAAATATTTTCTTTTCTCTTTTTGCATTAACCTCCTCAGGTGTCTTTTACTATGCATTATGATGTGACTAATACGCTGTTGACTTTTTCCGTTGAACGGAAGGTGCGGAACTGTTTTCCATAAGAAACCTGTGGGTAGAAGAAGAGCCGCATGTTTAATGATGCGACAATGATGCGGAAAGAGTGACCGTATATTGACGAGTATCGAGTATTGTTTCACGGCATCGATAGCGAACAACTGATTTTGACATCGCATTTCGATTAATAACTACAATATAATTGGACCGCGTAATTTAAAAAAAAAAAAATGAATCGCAAAAGCGTGCTCCAATTGCATTTGGGTGAACGCAGAGCCGTTACCATATGCACCGTAAGCAAAATTAAACATATAATCGCTCATAACTGTCTCTTATTTCAATAAATTACATTTGTTCTCTTATTCTTACTACTTCGGTTTGTTTACGTTTGGCATGGCGATCAGCTGTTTCAATGATGCGGCTGCGGTCTAAACGCCTGCATCATTTTTTCGCATCTTCGACAATGATGCGCCCTGTGTAACTCCGGTATAAAGTTTATAGTTGCTCAATGCTCAATGGGCGCGTTCAGCAGATACAATCGATTAATGATTTTTACAACAGTTTTCCGCTCATTTTAATGTACCAGTTTATGTACATAAAGTTTTTATTTAAGTTCGATAAGGCTGATTTTATTAAACTTGGGTTAAACTTCTGTTTTAGTCGACTCAAGGTTAAAAGATTAAGATTTGGTGGATCTAAATAAGGAAGTTATCAGATTTTACTTAGCAACTCTCCAAGACTTTTAAATATATCGCAGCCCAATAATGATGTTTGATATTTACACACCAATTTTCTGCCATCTTTACCCTACAAAAACTGAAGTGCCGCAAAATTTGAAGCCATAATAGGGGCATCTGGATTATCTAGAGCAGTTGCCACAATCTCTCAATATTTCATTTCATACCACAAGGCATACACACACAGCTCGTTTAACTTTGGCTATTAAAAATGGCGCTATTGATGTGAATATTTATTGTAACGTATGTCTTTTCTTTTTTCATAATGTTGGATTATCTAGGCACATGTCTTCCAAAGATTTATGTGTCAAGAAGCGCACACAAGTAAAGACCAAGAGGCAGCTTTAAGCTCTAAGGAAATTGAAATCTTAAGCTTTATTGTTTTACTGGCCTTCTGAACCGAAACCGAAAACAGGACCAACCACCCCCGTCGTCGCATGCAAAGTAAAAAAAAAAACCAAGTAAAGTAAAGTAAGAAAGTGAATAAAACTGCAGCAAAAGCAATTTTCATAAATATTTAATGTATAATGGCGAAAATAAGCACAAGAAGCAAACGAATAATAAGAGTAATGGGAAGGGGAGTACCAGTTGTTGCCGATATATATGTGTAGATATATGACTCTCACATATGCCACAAAACATACAGACACACACATGCACACTTGTATGGGGAAATCTGTGCCTTTAGTTGGCACCCCGGCCCAGGGACTGTCATTAAAAAAAATTCACGCGAAATGCTGAAAAAGCAGCCAGCTTATTGTTTCCTGGCCAGCGAGCTGTCCTTCAGACAGCAAAAATCATAACAATAAAATAGTGAGAGGTGGGTTGGGGAGGGGTGGTCGAAGTGGGGGGCTACTCTTACTTAATCGATGATGATGAATAATTGATTCGCAGCGAAGCGCCCAAGCATGGAAATGAAAATGTCGGCGGAGCTGCTGCTGCTGATGAAGAAAGAAGAAGGGACGGCGGCCTGTGTTTCTATATGCATGTACTATATAGTGTACTATAAATGTATATGTTGTTGTTCTTGTTGTTGTTGTTCCTGTGTTCTTCTGTGTGTAACGAGTGGCAAATTTCAGGAAACGGAAATGGCAATTGCAAGCGATGGCGAAGGCGCAAAGCAACGCAAATGAAATGCCAACACAGCAGCACGGGCAGGCAAAGCGGAAACAGGGGGAAGGGGGACGGGCACGGAGATGTAAACGGAGACAGGTGCCAAGGTAGACAATTTGCTGGTTTTAACATTATTTTTTTTTTTTTTTTACTGAGCTCTCTATTTGAGTGAGCGGCCGGAAGCGCAAGGAAAAGAAGATGCAGCTAATGTATTCGTAGTCAAAACAGAGAGATAGTTAATTTTAATCGACAAATACTCAATTAGAATGTTCATTTGCCCTCAAATTGATAATTAGATGTTAATGCATATTTTCAAAAAAGTGTTGCAGTGGCTAATTTTGCATTTCAGGAGTTTAAGAATACTTGAACCGTTCAGGTTCTGTAATTCTCTAAGTTTCTCCCTTAATCTTACTTTAGCCATTTATAGTTAGTTATTTTACGTTTGTAAAGACACTGACACTTACTTTTCGATTGGAACGAATGGTAGTCTGATGATGCAAGGTCTGGGTTATACGTTGAACTTCCCATCCGGTACCATCGAGATAAGTTTGTATTGCTTTTGCGACATGCGGCCTAGCATTATCATTAGACAGCGGATTTGGTATATTTTTAAATAGAATTTAATCCTAGTAGGCCAGGGGCAGAAAAAAATTACAAAAAGGTTTTGTAAAAACGTATTTATCCTGGCCTACTGGGGTTAAATTCTAACTAAAAATATGCAAAATCCGCTGTCTAATTGTCACTGTAGAAAATCGATAAAAGATCTCGCTTTAATCGCATAAGTTGCTGTCTGTACCTACCGTCTGACCACTTTTCTGAAGTTCGCAGTAGTTGATTCCTTTCTGGTACCACCAAATGCAGTTCATTAACTTGATGTCAAAATTCCCACTTCTAAAACGTCTGATCCAGTACTCAGAGGTTGTAATTGGTGGACCAAACTTTTCAAAAGTCTCACACAGCATCCAATGACTTTCTGTTGCACTTTTCGAGCCCGGTCCCAATAAAAAAAACTTTTTATTGGAGTTGAGCGACACTGCCAACTTAAGACAGATTCGTACTTAGTTTAAGTAGAAACCAAGTACGAATTATTCCTGAAGTTTTAAGTGCAAAACGGTATAAATTCTTTACCCTTCGTTCTAAAACGCTGGCAGTCGTTTTATTTTTCTGATTTTTTTCTATTCGATCGGATTTAAAATCGTTTCAAAAATAATAACCATTTCTAACTGCGCTGAAATGGACGCGGATATTTATATGTTACTGCAAAAATGGTTGAATTAATGAAAATGTTTATTGAACTCGAAAACGACTTCACTTTTGCGAGACATAGAACGGCACTTCAAGCAACCATTAATTTGTTGCTAAAACATGATAAACAAAATGTTTTTTCTAATTAGAAAGAAATCTCCAAGTGCTAAACACCACTAAAGTTACAGCAATGTGCCAAAATGTGCTTACGAAGGTAATATTACGTATGCGTAATAAATTTTTGAAAAATATTTAAAAAATGGTCGCCCCCACCATTATGAAAAGCTGGCTACGCCCTTGTCCAAACTTATTTCAAAGCTTTACAAAACGAAATATTACCAACGTGTTCTTTAAACTAAAAAAAATTCTTAAAATGTTGCTAAGCAAAAACTATTTTTCCATGCCCATTTCAAGAGACCACTTTCCCACTCTGCAGGGTGATTTTCCAATTTAAAAAGCAGTTGTTTATAGTTGGTTCCTTATTGGGATACTATTCACTTCAGGTTTTTACTTTCAACAAAATAAGTCGAATTCGATTTATTTATTTATTAGCTATAATACAATAAGGGCCGATTTCTCATTTCCTACATAGTCCTATATGTCACATAAATCCTCAAATAACAGAGTAAATTTTCGTTTTATTTGACATATAACACCTATCTAGCAGATAAGAAATCGGCCCTTAGCAGTAAATAATATTATTACTAATAGTGCATAGGGCTTGAGTAACAAGACCTTAGACCAAAAGGCAAATTAAAAAGTTCCTTTACCTAGGTACTAGAATTTCCACACTTATTTTTGCTTACCTAGTCTTATATGTTCTGATACTTACTTTGTACTTAGTTAAGATAAACTGGTACCTTTCCAATCCCAGCGTGTGATGAACATAAATAAAAAGTTTTAAAATGTCGAAACTTGTTGGGTTGTTAAGCGTTTGGAAATTTTACGTCTTCAACTGCAATATGACTTAATATTTTTATTGATATGTTCAACTTTATGACATTTCTTTCTATATATTACTTACAATATTACATTCAGCCTAAAAGTATGCACATTTAATAAAAAATTCCGAACACACGAGAAAATATTAAATATGTTTTTTTTCTATTTGTTTGTTAAAATTAGCTACGAGGGCAGTGTCATAAATGAGTGAGTGTTTGAATAAAATATATATAATTTTGGGAGTATGCTGAATAGGGTAGCAATTCATAAGCCATCTTATGGATTTTGCCCTAAAGACTATACATTGCTTTGGAAGATAACTTTTCCAAGTTTTTTTTTTTAAATTTCGATAGCGTTTAAGCTTAGTACTCAGACCAGCTAAATTCCGCTTAGCGGAACTGTGCAGCTTTTTATGGTCAGGGTGAGATAAATTTCCAGTGTGACCCTTCGGCAGTAAAATACCACCGTTCAGTTCGTCAAATTCCCTTTTATATATCTGCTTAATAGAAAAAAAAAATGGTATACAACAAACTGAAAATAACATATGTCATATATTTATCCAACTGACGGCGACATGTTTGTGTATCCAAATATCTCAAGAACCAAACTGCCTTCTTAGCATTCACCTATTTTATTCCACATTCCACTTAGCCAATCAAAACATCAACTGTCAGCTTTCGTTGAAAGTAAGTCACATATTAACGCACCCCTACCCGTACCCTACTCATTCCCTGCACACATGCCATTGACATGTTTGCTTTGGCACCTTGTAAATATGTCCACTTCAACGGTATATCATCAAGTTGTCATTTCAAATAAAAAATATATTTCGACCCACTGACAGGCAGCTCTGCCTTAGGGAGGATTCCCCAAAGATACACGCCCACTCATACCAAACACACCCACCCACCCATCGTATCAACGGTTATTAAACATTACGCTTACAGATTACAATCGGAAAATGCGCATAAGGTTTTACATTCCTGTCAAGGTATTAGTTTGAGATATGTGGGAACATATTTCGCGCCGGTAAAGAATATAAAATTAGGAGGCTCTGCTTCCCAACCATAAACATAAAATTTTCCCCAAATGCCGGAAAAGAACGTCAAAGCCGGAGGCAGAAGAAGCCAGCAGCGATTCCCGAGTATCATAATTTCGAAATGACAGGTAATTTGGGGCAACGAACAGGAACACCGGATCTGAGAGAATGAAGTGCGAGTGCGAAATGGGAAAATGATGCGAGTTTATTAAGTATCGTTACTCAAAAGGTACCAAAACGCTAACGAAATCCTCCCAACAAATTTATGATGCGCAATTTCAAAAAAAAAAAAAAAAAAATTGCAAATATATATATGAAGTACTCGAGTGTTTAGAGATAGTGGGGAGTTACTCCTCCTTCTTCTTCAGCTTGTGTAATCTCAAAATGATTTAAGTACAAGAAAAATGTTGCCGCACATGAAAATGCCAACTAATGAGCACAGTTATTTTTTTTTGGTATTGGGGGGAGCTTCTATCTGGGACACGCCAAGGGGAAGCTTAACTCAGTTGGCCTGGCCATGACTCTGTGGGGGGTGGTTTAAAGTCTAATTGAAATTTAGAGGGCTGCTACGTGTGTGTGTGTGTGTGTGTGTGTGGAACAAAATTATCGCCAGGTGTGAAGTGTCGCTTGGTCTGGTGCAATGGGGAACGCAATGAGTACATAAGCAATTTTCTTTTCGCAAGGCAAAAGGTTACACGGCAAAAGGAAGTCAAAAAGGTAATCAAAACAGCAGCATCCATTGAGAAGAGCTTATTAAACATACGAGGTAGGTTTAATAAGTTAGTGACTTTATCACTTGTGAATGCAACTAGCATCTATTTATAGAATTCCATTAAGTTTCTGTTTGCAAAGAAATTTAAATAAGAGAATTATGTGGGCCTATCAAGCATTATATGTCGCTTCAAAAAAACCCCTACCAAACTCAAGAAAAGTTTTTATAAATACTATGGGGACTATGCACCGTCAATTTAAATGGTTAAAGAGGGGCTTACTGAATTCCGTTTAGGTTGCTCAAAAGAGATCGTCACACTAGAAATTACTGATAAAATGCCAGGAATAATATTGGAAGATCTGAATATTTATCTATATCTATATCTAAATAAATCCTGTACATCACATCTTTATAAGTATAAATTTTCTATACAGAGCATTTGTAAATATTTTTCCATCAATAATTGAATTCTCCAAGAAAGTTACAAAAACTAACACGTAAAACACTAGGGATTTTCTATCAAATTGTGCAGCTATATAAAATATGAATAATATTTTAAGGTACTCTTTATTTTGATTACTTACAGAAGTGGCATGTTTCCATAAGGCGCGCTGCCATGAGGGGGGAGCGCGCGAAAAATCAAAACAAAGTAAAGTGTAATGTGACCATAAATGTTAAACATTTCCGAATCTGGTCACACTAATTACACTAGTTTACAGCGAAAAAGACCCATTGAAGCCATTATTTTTTAATGACGTATTTTGGAATGCTGAACTCAAAAATGAATTTCAAAAAATTTTGTATGGATACGTTTTTGAGTTAGAATTTTTTTTAGTTTTTCGATAGGTACCCATACCTTTTAAGCCATATCTCGAGTTACAAACTTTAGATGAAGTCAAGCAAGGGATTAATCAAAAGGTTATGCAATTCCCAATAATCTAGTCAACGAACATTTTCCAATCGGTTTAGTAGTTTAAAAGTAAGAAGCAAAAATATTTCGAAAAAAATGATTTTTTCTCAAAAACGTGAAAAATTTGATTTTCTAAAATATGTAAATGGTTGAAAATAAAATTCAAAAAATTGTTTTTTCTTTTATTCTTACAAATTGCCCTATTACGAAGAAAATAAGGCGTTGATGACGAAAATCAGTGGATAAATAGCGAAGTTGTAAGCAATTGTGTGAAACAACTAGGGGTCAAATTTGACTATTTTACGTGTTCATTAAAAAAATGTTTTTTTTTACTTTGCTTTTTGCTCAATGTAAGAGTTCCAATAGAAGCCAAATCACAGAAAAAAATTAAGATTAAGGCCAAAAACGAAGAAAAAATAAAAATATTTTTTAATAAATACATAAAACAATGAAATTTGACTGTGAGTACTTTTACTCAATTGCTCACAGCTCCTTTATTTATCCATAGATATTCTTTACCAATGCCTTATTTTCTTCGTAGAAGTGCTATTCGTAAGAACAAAAGAAAAAAACCATTTATTTTTATCAGTTTCAACCTTTTACAGATTTTAGGAAAACCAAATTTGCACGTTTTTGAGAAAAAAATAGATTTTTTCGAAATATTTTTGCTTGTAGCATTTTAACTACTGAACCGATTGGAAAATGATCTTCAACTAGATTATTGAAAATTGCATACCCTTTAGATTAATACCTTGCTTGACGACATCTAAAGTTTCTATCTCGAGATATGTCATAAAATGTAAGGGTACCTACCGAAAAAACAGAAAAAAAATTCTAACTCAAAAACGTATCCATACAAAAATTTTTGAATTTAATTTTTGAGCTCAGCATTTCAAAGTACATCATTAAAAAATAACAGCTTTAATGGGTCTTGATTTTTTTTTTTTTTTGTAAACTAGTGTTATTGATGGCAAAATATTTACAAATGCTCTCCGATAACTCGAAATTGTATATCGACAATGTCCCATTCCTAAAAAAAAAAATAATTGAAAAAGATTATTCTTCCAGCTATCAATAAAATCATACAAATACGAATCTAGTATTTTTTTTCGGTATTTACTTGAGACCTTTTGTTGAAGGTGGATATTGGAAACAAAGAGTGCACAAAAGATGGAGTTTTTGGTTTATGCCGTTGCTTTGGTGAGGTAGATACTACGCTTAAAACCAAATTTATTAAGAAATTACACCAAGTTCTTGAATTTCGTGTTTTTTTGCGTTGGTCACACTACTCCTTTAACTAAAACAACAGCCGAAGGAAGAAGTAACATTGGTCGTGTTCAGCAGAAAGATAAAAGGCTGAGATCAATAAGTTTCTGCTGAACGAAGTGATGCACTTTGGGCCAACGCCTTTAGAAGAAAATCAAGATACGGAATGCCGTATTATTTTAATGGCGGCGCAGAGACGCCAGGGCTCTATGTCACATAAGAAACTGTATTAATGGCCGTGTTTATCAGGAGAAGTGGCTTTCTGATCAATGATATATTACTTAGTAATTAACGTAGCCTACTTTTGCTATTGTGTTAAATATAAACTTTACATGGATCTTTACCAAATGTCAATTTTAAAAGACCCCCTAAAAATATGCTAAATGGTAAAATAGTTTAATTAAGCTGATCAGTGATCAAGTGTCTCTGCTGAACGCGCCCAATGTAGTCAAAGTAATTAATTTTAATTATTTAGCGCCGATTAAAAGGATCATATTAGCAATTACAGCTAATGACCTTCAAAGGAGCATACTATTTGTTTGATACATGTTCCTCTATCATAATATCTCAAATTGGCTATCATGATATTGGATCAGTCGCGGTCAGCTAAAGAGATGATTGAAAATGTATAATTGATCAGTGAGCAAGTTCTTCTGCTAAACACGGGCATTCTTTGCATTCTTTGGGCGCGTTTAGCAGAGACAATTGATCACTGATCAGCTTAACAAAAGTGATCTTATTATTAAGCATACTTTTAGGGGATGTTGTTAAATTGACATTTGAAATAGGTCCATGTAAATATCATATTATATACAAAAGGAAAAGTAGGCTACGAGAATTACTAAGAAATATATCATTGATCAGTGAGCAAGTTCTTCTGCTGAACACGACCATTCTTTGCTACAATATGTCTTCCGCTATTCAAAGTAAATTATGGTCCACATAGTTTAACATAGATTCCATTCATGTGCTGTTAAGCGCAACAGTACTTCTCAGCTCCGTATGGGCACAATGTAAAAGATGAAGGAATCATTACTTCTTCTTCTTCTTTGCACAAATTTTGTATGAAACTTCTTGTTGTTACTCTTGGTCTAAGATATGAAGGCACTTTGTCTAAATTTAGTGGTTTAACTCCCAATCCTTCAATAAACCTAAAGATTTAAGTTTTTAGAAAATTCGTGAGTGGAAGATTCCAGTTTTAAAAATTTTGTTAAAAATCGGAAGACTTTATCCTATTTGAAGGTCATCAGTTGAGACTACAGATACAGTGTTGAGATCCTATAACAAAAGAGACTTAAGATAGACTTCATTAATACCCCTTAATATATATAAAATGTGTTAAAAAACTTACCTATTCCAATTTGAATGGAATTTAGTGTCCAAGTGGTAAATATTTACTGAGATTTGTGTGGAATGTGTTGCCTAGATATACATACATATTTCTAGCAAAATTCACAAGACATTTGCATATTTTTATATATAATTTATTTGTTGTTTGTTTTGTACTCATCCAACTGGGTCAAGCACTGCCAGCTAGCCATGACAGCCAAATGTACGTACAGACTGACATACCCAAGTGTTGAGTGGCAATTTTCAACATACTTGTTAATTAGCAATGGATTTATTATTGAAATCAAGCAGTAGATAAAAACTTATGTTCAAATAAATTAAACGATTCGTCACTTTACGGAGCTGGTGAAATTTTTCTCATTACTCAAACAGTGATTGCATATCGTGCAGAAGATTTGCTGTAGAATAAATGCAAATTAATACCCAAAGATGACTCATCATCAAAATGCTTACGGGCAATGAGGAACGTGAGGAGAATCCACCTGCCTGCGAGGATCCCGTGCATTCAAAGTGACGTAGCCAAGATTTGATGACATTCGAGGGTGGAATCTGATAAATGCTAAACTGCTTCTTGAACAGCCTCTGGGCGGTGCTGATGGAATCGTTGCTCCGATAATAGGCACGTATAATGAACGCCCGATGCACACCCGTCCACTGATCCATTGCGACTGCACACAGACGGCGAGTGCGCCAACGTTTCCGGCCCATAATTGACATAAAAAAGTTTCCCAAAAATAAATATATATAAAAAATCAAATAATTTCGCGCAAAATTAATTGGTCATGTAACTACACATATTCGCACAAGCAGCGGCGAGCGGCCAGCGGCATCTGGCTAAAATTATCCTCCACTTGGATGACGCGGCGTATGAGCAATTCGCATATAATTCGCCTAAGTTTCAAGTGTGCAAATTGTCTTTTGGCCCCACCCCCCCGCTACGACAGTCAGCTATCAATCAATCAAACCGAAGCCATCATCATTATGCTTCATCAGCGAGGGAAGTACTACTACAGCCATCAAAGGGGCGTAACAGCAGTTTGGGTGGGGGGGAAAGTCACTAAATCTACAACTTGAACTCATTTAAAGTTTGGCTACAAGTTAAATCCGCTTTGCGATTTGGCTATCATGCCGCCAGTGACTAAGTAAGAGAGAAGCCGGCAGTGCCAAAGTCGTCTTTAAGCGATTTTGTTGTCTCTATTGTGTGTATGCGCGATTATTGTGCACTACAAAATGCAATGGGGACATTTTGCTTAGTCATTGTGTTTACCACTTACATGAGAGCAGATTTGTTTTGATAAGCATGAAATGGCAATATTGCAGTTATGGCTACCTAAATGCAATTTATGAATTGAGAACTGATCAATTTTCAAATTGACATCCTGTGTGGCACATAAACAATGACTTTTCTTATGGCTTGTTACTTAATATTCTAACAATATTTTTAAAATGACTACATTAAAGGTCATTAAGTATATCTCAGGGTATATTCAGATGGATGTCTTCAAACTTGACGAAAAAATTAAAACGGAATTTGAACATTATGACCGAATTCTATTTTCAAGTTTTTTTTTTATTATATACATATGTACATATTTTTACGTTGACAATAAAATAAGTAATAATTTCGCGGAATGCCTAAGTAATTATATATCAGGCTAGACGCCAGCGTATTGCACTGAGAGTTCTGGCAGGTAAACATTCCTGCAGTGATTCAGCCATACAGATCTTTATGTATAATTTTGAATATGCTAAGAAAATATATGCAAGTACAGGCAATTTTATTACAATTACATCTTTTTCGATGTGAAACATCTTTAATTTGGGTACGAATAATTTTGAATTGAAAAGAAATTGAGTTTGAAAGTAATGCATGGCGCTCTCACGAAAACAGCAGTAACATAGAAAGCATATATCCCAGTAGAGCTAAAGGCCTAAGTCGCCAATGCTCCATATCTCTAAGCTAGCTTATAATTTTAGCATTATTTTGATAGCTCTACATATATAAAAAAATAGAAGGCTAACATCGGCTACGCCGACGTTTAAATACCCTTGCAGTTTTTGAAAGGCGCTACCATTGATAACAAAAAAGTTTTTCTCATAAGAACTAGTTTTTAGACCGATCGTTCCTTTGGCAGCTATATGCTATAGTCATCCGATTTTGATAAATTTTTCACGAATTGGGTGTAAGCATATAAAACTAATATATACCACGATTGGTGACGCTACGATGGAAAACAAAAAAGTTTTTCTCACTAGAACTGGTTTTTGGACCGACCGTTTATATGGCAGCTATACGCTATAGTCATCCGATTTTGATCAATTTTTCCACAATGGTGTGGACGCATATAAAACTAATATATACCACGATTGGTGACGCTACGGTGGAAAACAAAAAAGTTTTTCTTACTAGAACTAGCTTTTGGACCGACCGTTTATATGGCAGCTATATGCTATAGTCATCCGATTTTGATAAATTTTTCCAAAATGGTGTGAAAGTATATAAAACTAATGAACACCACGATTGGAGACGCTACGATAGAAAATAAAAAAGTTTTTCTCACTAGAACTAGTTTTTGGAACGATCGTTCCTATGGCAGCTATATGATATAGTCATCCGATCTGGCCGATTCTGACAAATGTGCAGCCTATGGGTATTTAAAGACTTTTTGCAAAGTTTGGTCAAAATAGCTTTAAAACTGAGGGAGGAGATAGCATAGAAACAGACGGACGGACAGACGGACATGGTTATATAGACTCAGCTCGTCATGCTGATCAAGAATATATATAGTTTATGGGGTCGGAGATGCTTCCTTCTATGCGTTACAAACATCGTGACAATTTTAATATACCCTCTGCAAGGGTATAAAACGAGAAGGCAAAGCTAACTTCGACTGTGCCGAAGTTTTAATACACTTGAAAAACTTTACTCCAACTGATTTAACCGGTTAAATATATATAGAGGATATAGATATCAGATACTTAAATTTTTAAATGATTGATAATAAAAATTTGATACCATAAAAAAAAACTTTTGTTAGTAAAACACATTTTCCGACCGATCGGTCCTATGACAGCTATAGGCTATAGTCATCCGATTTGGATACATTTTTCTAAAACTATGTGAAAGCATATAAAACTAATATATACCAAGATTGGGGACGCTATGATAAAAAACAAAAAAGTTTTTCTCACTAGAACTATACTCAGAAAAAAACGGCTGCCAGCGTTCTAGAACGAACGGGATTGAATTTATACCGTTTCGTACTTAAAATTTCAAGTATAATTCGTACTTGATTGTACTTAAAGTAAGTACGAATCAGTCTTAAGTTTCAAATTTACCCAAAATTTTCCTAAAATGAGAACAAAATTCTTAAATCAAGTACGAAATACTTAAATCAAGAATTTTTTGTACTCAAACGGGAACGGGATATAATGAATACCGATTTGTACTTAAAATAAGTATGATTCGTTCATGGGTGTCGAGTGAGAGCGCGCACAAGCTGAGAGCAAAAGCAAGTTGGCTCTCTTGGCTTCTCTCTTTGAGTTTCGTTTTGCCGTCTGGAGCAAACGTACTTGTATGTAATTTGGCGCCTAGTCTCGCAGGCGCGACGCGGTCGAGTGCGCTAAGACGCAGCCGTTCTTGTGCTTCAGTCCCGAAGTCCCGAGTTCGATTCCCAGACAAGGAAAGGTAAAGTAAGCTATTATTAATTTATAAATTATTATATGTTTCAGAGATAAGAAGAGACTTCAGTGAAGACTTTTTAATGATGTACTTGTTAGTACAAGTTCTCGGTTTTTTTGAGTGTAGTTTTTTGACCGACCGTTTCTATGGCAGCTATATGTATAGTGATCCGATTTTGATACTTTTTCCAGAATTATGAAGCAATAAAACAACATATCCAAGATTAGTAACGCTACGATGGAAAACAAAAAAGTTTTTCTAACTAAAGTAGTTCTTAGTCCGATCGTTCCTATGGCAGCTATATGATATAGTCATCCGATCCGGCCAGTTCCGACATATTAGTTGCGTCAGTAAAAAAAAAGACTCTGTGCAAAATTTCAGCTCGATAGCTTTAAAACTGAGGGACTAGTTCGCGTAGAAACAGACAGACAACGGACAGACGGACGGACGGACAGACGGACAGACGGAATTGAACTCAGCTCGTCGTCCTGATCAATAATATATATAGTTTATGTGGTCGGAAATGAATATTTCTATGCGTTACAAACTTCCGGGCAAAATTAATATACACTTTTCAAGTGTATAAAATAAAACCTCACTATTCGTATGTCCTACTGTGGATTGAGGCTAAGCATTACAATTAAAGTTTTGTGCCAGTTGAGAGCGATTACACTGTGATAGTTTTTTTCAAAAAATAAAAAAGACATGACCAACTTGAACGGGTTTCCCCTTAATCGGGCCTTAGAAATCGAACTGCATCATTACTTTTTTGAGTTATCACGATGGAGTCATAATAAAATTTTTTTTAAGTTTTTTACGAATTTAAATTATTTTAATAAATTCCAAATATATGATATTTTATTCTCGTGAAATCTTAATAAATTGATTAAAATGTCTTCTAATTTAATACATTCACAGATTTTTGATATTATTGCTCATTCAAAAGTTGTAGATCATTCTATTTTAACATAATTTTTATTACCAAAATGGCATTAAATTAGGAAATATTTAATTAGAAATCAAGTTATTTTTGGAGACAAAAGGAAAGACATTAAAAAAATATTGTATTGTGATTTTACCTAATAGTTGGAAATTTTAAATAATTTGTTGTAAAAAATTTTATCTAGAAAAGGTTGCAATTATTTTAGTTTTTGGACCATAACTTTTGAATGCGCAATGATATCGAAAATGTAGTAAATTAGAGGACATTGAAATCTATTTATACAGATTTTACAAGAACCAGATATAATTTTTTTATAACTTAGAAAAAATTTTAACTTGATGACGAGAAGGCAAAGCTAACTTCGACTGTGCCGAAGTTTTAATACACTTGAAAAACTTTACTCCAAATGATTTAACTGGAAAAATATATATATAGGATATAGATATAAGATATTTAAAATATTTAAATCATTAATAATAAAAATTTGATACCATAAAAAAAGAATTTTCTTAGTAAAACACATTTTCCGACCGATCGGTCCTATGGCAGCTGTATGCTATAGTCATCCGATTTTAATAATTTTTTTAAAAATTATGTGAAAGCATATAAAACTATTATATACCAAGATTGGGGACGATACGATAAAAAACAAAAAAGTTTTTCTCACTAGAAGTAGTTTTTTGACCGTCCGTTTATATGGCAGCTATATGCTATAGTCATCCGATTTTGATAAATTTTTCCAGAATTGTGTGGAAACATATAAAACAAATATATACTACGATTGGAGACCGTACGATGGAAATCAAAAAAGTTTTTCTCACAAAGACTTATTTTTCGACCGATCGTTCCTATGGCAGCAATATGCTATAGTGATCCGATTTTGATACATTTTTCCAGAATTATGTGGAAGCATATAAAACTAACACATACCAAGATTAGTGACGCTACGATGGAAAACAAAAAAGTTTTTCTAACTAGAACTTGTTCTTAGACCGATCGTTCCAATGGCAGCTAAACCATTGTCCCTGAAGATAGTTGCCGAAGTTGCATCCGAAATATATTGGAACAAAAAACAACAAAAAACAATTTTGTTTTTCTTGACCTCGAGCCGGCTAAAAACAACATATACAATTTAGAAAGGTCGCTAATCATCAACGTTTTTCTCACTAAGATTTATTTTATTGACCGATCGTTCCAATGGCAGCTATATGATATAGTCATTCGATCCGGCCGGTTCCGACATATAAGATGCGTGCACTAAAAAGAAGACTCTGTGAAAATTTCAGCTAGATAGCTTTAAAACTGAGGGTCTAGTTCGCGAAGAAACAGACAGACGGACAGACAGACAGACACCACACTTATTGTTTGTTTTTTGATCACTTAGAAGAAGTACCATAGTGGTGCTATTCTTTTTTTCCCAACTGTATAATAATATTTAAATTTTTAAATTTTTTAATAAAATTACGTATACGCAATGTGGGCCGTCATATATGCCGAGGGTAGACGTGATGGGATTTTCACCACATGATATTCTTGCTATAGTTTTCAAAACCAACAAGATTTAACTCAGTGGCTATATATATCGACTTTATGCCAAAAATGTGGGCCATTTTGCTTCGAATGAATTCAAAACGTAACATTTTCAACCTACTCATAATATCTGGCTGATTACAGTCTAACTTAGCTGCTGTCCACTTTGGGTTAATTGCAGGATTTAAGACATTTCGTTTTCATATCTTAAAGTTAGCAAAATACTTAGCTTTTGTGAAAAAGTGGCAACTCCTTGCACAGAGCTTTCGAGCGAGTTGCCAATGCGAGCAGAAAATGTTGAAAATGTTGCCATTACCTTCTTAGTGTATACAAGTTTCGGCTTGGGAAAAAATCGTATATTTGGTTGGCGTATTTCTTTTTTTCCGTTTCGCCATTTTGCTGGACCATCGAGCACGTAACTGCAATACAATGCAGGGCCATCGCAGTATACATAGACATAGATACATTTATGTAGTCGTGTTGCTGCTGCTGCACAAATGTGGCTGTGGCTCTGTTAGCCAGGCAGTCACCCATCCATCCATCCATTCAAGTTTCAGTGTGTGTGTGTGTGTGTGTGTGTGTGTGACGGGCCCTTCGTTTCTTTTTGCTGTCTCTCTGCTTGTCATTTTGACACCTTCATTTGCTCTGAACAGTCAGCTTCAGTCGGGGGCAGTGATTCTGTTTGCTTTCGTAACTTTTTTTTGTATGTTTTCTTTCGTTGGTCAACTTATGTGTGTGTGTGTGCAATTGAAGAGAGTAATTTTTGATAAAATCCTTTTAAGGGACTTTCAACAGGCTGGCAGCTTGATGTTATACCCTACATTAAATCAAAAAAGAAAAGAAAATAATAATAAATAATTCAATTGCTGACATGAACCTGTTTATTTATTATTTCTCACGCTTAACGTGTGAGTTATTGTATCTTTTCAGTTGTTTTTAAGTCTTAAATTTATATAAATTCATAGGTAAAATAGAAAATTGTATTTCAAAAAATATTTATACAATGGATTTACATATATCAAGTTTAAGAAGCTAATGTCAGTTCCTTTCGTTTTTTATCATCCATGATTTTATTTTAAATATTTCTTCGTTTTGGTATTTGTTTGGAAACTAAGTTTAAGCTCACGATAGTGAACTATAAGCTGATTGAACCCATAAGCCGCATGACGTTGCATTCACCAAAAAAGAAGAAGAAGAAAAAAGCAACAATGCCAAGACAAATGATCCAATGACTGTCTGACTGCACTTTGCTCCCTGGCAACCCCAAAATCAACCACTTCATCCTCCCCTGCTTCACCCGCTCAATATCAGCAAATTGTATCGAGTTTAGGTGCTCTTTCAGCTGGCTGATGGTGTCTCAATTTTGTATGTAAAGTTGTTGGATATTCTCCCCTATTTTTTTCACTTGCTGCTGATGATGACAAAGGGCAGCGTAAAAAGTAATGTCGAACTGGGTCAAGACTTCTTTGTTTATCTAAAAAAAAGAAGGGAAGAAGGGCAAGAAGATTCACACATCCCATCAGCTCATATTAAATTCTTCAAGCATTCTTCAAACTTGGAAATTAGTTTATATTAAATTTTGCATAGTAAATGCTACAAAAAGAAGGTCATATATGTGTGGAGGCAGCCACTCAAGCCGGACGTTTTCATAAACGTTTCACTTTCCGGCAGGGCCGCAGATAAACACACAAACACACATGCAGTTGGTGCTTCAAGGAGTTGGCATTTGCTGTAAATCTGGCAAAACAGGATAACATGGCTCCCCCGGCAGCTGCAGCACAACGGAAACGGATGCAGGAACCAGGCGGGAGAGGGAGTGGGAGAGATGATGTCTAAGACAGCAGCCTGGCACGCGCGGATATAAGGCGTTGATAGCGCCAGCTTATCAGCTAACCCACCCAGCTGGAGCTGGAGCTGCCATGTTTGAGTGCTGCTAACTCCATCCTCTATCCTGCTGCTGTTGGGACACATTGCGTGCCCCGCATTAAAGGCGCATTTGGTGAATTTCTGCAAGTGGGCGAATGTGGTTGTGGTTTCGGTTGCTGCAGCTCAAAAGTCAAGTGAAAGTTAGCAACATGGGGGAGTTGCACTTAGCACACTTAAAATGGGGATACACACGCTGCGAAGCGCCATCAATTGGCTGAAAAATAGAAAAGTTGGGGAATCCAGAGTACGAAATACGATTACAGAATTAATTTAAAGGCGTTTGAGAAATTATTTCCTCAATGATTAAACTTGTGGTGGTGATTCTAGATGATTTTCGTATGCCAAACATGAATCAATTTGGCAAATGCCTTTTTAAAGCATTTTAATTCTTGTTTTGGAAAGTTATTAATTTTGACCCCCCTTCATAATATCGAAAAGATATATATTCTTTAGCTATAAAATAAATTTTGCCAAATAATTTTGCGATTTTTTTCCACGAAGGGTTTTGAATACAAGTATTCGAACTGACCAAATGTACCCTCGCCCACAAGTATGCAATGGATGTCAGAAAACTCTTTTAGAATTACCACCAACCCACAGTGGTTGCTCCCATAGACCAAAAATCGAAAAATCAAATACAAAATATTTAAGTAAAAAGTAGCCAGTTTGTATTTTAAATATCCAAGCTTCTTAATTTCAAACCAGGTTTTCTGCGAATCTATTGTAACTTTCTAAAAAAAGCATTTAAACTGTATTTTCTAAGCGCAGCGCGAGTACTTAAAAAGGGAACGACATGTAAGTCTCCAATTTAAAATTCCTTACTATGGATTTTGAAGTAAAAAGGTACTTATTTTATGTCCTGAATTTAAGATAAGTTAAATTGTCACGTAATACTTGTAAAATCAATGTTTAAGTAAATAAGTTTTTGTAAATTTTGGGACCGTCATTTTGATACTTAAAGTTTTATTCCCCCATTGGGTCCTTTGTCAGTGTATTAGTCAACGTTTCAAGATTATAAAAGTGTTTAAGGTAGCTGCAGAGAGTTGCAGATGTGTGTAAAATCTGATTTTTTCAAGGCAAAATTTCTAAAAAACAAAAAACGAGAAGGCAAAGCTAACTTCGACTGTGCCGAAGTTTTAATACACTTGAAAAACTTTACTTCAACTGATTTAACGGGAAAATATATATAGGATATAGATATCAGATATTAAAAAATTTTAAATAATTGATAATAAAAATTTGATGCCATAAAAAAATCTTTTCTTTGTAAAACACATTTTCCGCTTGATCGGTCCTATGGCAGCTATATGCTATAGTCATCCGATTTTGATAATTTTTTTCAAAATTATGTGAAAGTATATAAAACTAATATATACCAAGATTGGTGACGATACGATGGAAAACAAAAAAGTTTTCTTCACTAGAACTTGTTTTTTGACCTACCGTTTCTATGGCAGCTATATGATATAGTCATCCGATTTTGATAAATTTGTGAAGTATTATGTAAACACATGTAAAACTAATGTATACTAAGATTGGTGACGCTGCGATGGAAAACAAAAAAGTTTTTCTCACTAAGACTTATTTTCAGACCGATCGTTCCTATGGCAGCTATATGATATAATCATACGTGCAAAACTTCAGCTTCATAGCTTTAAAACTGAGGGACTAGTTGGCGTAAAAACAGTCAGACAGACGGAATTGAACTCAGCTCGTCGTCCTGATCAAAAATATATATAGTTTATGGGGTCGGAAATGAATAATTCTATGCGTTATAAACTTCTGGGCAAAATGAATATACATTTTTCAAGTGTATAAAAACTGCGAGCAAATCGGTTATGTTTTCAATGGTACCGTCATTCAACTTGCCATTTATGAATTTAATTTGCAGTTAATTAATTCAGCTAAACAGTTCCGATTAGTTTTTAAATTGGTTTTAGTAAGAAAAACTTTTTTTTTCAATGATAGCGTCTCCAAACTTGATATTTATTGGGCGCGTTCAGCAGATACACTTGATCATTGATCAACTTATCAAAACTGGTCTTAATTTGTAGCAAACTTATGGGAGGTCTTATGAAATTGACATTTGGAAAAGCTTCATGAAAATATCATATTAAATACATGAGGAAAAGGAAAATTTAAGTAAGTCAAGTACACCGAGAAAAAAATCCGTTCTAAAAGTACCAAAATCATGATCTTTCGTTGACGAAAGTCTATCATGCACGTTTGTTCTCAAATCATGAACATTGGGGTACGATTTTTCATGAACTCTTCTTCGTTCTCACTTTGGATTTTTTGGGCTTGTTTCGTGAACATTTTGTGCTTGTTTTATGAACTGTTTGGGCATGTTTCATGAACATTTTGTGTTTTTTTTTTTTTTTAATTTGCTTAATTTAGGAACACAGCATTCATTGGGTTGCGGCGTGTCTAAGATGCTACTCATAATTGTTAAAACACTCATAGAAAAAATAGAGAACTTCATACATGGATCATGAGCATTCGAACACAATAGTACGGTAAGAGTGAAAATTCTTGATCCAAGAGTGAAAATTCTTGATCTATGAATTCTTAAGGTAGGAATTTCTTAAAACAGGAATTTTCATACTTAACCTAAGAATGATACGTTCTTATATGAAACGTTCTACTCCAAACCAAGATACTCCCATTCTAGAACCAAAAGCGGAACATTATTAAAACCAAGAATCTCCCATTCTTGAATTAAGAGCCGAAAATGATCAAATCCAAGAATTTCTCAGTCCAAGAAGAGCTGAACTTACTTATATGGAAGGAACTCCCGAGAATGACAAAATCTCGATTTCAAGAACAAAATTCTTAAAAATTCAAGAACGAATAAATTTTTTATCAAGAGCATTAGTACTCAACTTATTCGTTCTTCTTTTCCCTTAGTGAAGATGATTGAGTTGAGTTTATATTTCATGAACGGAACAATAGAACAAAATCATGAACATTTGGTCATGATTTTAGAATGAACTTTAAAATTTTTCGGTTTTTCTGCGGAAATGCCCATATGTCGAAGTACTCACTTTAAAGGTTCGTATAGGGCTGAAGAGGTGAAACTGGATAAGTTGTGGCCCAATTTTGAAATAAGCTGGAACTGCTTGCTCACTAAAGGAGATGTACAAAATATATATATGATATATGCATTAATTTGCCTATTACATATATTTGCTCAAACTTGTTATACTTTTTGATTGGATTTTGGATTGAAGTCCAATTCCCTAAAAACTGTTTAAAGAAAGAACTTTGTGCAAATATTTGATTGCTGGTGCTTAACTTGAAACTGTACTTTACAACTCGGCCAAATACACTCGCAAGCTGTTGTAAATTTGGGTTTCCGCAGAATGCACAATTTTACATTTCCACCTTTTCGAGTCGCGGCCTAATCCCCTTTACTGACAGACAAACTTATGCAATTGACAACAGCTGCAATTGCTTCGCATTCTCCGCTCTCTCTCTTTCTCTCTCTTTGCTGGCATCTTTTCGGCAAGTTGCTTACACTAATTACCAACATTAAGCAACCTGCACAGACTCTCGGCACACTCAATTAGCAACTGTAAACTGCACTTTCTATGCAGGCCCAAACGCGGCAGCAGAAGCAGGTTGGCTTAAGCCCGCAACTTTGTCTTCCCCATTTTTGCATTATTTATGCCATCCCTTTGACCTTTTGCCGAAGCGTAAAGTTCACAGGCGCTTAAATACGCTGTTTTGTCAAATTAAAGCAAAGCCGAGCCAAGTAAGCCAAACGAGAATGGGGCAGAGATTTCAGTTGGGCGACAAACGGAAGTTGGGGCCCCCGAAAACACACACTATAGAGAAGCACACAGAAGCATCGAATTGCTAAAGCGGAACTGTAGCAGACACCCAACAACAAAAGCAGTGAAAGTGTTGCAGTTGGCATGGCGAGAAAGGGAGCGTGGGAGAGAGAAAGAGCGAGAGAGGGAGCGAGTTAGGTGGGCTGGATTGGTTGTATAGCCAACAACGGATGCACGGACGCCATCTTGCTGTTGTGCACAAACATCGCGGTCCTTTTCTAGACTGGCGCAACAATTGCATTTTATTTATTGCATAACTAAGGGCGTTTATGCGTCGAAAAGTATGCACCAAACATGGAAACAAAACCAGTGAGAATGAAGCAGAAGAGTGCATCGACTACTTGATACCCTTTACCCTAGATCTTAATTTTATTGTGAGTTCAAAAAACTGCGAAATGTCTTAAAAGTTTCCACAAAAATTATGTATACGTCACGTACACCGCAAGGATTTTTTCTTTGTTTATAAGATTAAGGGCCCTTTTCTCATCTTCATGGTTTTCAAATCTAGGTGCTTTTTAAGAAATTTATGTTGTCTACTTTTAGGACGCGTTAAAAATCATACGAGGATCGTTGTAAGCACAAGCACAGATATTTTAAGAGCGGCTTAAAAGTAGGCAACACTCGTTTTCCTAGATTTAAAAACCATGAAGATGAGAAAACGGCCCTTAAAGGTATTTTAATAAATACAATTTTTGTGTTAAAATACTTTTGACCAATTTTTTATCTACATGCAAATGTAGAAAATGGGCGCGTTCAGCAGAGACACTTGATCACTGATCAGCTTATAAAAACTGCTTTTATTAGTTAGCATACTTTTAGATGATATTGTTAAATTAACATTTTGAAAAGATTCATGTAAATATCATATCAAACACAAGAGAAAAGTAGGCTACGAAATATAACATTGATCAGTGAGCCAATCCTTTTGCTGAACACAGCCCATGATACCCCTTTAGAACCATATTCAATGGTCATGTCATATAAAAACGCCCTAGTAAAAATTCCCTTTTAATCTCTATACCTTTCGGTTGTTCCTGCCGCAGTCCCGCATAATAATTACACTCACTATCAGCGCCAACGGTCGACAATGAAAGACTGCATGGGCACGCAACCTGTTGTTGAGTGTAGAGAATTCTAGTCCATGCCTGGGTCCAACTAAATGCTGGCTAACTAGGGGTGGTAGTTGCGAGCTGTCTTCTCATCCCCCCATTCGACCATGCAAAGCCATAAAACGCAAGTGTCGCACGGATTATTCATGGTTGGAGAATGAAGATGAAGCGACCAGCGAGCTGCATGTGACAGGTAAAACAGACAAAAGAATAGGAGGGAAGAGAAAAAGAGCTGGAGGGGAAGGCAAGTCAGTGTAGCAAGATAACTTCTCAGGTAAAGTGCCTGCTGGGTGTAGCTTTACCTGAGGACTAAGAGAAAGAGATAGTTTAGGTTGAATTTTTTATTGATTAGTAAATTAGTTAAATTCTTATATATGTAAGGCGGCTGATTAAAAATCTTAAAGCAAATTAACATAATCGAACTTTGCTCCAATTTTGTGGAAAAAATCGATTAACATTTTGCGATTGCTTTTTTTAACTGCTGAACGCAGAGGGGATTGCTGCCAGCGAGTCAGATGGTGTAATTTCTCCCTGCTCAGTAATCAAAAGATCAAAAGATTGTGGCCACACAGCTCGTCAGATTGCTTGCCGTTTGTATGCCACACCTGCATACAAAATTTGTGTACTGTCGCCTTTGCTCTCGCCCTCTCGCTTACTCTCGCTATAAGTAAGCCCACTTCTTTTGGAACTCAATCGATCTAAAAGGGACCAAATGATTTAAAACCTTAAAGATTTTGTTAAAGCCTAAAAAAAAACGTATACTATGTGTAACAAAAAGGGCTGGAAACCCAAAAAAAAAATTTCCGGGTTCAAACCCAAATTACCCAATGGCAAAGGTTCAGAAATTCGAGGTTCAAGGTTTTTGCGTAAAAGTGTTGGTTCGAACCTAGGTTTACCAAAATTTGATAGAAGAGCAATAAATTTGTAAAATGTAAAAATCTTCCGAATTTTTATATTTTTGAATTCTAGAACATACGATTTCATTTATTTTCAATAGAAATGTATTAGTATTATTTCTTCCAGTAATTGTTGGTCTATACTTCTTCTTTGATCAGACAATATCCATTTTTGGGGTGTTTAAGTCCGCTTAACTAAAACTTGAAGCTTTTGTTAAACCGAACCGAATGTTTTGGTTTGGAACAGGTTCAGATTGAGCAATATGTTTTAAAAGAGATTCGATTAAAGATTCGGCTTACTGTAAAAAAAAGTCGGAATTCCGGGTTTGATACGGTTTGGTTCAAAACCGGCTTGCATCCCTGGTCAAAAGTGCTTAATGAGAAAAAGTTCTATGATAAGCAGGAAATAATACCGTTACCGGAACCGATTACCGGAATAAACCGTTTCTAGCCACCGGTATCGAAACCGGAACCCATATTAAAATTATTTGAGAACCGAACCTTTAACCTTTATAATAGGAAGCGAAAAATCCGGAACCAAATCGAAACGCTAATACCCGGTACTTTTTCGATTTCTTATTATTTATTTTATTGATTTATGATTATTTTAAATATATATTTTTACTGGTAAAAAATCATTATATAAAGAATAGCAGAATTAGCAGAATAATCAGAATTAAATTCCCTTTTTAAGATTAATAAGATATAGGAAAAGAATTTCTAAATAGCCGAAGCAATTTTTTTTGGTAAATATTAACTTTATAACTATATTTAAAGGAATTCGAAGTCTTAGAAAATCCTCCCTTAAATAAAGAAATGTTAGAAAAATGATAAATATAAAATAACTAACTAAAAGAAATTTTAGTTTAAGCTGAACAGATATTGATAACTTGGATTGAAGTCTTATTCCCTAAATTCGCCCTTAAGGAATAATCAGAATCAATTTCTCTTTTTAAAATAAATAAGTTATATAAAAAGAATTTCTATAAAAGGGAAAAACTTTTCTTTGGTAAATATAAACTCTCTAACTATATTTAAAGGATTTCTAAGTCTTAAAAACCCCTGCCTTAAATATAGAAATGTTAGAAAAATGATAAATAAAATTTTTACCCAAAAAAATTCGGTTTTAATATATTGAAAAATGTAATGAAAGGAAAAGCTAAGGCAGATTTTATGTTTCAATCTTTTTATGTGTTTTTTAGAGCTGATATATAATACGTTTATGCTATTAAACAAACAATGAATTTTGCCCCTCTAAGTATGCAAACTTTATTTTTTTTAAAGAATTATTTATTTGTTCGAGATAATTTATAGTCAGCATCATACATAATCCACATTGTGTACTCACGCATATTGTCAGTCCATTTAAAGGTATACAAAAATAATTAGTTTTAAGGCCACTAAAAAATAAATATTTTCCTTAATATTCATATTCATACCCCTAGCAAACTTGAAAGGGCAAAAATCATGATTTTTTATTTGTGCATAAACGTAGTATAATATTAGACTGAGATCACATTGATCGACGCATGAGACATGACAATCTAGTAGGCCCTTATGTTGTCTTCGTGTCATTGTGAATAGCTTGTCATTTGACATTCAAAACCATTCTTTATGAAGGCTAACTAGATAATCATGTCTCATTCGGCGAACAATGTGAACTCAGCCTTATAGTATGGGTTTAAATCTATACAAATCGCTAAAGATTTCTATTTTTGGCGGAGATACGGCAGATTTCTGAGAGGATTATTTCGAACTATTATTAAAAAATATTTGCCAGCTTTATGAGAAATGGTTCTAAGGCGACATGAGAGTAGAGAAAACCTTTGTCCTAGATAGATTTTTTCTGAGTATAGGAATACCACTGGAAATACCACTTTAGCGAAATTGTTCGTCCAAAAATAAAAAAAAACTAGAAATGGGCATATTTTAAAAAAACATTATTAATGTGGCATATTCTTAGAAAAAATGTACGAGTACCGGTACGTAACGGTATACCGAATCAAAAATCTAACTACCCTATCGGAACCGAAAACCGAATTAAACTGAAACCCGAAATAGAACCTTTAACCGAAATTCTCATTTTGGAACGTACCGGAACCGGTACCGGAACAGATATTCGTTTTGGGATTATTCTCTGAACTGAACTGTAAGTTTTTTTCGAGTATTTTGACCAAAAGTAACTACGAACATAATTTTTTTTTGTATTCATTCGCCATTGAATTGAAATTAATTTCCGCTTGGTTTTAAAACACTTTCAGTGTTTGCTGTCAATGATTATTTGAATTTCAATTTGTATAAATGTATTTTATTTTCCTTATTTGCATTTTATGTTCGTTTTTAATTGCAAATTGGAATTGATGAATTGTGCTGTGCATGAATTTAATTGCTTAATGGTGGAGTCGATTGCATTCGAATGGAAAATGCATTTGCTTTACGGTTTCTTTTGCCGGCACCTCGAGGGACAAGCTGTAAACCAATTTTTCACCTTGCTTAACCATGATTTTTATGGCCGTATACGTCACACATGAGCACTTTTGCTATACGTATATGTATGGTATATATAAATTTGTGTTTGTAATTTCCGCCAGCGCTTAAAATGCAATTGCAAATGGTGCAGCTGCTGTGTCGTGTGTGTGTGAGCAGTGCTTAATTGCAACTGTTTCGTGTGGCAAATCTTTGGGGCCATACGGCGCACTAATTAAATTAATTGCTTAATTTTAACTTAATTTGCCACATGTGGCAAGTTGTCCTTGTTGTCCTGACAATGCTCGTTCACGTGCATTGGTTTTGTAGCCCATAAAGTTGGTTTGTTCCCATAACAACAACATCTGTGTGTGTGTGTGTGTGTGAAAATTTTAATATGAAACAAATACGAGTTAAAACTGTCATAAATTGTAAACTAAGTACGCAAGGCAATTCCCATCTATTGAAATTAGTTAAATATTTCCTGAATTTCAAGCATTTTCAAAATGGCAACTTCCAGTCTGGTAGATTTTCCCGAACTTATTTCGAACAATAAGAGAACAGAGGATCTAGCCCTACCCAATGTCAAACGCATCAAGAATATCCGTGAATTCATGTCTGATCCAGCTAACTTTGATGGCAACATTGAGAAGCTTAACGAACGTCTAGAGGGTCACACCAAGCAGTGCCAGAATATTGTCAAGTTACTGAAAGATCAAGTCAATCAAAAAACGGCCTCACTGCATCAGGTCAAAGAGGATATGCTGGAGTTGCAACGTCAACTCAAGTCGCCTGAGGCTTCGCAACGTTTTCTCATTGCCCGAGAGAAGGTCCTGGTTAAGTTCACCGATGAGACTGAGATGAATGAGTATGATATACCTTCTGCTCTGGAGCGTTATAGTCTTAAGATGAGCACTTTGTATGGAGAGATTTTGGCACTGGATAGCGATGTTGACTATGTGGCCTATTTGGAGGGTATTTCCACGGTCAACAGTCAGTATGTGAAGGATTGGTATGAAAAGTCAGCCAAGGAAGACCAGAATGAGAAAAAGAATTAATCTGAAAAATCGAACCAAATTAACCAAATTTATTTCAAATGTTATTAGTTGCTTTCGTTTGACCCATAAACTGCATGACAAAAAAGATTATTAGAAGATTTTGATTGACAAAAAATATGGCTGCATAATTAAGTGTTTCTGACTTTCAGCTTATTAAACTACCAATACGACTTCATCATTAAATATCGATACTTTAATAATATTGACTAGATTTCACTTGACTAAAATTGGGACTTCATAAACTCGCTCTCCGTGATGGAGGAACATTTAGATTAATTTCAATAATTGATTGGCACTTTAACGCAAAAAGCTGTAACCTCAGTTAAAACCATGATTGAATGTGTAGTTAAAAAGACATATTCACAAAAGGTGAAAACATACAGGACTCAGGACCTCCATCAGACTTTTATTAAACTTTCATCTTTTAACAAACGAGCAATCTTTTTTCAAAAATTAATTAACTCAATATCATTTAAATAATAATTATAATTCTAGTATTAAGGTAAAGTTGCTGACTGCTTCAACTTCTTGGCGAACCCAGCGTTGGTGCGTCCCACCATCGTAAACTGCGACAGTAATGCCTCGAGTACGGACCCCTCTGACGACGACCCACGCAAACGTTAAAAAGTCCACATCCCTTAATAGGGAAGGTGCTGATATACAGATGGTGGGTGTCCTCGAAAAATATTTAGCTGGTATCACCGCTCTCCAGGAGTTGCGATGGTTTAGACGTTGGGGACATCATCAACCAATGCACCCTGAGAGATCTACTACAGCGGCCGTTTGGAAAGCAATAGACTACGGCGCACAGATTTTTTTGAACTTTTTCCGATTTTGAATTTTTTTGTTTTGTTTAATTAAAGAATGATTTACGCATGTTTTGTCCAAAAATTGTGTTTCTAGCTTGTTTAAGAACAAAGATACGGAGCTTCGAAGTTGAATGTTGTTACTACGCCCCAAATCCGAAGACTAGCAACATTGTCATAATTTCGCATGAAAAGAGCGGTTTAGACATTGAAATTTTATTGTATGATAATCTTTAGATTATAGTTTTTGTATCTATAAAAGTTTTCATTATAATTATTGTTTTTTAAGTTATAATTTTTTATAAAAAAAATCGAAAAAATTCGCTATCTTCACTAGGGGTAAAGTATAGTTGTTTTACGCTGCTTGATCAATTTGAAAGTTAAAATACACTATTCAGTTATTTGAACAGTGCGCAACAGGTTAAAATCGCAATTTTAAAAATAGGCTAAAAATATTTTTTTATCGGTCTTTATAGGGCTTTAGCGCTGCCAAAACACCATTTAAATATTTCACTTGACCACTGAATGGCGAAGTGAACATGCGCTGCAATTAGCTTGGAGTTTTAGTTGACATTGTAAAACAAGGAACGGGACCTATGAATAAAGAACAAAATATCGAGAGGTTTTTTAATCATGTTTGAATAACTTCACGTATCACTGGAGTTAGTGCAGAATTCATTAAACGAATTGGTATTATTTGGGAAGCAATAACGTGTTTTCGAAAAAACGCGATTAAAGTTTGGAGCAACGTAAAATAGCAAGAACATTGCTAAACTATTTCTATTTTGGAAAATGGTTTAAAGGGGATAAAAGTGGAATTTCCAAGCTATAATAATAAGGCAAAACAAAAAAAATCGAAAAATAATTTTCAATGGTAGAAGACCCCCTTAAGCTATCATCTTGATTTCAACTGTTACTTGTACAAGGCAATTTGTTCAATTTTTATACCTGTTACTCGTAGAGTAAAAAGTGTATATTAAGTTCGTGCAAATGTATGTAACAAGCAAAAGGAAGCATCTTCGACTCTTAAAATTTTATACAAACATTAATTTACATTACGTTGAACATTATTAAGTTACGGATTTTTTTTGACCTGTGTACTCTTTTGATTTTTGCTGCTCTTTCGCACGAACCTGCGAAAGTTTATTTTGTAAAATTTTTGACAACAGTTTAAATTATTTCATAATTTAATGTGTGTAAAGTTTAATCCCGTAAATATTTATATGCACTGTGTATGAGCAACGTTCCCAGGCTAAAGCCCTCAAAGGAATAACGTCTTTTGTATGTGTTTGCATTTAGCTGTTTATACTAATGATTATATGCAGTTGGCACATTTCATGCTGGTCAAATTATTTGAACTGGCCCGAGAAGCTCTTTAGCACCTTGAAGTTGGGATTTATGTTTGCTAAGTGAAGGGTAAATATCAATATTTGGGATGAATACATATGCAAGAGTATGAAATAGGACTGCATTTATATATACATTAGTTTAAACCACATTTCACTTCCATGCACACACACAGAGAGACTCAAAAAATGCTTGACCAGCCCAGAATGAGAAACATCTTTAAGTAGAACCTTCCCAGCCAAAGTTTAGCTCAGTTGTTGTCGCACCTTCAAACCCAACACACGCGGACATTGTCCACTTGTTCTTGTCAGACCCTAAAACTGGTTTCACCCATCAACATCAACCATGTTGCTGCTGTCGTTGGCATTGATTACATTTGGCCTGACAGCCGCCAAATCGTTGTTGCCCATCGATGAGGCCGAATCGACAGCTGAGTTACCAGCTGCCGCCGGTCGAGTTCTCTACGATCAGCGACAGTCTGGCAAATACAACATCCATGTGAGCATAAAGGATGTGGCCATAATTGAGGTGGATCAGAATGAGATTGCAGATGTAAGAAACCAGTTGCCAAGTGCAACTAACTAGATATTGATGCTAAAAATAACTTTTGTATCCACCATTAGGAAACGTATAACGATGAGGAGGATTACTATTATGATGATAGTGCGTTGACCATTAAGCCCATCAAGTTTTCCACCACAACAGAGAGCACCACCACAACTAGCACCACCACAGCGAAATCTTCGACTGAGACCACATCTACTTCCAGTCCGAACAACATGACCTCCTACAGTGCCAATCTTTTGGCTGATATAGCAGCCTCACGCATTAGGCCCAAATTTAAGCCCAGCAATTTGATTATTATGGAGACGCCAATTGGTGGCTCCTCAACGTCTCCGTTGCCACTGGGATTGCGCGCCCGTTCCAAAGATGTGCCCATTATGGCAGCCGCCGCTGCTGCTGCTGCTCCAGTTACTCGACCCGCCCTGCCGGATAACATTGAGTACACACCACCCCAGGGTCTTAACTCACCCATTTTCAAGGTTAAAGTTCAGCGGGCCATAACTGACGCCCCCACCCGTTGTCGAACCCATCAATTCCGTGATGCACACGGCAAGTGTCGCACCAAACGATCCGGCTCCATACTGTAAGCAAATGGAAATAAAAATGCATATCACTAAGCAGCTTATCAGCAACTTCTTCTCATTTTCTCTCTCTCTGTCTCTGTTTATTTCTCCATTCGATCTTGTAGTAGAAAACTATTCAGCATGCTGGTGTCGCTGCCCTTTGCTGGCGAACGTCATGGTCATGGTCAAGGTCTGGAAGTGTCAAATCATGCTGAAGGTTAATGATCGAACGTGATTGGATTGCCTCTTGGTAGAATATAGAATAGAATATCAATGTAGTTTAAGAGTGTTTAAGTGCCTTCAATTAGATCTGATTAAGTAAAAAGCATGAAATATATTGACTGAAATTATGTTTTCTTTTTCTTACTAAACATGAAAAAATTATGTTTATAGATTGACCAAAGAAAGGAGTCAACATCAGACCACCTCCATTTGCATAACCTGGCATTGGCTTCAGGTGTAGCTTAAAGTATTGTGGACGAATTCCGACTTTTTAGTTCTCCTCACCCTTTTTCCTCTTTGCCATATCTTACCACTTTAGGATTTGGCGTTTTATAGACATATGTATAATTTTTATACACTTGAAAAGTGTATATTAATTTTGCCCAGAAGTTTGTAACGCATAGAAATATTCATTTCCGACCACATAAACTATATATATTTTTGATCAGGACGACGAGCTGAGTTCATTTTCGCTTGTCCGTCCGTCCGTCTGTCCGTCTGTCTGTCCGTCTGTCCGTCTGTCTGTCCGTCTGTCTGTTTCTACGCGAACTAGTCTCTCAGTTTTAAAGCTATCGAGCTGAAATTTTGCACAGAGTCTTTTTTTTACTGCACGCAACAAATATGTCGGAACCGGTCGGATCGGATGACTATATCATATAGCTGCCATAGGAACGATCGGTCTAAGAACTAGTTTTAGTTAGAAAAACTTTTTTGTTTTCCATCGTAGCGTCACTATTCTTGGTATATGTTAGTTTTTTATGTTTCCACATAATTCTGAAAAAAATTATCAAAATCGGATCACTATAGCATATAGCTGCCATAGGAACGATCGGTCGAAAAATAAGTCGTTGTGAGAAAAACTTTTTTGATTTCCATCGTAGCATCTCCAATCGTAGTATATATTTGTTTTATATGTTTCCACACAATTCTGAAAAAATTTATTAAAATCGGATGACTATAGCATATAGCTGCCATATAAACGGTCGGTCAAAAAACTAATTCTAGTGAGAAAAACTTTTTTGTTTTTTATCGTAGCGTCCCCAATCTTGGTATATATTAGTTTTATATGCTTTCACATAATTTTGAAAAAAAATGATCAAAATCGGATGACTATAGCATATAGCTGCCATAGGACCGATCGGTCGGAAAATGTGTTTAACTAAGAAAACATTTTTTTTATGGTATCATTATCATTATTTATTATCAATGATTTAAAAATTTTAAATGTTTGATATCTATATCCTATATATATTTTTCCAGTTAAATCAGTTGGAGTACAGTTTTTCAAGTGTATTAAAACTTCGGCACAGTCGAAGTTAGCTTTGCCTCCTCGTTTCCACTAGGCTAGGTTAGTGTCATGATTCATTAGCAGACTGCGGCTTCTCTTTTTTTAAAATTAGGCAAAGCATAATTTGATTCCAATCTTCGGGCAGGCTCTCGACGGACTTTATCTGGCAGAGAAGTTTGTGCATGCAACTTTCCAACTAATAACAGCCAGTCTTAAACAATTCCGCAGGCAGCTCATCAGTGTCAGCTGCTTTGTTGTTGTTTTAGCCTTTTAATGGCTAACAAGACTTCAGCTTGGTCCGGTGGGTCTTTCTTTATATCATCGGTTGGTGGTGAAACTGCTTCTCCATAGACGGAATTGTGTTCGTCATCGCCTACCAGCAGGTTAGAAAAATGACTTCTACATTTATCCAATGCCACTTGCATTTCCATTTTCGTCCTTTCATTGTGTTACACTGGATTTTAAACGTTCGGATAGTTGCCTAACCTTTTGGTAATATTTTCGAGTCTCAATGATGTTAAATAGCATCTCGACTTCCTCTCGCATGCGTCTTTAAAGCTTTTTCTTTTTTCTTCGAAAAAGGCGCTTCTTCTCTTGCCTTCCGGTATCGCTCTTTTACAGCTCGTGTTGCTCCTGACTGCAGAGTCCTCCTTTAGGTTGCGTCCTTTCCCTGCCGTAGCTTGGCGACTCTCCTCATCGTACCATGCTTGCTTTCGGGTGAACCTTGAAAAACCGACTATCTCCTTGGCAGCCGTACTCATGGAGTAGGAAATACGTGTCCCCTATTCGCATACACCAGCAGAAAATGGTGAGATTTCCCGGAGCCGTTGGAAAAGCTATGCGTTGTAGGCTTCGGAGGCAAGGTGAATCTATTACTGGTGCGGCGGTCATTCAAAAGCTTTCATATCATAGCTTACATCAAGGTGTATTTATAACTGGTGCGGCGGTTATTCAAAAGCTTACATTTCTTAGTTTACATATTTTCAGTTTGCTTTAGCATAAAGCTTCAAGTTTACAAATTTTATTGTTCGCCACATCTGTAATAAATACATTTTGGGTAGACAATTGCTAAGAGATATGTCTTGAATGTGTTTGTTGTGTCCAAGTGAGCGTTTTCCACTGAGCAAAATCTAACATCTTGAAGCAAAATGTTTATATTTCATTATCCCACATAAAATAAAGTAGTGTCTGAATAACTTTTATTTTTAAATTTAATCATATATTTTTTAATTTAAAACTACTTAACGACGACTCCCATGTAGACCGACATTTTGAACTTGTTTGTAGAGACGAAACAGTTCCATTTATTCGATTAAAAAAGGTGCCAGCTCCGTCCTCAACATGGTGCAGATTTCTGAACCCTAAACCAATTCAGGAATTTGGAAATTTTTGTGGGTTCGATCCGATCGATGGGATCGATTAAAAAAACGTGCACATATAAGGTCACCTTCATTAGCTATTGGTGCCACCTGTGAAGTCTGTAAGCATGAACAAGCTTCTCAAAAAGCAGCAGTGTAGGTGCCTTTTTCTTAAGCAAAAATAAAAAGACCCACGAGCCAGTAGATTGGGGAATCTTGGTCCTAAGTGGCCAGGGCTGTAAAGCAGCCAGTTGTTCATATACAGGAAAAAAAATTGATATTATCTGAGACTTAGTATTATAATTTTTGTCATACCAATAAATATGTTTTAAGATCAAAATTGATCAATAAAACTATTGAAATAAGAATGATACCTTATTTCATAAGCATTTTTAGTTTTATAGTTTTTTTATAATAAATTGATATTTGTTCACATTAATATAATATTTTGAATGACAATATGATATTTATTAGGGTCAAAATTATATGAAATAAATGATATTTATCAAATTTCTACAGTGACCCAAGCATTTATCACTTGTCATTGTCTACTTAACCAGATAAATATCTCAATTTAAACAAAAAAACCAAAAAGCCTAACTCAAACCTTTTTAACTGAAATGAATCAAACATTTATGTGATTTGCATACATTGAGTTTTTTTTTCTAAAAATCCTTCAAATGACAACAGCCTTCTTTTTTTAAACTGAGCAGCTTCTTAAGCCCAAAGCTGGGCAATTATTTATCAAAAAAAAAAAAAAGGTACCTAGTAGGCAATGCAGAAACGTTTTTGGCTAATCCTTTGCCAAGCAATCTGGCGACACTAAAAGCTACTCAACGAATGGTATTTTTTCTGTCCTTCAAGCAGCTAATTGATGAAAGCTCCAAATGGTTGCATAACGATAGACAGAAATAGGGAGGCGGGGGGTAAAACCCCTAACGGCAGCTGTCAGGCAAAATCTGTGAGCATTTTTCCAACGCTCTTCTGCACCTTGTGGACAATTAAAGGTGCAGCTAAACGTGGGCCATTTATTACAAGAGCAAGATGCAGGAGCTAGAAAGGAGAGACCAGCAGCTTGGGCAGGACGGACTGGCTTTAGAAATTAGAATTAATATTTTTACGCTGAGTTTACACAATTTCAAGTTGGGTGCGCGAAAAATGCATGGTCCGGTCAACATTCTTGCATCCTTGTTGTTGTCCCGTCCAGGCTTTAGCACTGCGTGTTGGCACCTTTTTTGTGTGTGTGGGTGCGAGAACACGTCTTGTGCTGAGCCAGCTTCTGCACTGCATTCGTGGCAGCTGCAGCTGCACTGATAATAAATTCATGATGATGTGCAATTTATACACTTCATATGCGGCTCCACTGTTATCCATGTCCAAGTCTTTCGCTTGGCATCTTTTCTGCTGAGCTTGACAGAGGTCCGACACCAAAAAAAAAAAAAAAAAAGAATGCTTTTCCAAGTTTCCAGCCATGCATTAAACCTTGAAATGTTTGCCGTCCAAAATCTGCTAAAAACTAATTACAAATGTTGCGCTGTCGTTTTGTGTTCTTCTTTCAAAAAGTTGTTAGTGCCCCAAAGAAAACTGCAGCCTGCAATTTCATTTCACAATTAATCTAATTTTTTGTCTGGCAAATTCCTTCTAATGAGAAATGCTGATTTTGCATTCTGCCTGCCGTTGCATACAAATGAGAGATTCACAGAATTTTCGAGAAACGGTTGCACTTGGCATATCATTTCCATGGCCTGGCCCCTTATTGGCATAATTAGTGGTTAGGTGTTATGTAAATGGACCTGCCCGAAGATTGGCCACGCATATATTAGCCCGAAGATGGAAAGCAAATCAAATTTCGCAAATGCGTACTGCAAGTTCACTGGAATTGCTAAAATAACAATTCGTCGCAATTTGGATACCCTTATTAATTTAACTTTAAACTGAAGAAATTTACGCTCGACAGCTTGAAGACATTTATTTAGGCTTGTTAACTGTAAGTAAAAGTTATTGATCACATTAAGCGCTTTTATTTATTCCAACATTATGTCAACATATTGTTAGTTTATTGTGGTGTAAACGGTACATAAACATGAACATGATAAAACTCTTTTGCAGGCTCTGGCAAGAATTCATATTTTACTGTTCAAATTCTCTGCATATTTGGGTGGGTCTATTTATTTCTGGATCTCAATTATTGCAAAATCCGAATCTAAGTAAAATTCTACAAAAATACCCAAAGAAACCTTACAGTAGAACTGTCTCAATCATGACTACCAGGTAAAAAACGTAGTTTCGAGAAAAACGCCTTTAAAGTTTTGAGCAGCGTAAAAAATGACCACTTTAGCAAGAACATTGCTCCACTAAAATGGGAATATCTGCCAAACAATTTCAAATATTTGAAAATGGTTTAAAGGGGATGAAAGGGGAATGTCCAAGCTATAATAATAAGGCAAAACAAAAAAATCAAAAAAAAATTTCCATGATAGATGACCCCCTTAATGGTTCTAAATATATATAAATCTGGCATTTTCAATCTATATACTAAGTGGGGTGAAAATTAACCTCCTTAAAAAGATTATGCTGAAAAATTAGAATTAAAATAAGAATTCTTGCATAAAATTATAAAGTTATTTTATTATTATTATTCAATATAAAATTGTGTTGGAAAATAGTGTACCAGTCCCAGATCCCTGATCCCAGATACCTGATCCGAGATACATCCCAGATACCCGATCTGATCTCAGATCCCTGATCCCAGATCCGATATCCCTGATCCCAGATAGCTGATCCCTGATCCCAGATCCGAGATCCATCCCAGATCGTTGATCCCAGATCCCTGATTCCAGATACCTTATCCCAGATAACTGATCCCTGATCCCAGATCCGAGATACATCCCAGATCACTGATCCCAAATCCCTAATCCAAGATTCCTGACCCCAAATCCCTGATCCCAGATTTCTGATCCCAGATCCCTGATCCCAGCTCCCTGATCCGGCATCCGAGATCCCAGATCCCTGATCTCAAATCCCAGATCCCAGAACCTTGATCGCAGATCCCAGATACCAGATTCCAGATAACTGATCTGAGATTACAGATTCAAGATACATCCCAAATCCCTGATCCCAGTTCCCAGACCCGAGATCCCAGATCCCTGATCCCAAATTCCAGATCATTTATCCCAGATCCCTTATCCCAGATCCCAGATCCTTGATCCCAGATACCTGATTCCACATCCCTGATCCCTGTATGTGTAAGTGTGTGCATGGTTGCGCTTGCTTGTGCTTATTCAATGTAAACGAATATCAGCACAAAAAAAACAAAAGCACCGAAACAAAGAAAATCACACGCAAAAAAGCCGAAAGAGCTTCCCTCTTAAAAAAATTTTCAACAACAATTAGCTGTCAAATCAAAACTACTTACAAAATCGCGCTACATTGAATAAAATATAAAAAAACTATTTTTTACAGCTTAATTTTTTCCGAATATTTTTTACATGAACGATCTTTAGCTTTATTTATTTTCTTTAAAATTGATTGTTTTTCATTATTATTCCCCTTTTATCGTGCATTCTTCCATCTTATCCACCAAATTTCGCCCAGCAGACACAAACCAGAAATACATAAAGATGTCACATAGACTATCAGCAGCATTGTACAGTCCTGCAGGGTCAGCTGTTTGAATGGTTGATTCGTATCCTTAAGTACTGGCACCAGACCCAACTCGATGGCTTTGCGGTAGCTGTAAGTTCGCCAATGATGCCCAAGTCCAAACTCCTGAGCTCTGGCAAAGAACCTATAGAATTTGTCCAAAAATGGAGAATTCTGTTGAATGGGAAAACGTCGAAAATAGCTGGCCGTGCACATATTGGTCAAACGGAAGAGTGGTTGACGTAGTTGACTCTGTTGTATGTCCAGACGTTCGGCATACTCCGTACTGCTGCAGTAGGCATAGCTGGTATTGAAACTCTCCAGATGATGTACCAATGTGGAGCTATTCACTACGAAAAGACGCGACTGCAGGGCGGCTGGCAAGCGATTTGAGGTGAAATACATTTCCACCTCGGTTTCGGTGAGCATAATGCGCAGTTCTGAGTCTAAAAAGTCCTGGACACTATTAATCTGTGGCTCACCCACCCGGGCACTAAATCTAGACGACAGACCCGCCAATCGTATGGACCACAGCACAAAGGCGCCCAGAAGGACAGCCACATGGACGCACTTGTAGGCATCTGCCAACTTCCTGAATGAAGTCGAGTTCAGCGGCTGTAAATGGAATACCAAAAGGGCCAGGTGAATGCCTCGCAGGCCATCGCCAGCCCAAAGCTGCCAAGCCAGCGCCATTGCCAGTAACAGAATAAGCAAAAAGGAACCATTCAGCTGAATGGCATCGTGCATAAATCTCGCCAGAGGCGCTTCACGTTGCCATGGCACCAGCAAACAGGTTTTCGTTGTGCCCAGTGGAAAACTGCCAACCGTTAGCGCGGAAAACGGCTGCAACTGGGAGTATGCATGAACGCCCATGTCGATCTGGCCCCGAGAAGCGGCCAGTAATGTGTGGGCGTGGTAATTGTACCTGTCCACCTGGGGCGTCGGTTCTAGGCGCAGTCGTCCATTGATATGCTGAATGAAGGCGGACATCAGTAGACCAGCCTCGCCAGCCAGTTGTCCATCGGAAAGCTGTAGGAGAAATCGCATAAAATCAATCATCCTGTTGCATACTTTTGGCTGGGAGCAGAGTAATGAATTTATAAATGGAGTTTTAGGGCCGTTTTCTCATCTTCATGGTTTTTAAATCTAGATAATTTTTGAGAAAATTTATGTTGCCTACTTTTATGCTGCGTTTAAAATCAAACGCTGGTCGTTGTACACACAAGCTTAGATATTTTAAAGGCGGCCTTAAAGTAGGCAAAGCAAATTTTCTCAAAAAGCACCTCAATATGAAAAACAGGAACATGAGAAAACGGTTCTTAAAGGAGGTTTGAGTTTAGTTAGGTGGGAATTATGTATGGAAAACAAGGCTGCAAACCCTTAATATTTTGAGGAAAGTTTCGTCTCAAGAAATTTTCTTAGATATTTGTTGTAAATCGGAAAAAAGTCATAGGCTACATCTCAAATCTATAAACCGATTCGAAAGCGAGTTAAAACCGTTTCAAAAGTGATTCTAAGCTATATCTCGAAAAATATGCAAGCTATAAATTGGAAATTCGGTGCGAAGTTTAATATTTTTTTGGTCCTAGCCAGATGGAACTGGTTCAAAATGGTTCAGAGTCATATCTCAGATACTATTTGAGCTGGGAACTTAACATTTGATAATTGGGTTGTTAATTCGGTGCGAAGTTTAATATTTTTTCGGTTCTAGCCAGATGGAACTGGTTCAAAAGTGGTTCAGAGTCATATCTCAGATACTATTTTAGCAGGGAACTTAAAATTTGGTAATTGGGTTGTTAATTTTTCAGTTTTTTATTTTCCGGGTTGAATCCGGTTTCAAACCAGATTTAAAAAGTAGTTCAGAGCCTTATATTATTTTTTTTGATTTTTTATTTTAATAATTTTGTTTCTTTAACATTTTTTTTTTAAGATCACAGAGTTTATATAATAATCTTAAGCTCCAATAAGAATTATTTGTTAGCTCACCTGAAACACTGTGGGTGCATCCTGAAAGACGGGTATTCGAAATTCGTAACCCCTTAGATTGCTCACCACATTGAGCTCTAATTCCTCGAAAGCCTTTCCTGTGACATTACGCAAAGTGATTACAGGAAATGGCGTATAGCTTAAGAGCTCATTCTTGTTGCTCCAGCCTAACCGCTGAAAAGTCAAATACACCCTAAGAAACTTATTTTCCCAGCACCAGGTAAAGAATTTTTCCAATTGGCTTTTCGTAGGAGCAACATTTCCCAGTCGTTGGCAAATGAACATCATTTGGGAAAGATGACGTCCCGACAAGGTCTCATTTATCACTTTCAAAATTGGTTCCTGTTCGGGCAATACACTTTCAATGTAGACAAAAACCATCGTCCTATAGCCCAGTAAGGAACGTAAGCTTGCATTTTGTCTCAGACCCCAAGCAACAATGGGTACTCTCAGCTGCTCAACTAGCGCACGCTGCAGCGAGCGTACGACAATATGTTTTGGACGTTGATATATTTGATTTTGCTTATAAGTAACGAAACTATTGAATTTCCAATGCACATTTAAATATTTTGTTAGATTGCATATAAATTCAATCTCATTGGTTTTCGTGTTATCATCGTACATGGGATAGGCGTAGATATGAGGAAGTAAAAGCACTAGTAAACCCAAAAACTGAATTAAACCAAACATTGTTTGACACTGAACCTATGGAAGGCTGTGTACCGTTCATAAATACCTAGATTTTATTGCTTGCTAATCTTATCTTTGATTGCCAGAATTAATTATGGATATTAATGAAAGTCATGAAAGGACTTAAGTGGCTTGAAATGTCAATTAAAAGTATTTGAACGGGAGAATGACTTGGCAGTATATGTTTGAAACTGGTAGCTATGAGTACAACCCTTTTGTATTGTTAAAGAAAGTGTAAATGAGTAAAGTAAGTTAATTTTAATGATATGGCTTTATTTGTTACTTTATGTAGTTTTTGTCAAAAACTTTTTGATGACTGTACATTAAATTCAAATATCTTCTAAAGGGACCCTCAAGTTCATCTTTTACTAAGTTTTTTTAAATTTTCAACTATTATTATTAAACTTCACCAAAGTCTAACTGAAGGGCGCAGCAACAACAACAACAAGTATCTTGCTTCCATTTTTCTACTTGCTATCATACCAAAACCAAAATACACCAAATTGTTTTTGAATACAGAAACATGCTTTCGTCGCAATGTCATTAAATAAATTTCTAAAACAATTTTAAATAGTCCGATATGTTCTTGACATATCCCAAATTTACAAATGTTGTTGAGGTGCCATACATGAATTAAGAGCCATTTTCAAAAGTGTTTCCTTTTTGTAAATCCAGGTGCTTGTTAAACAAATATATGTAGCCTATTTTTTGGCCGCAGTTAAAATCAAACGTGGGTCGTCGTAGACACAAGCAAATACATTTTAAAAGCGTTCTAAAAGTAGGCAATCTATATTTTCTCAACAAGCACCTAGATTTACAAAAGGGAACATGATAATTACCCTTCAATGACCAAAAAGCAGAGATCGAATAGCTCTAAGCCCAATAGTCAGACATTTTCGAATTCGTATTTGTATAAGGTTCAGTTGGGAAAAAATCATCTCAATGGTTTCTTTATTAAACATTTTTTTTTAGGAAATGGAGCAACAGAATTCTACACATTTCATTGCTTCTATTTTCACCTGCAAAAGAATTCTTTTTTCGAATAAAGAACAAGCTACCACTAGAACTGCAATATTGTTCGATAAGGTATCCGAAAATAATAGGCCTGAATGTTTTAAACAATAGGATTCCTGAAACTGATTTGCTTTAAATTTCGTTGAACAGCTGTTCACAGCTGCTCCAAACAAAATGTGCAGTGTGCCCAGAAAACGTAAGAAAATTAGTCACACTAAAAGATTTAACGGAAATCAGCTTTGAAGCTGATTTTAATTTGATTTCGTAATGTCCAGTTTGTGGAACTGTTCCTAAACAGAACGAACCCAAAGTTCGAGTTCTAAAGCTTGGTTTATAGGTGCGTCCCAAAATTAACTGAATTTTTAAAAACAAGTACACATAATTAATATTTTAGCAAAGTCAAATCTGGCGAAGACACACGAGCCTAGAGATTGAGAGAAGCTTGGCTTGGCCCCTTGGGGCTGTTTCAGCCAGATTTACTTTACAAATCAGGCGAATCTGGGGAAGAACCTTACTAACGCCCACCAGAAAGAGGTTTTTTTTTAAAAGACATTTTTACTTTGGGCTGGGTCAAGTATTGCTATTTTACAACCTAACTTAAGCCTCCCGGTTCGAGGGACCCAAAAAACCCGAACTGAACCGGTTTTAGGGGGCTCGTGTCTGGACCTGTTTTCAGCTTTGAATTGTGTGAGTTTTTATGAAATCATGTTTTTTAGGATAGACATTTATTCTGACTTCACTCAATCTAAAGCGGTATGTCTGAGTTCTTATATGAGATTGCTGAAAAATATGCCTGTTAGTTGTGAGTTGGCTGTCAATAAACTCATATGAGAGATTTGATAGGATTTAACACTGAAATTAATCACATTTTTTCTTTTCAGATTGACTATTAGGCTGGGTTCACGCATGAGACATGACAATCTAGTAGTCCCTTATGTTGTCTTGTTTTTATTGTGAGAAACTTATCATTTGACATTCAAAACAATACAACGTGAAGGCTTACTAGATTATCATGTCTCATGCGTCGAATAGTGTGAACGCAGCCCCAGCAGACCAAAACAAACGAGCAAACGAGCTCGCATGTGAGCTTTTTTACGAGAGTTTCGCACAACGCTCGCTAACGAGCTCGCATGTGAGCAATGAACGAGTGGGAATCTTTGTACCGCAAAACAATCGCACACGAGCTTTCCTGCGATAGTTTTGTAATGAAAATTATATCGCAAAAGGCTCGCTAGTAATATTTCTTGCGACTATCGTTCATGAAACTTTCACTGCCACAAACTGAACGACATATGAATCAAATTGCTATCTTTTCCGGATTCGTTTGCGAGAGTTTTGTTCGGTAAAGTCTCGCATTTCTATCGTAGCGATATCATTTGCGAGCGTTTGGTCTGCTGGGGCCTAACACTATCTGAGCAACTCGCATGAGAAACACATCAGAGAACTCATACAAGTAAAAATACAGCTTAAGGAACCACTGTAAATTATTTTATAGTAAATTGGAGTTCGATCTGTTTGGAGCTTCATATATAGGAATAACAGCTGGGAAACTCGAATCGAAATAATTTCTGATTAGATTGATTTGAACTTATTTTTTATAGATTGAGTCAAAGGGTTCTTTAACTCCGCTCATGCTGTAATCTTTAAGCTCATTCCACATATTTTATTTAAAACAGGTTTTAGTAAGAAAATTGTTTGCTTTCATTGTAAAGTCACTTCTTTTATTTTAATTGTCATTACCTTGCGTTAACTCATTTCAAATTTAAACAAACAAAATTTTATTAAATGCCAAAGAACATACTTTGCTCTTTTACACACATATAATCAATGTCAGTGCTTGACTCTAAAAGTGATTGATGTTTAATTTGATTGATGTCCCCTATGTGCTTTTGGCATTTTTAAAACTTTTCCCTCACAGACAAACCGAAAATATTTCCCAAAATTGCAGGTATTAATAACAATAATAGCATGTGTCATTCAAACTAAAATATCGCTTGCCAACAAATCGCCGGAACTTGAGTAATTTTTTTTTACAAATAACTTTTTAAATTACTTAATCGTAAAGTTTGAGTTAAAAATGTTTGGCAACAAATAAAAGTATGCGGCAAAAGGTAAAGGGACATAAATTGTGTTTATTATGAAAGCTGTAGCATACTTTTGTGCGCAGTTTAAGGTGCAAATAAGAAAAATAAACAAACAGTGACATGTCGCTCCCCGTCCCCCTCCCCCTACAGGCACAGACAGCCCAGTACCCATTTCATTAAAGCGCAATGAAGACATTTTGGGGATGGGGGAGCATGCGTGTGTGTGTGAGAGGAAGAAAGCTGTTAAAAAATATTTGAAACACTTGAATGTTTCCCCACTGACACCGTGGGGGAGGGAAAGGTAGGCCGCCATCTTGGCATGCCTTTGAGCGGGACTATAAAATACAATAAATAATATTTATGTGCTTCTTGATAAGGACACACACATTCTATTTGGAATGCATTCGCGCATACTCGTATGTATATTTTCTTTATATCTAATCGCTGGTATTTGAGGCAGTTGGTTTAAACAGTGCCTCCGCATAGTTGCTTTAATGAACCAACCTCATATATATACATGTTTTTATATGTATTTACAACCCCACCGAGTCTCATCGTTTTAAACACCTGCGACGCTTGAAATGAAGTCATTTGAGGCTGACAAATCTCTGTTTGAGTGTGTGTGTGTGTGTTTGCCTGATAAATACGGGCTCAAACACACGGGGACAGGCGCATGTTTATTTTAATAATGTTAACCTAATTATGTGATTAATATGCAAAGTGTGCGCAGAGATTAAAACGATGAGCGCGTTGTGTTTAATTATCAAATTATAAATATTTTGTTTTTGTTTTTTTTTTGGTTGACTGGCATCAGCGTTGCATAAATATTGATCATATATGCTAAATAAATGGGTGGACTGCAAATGTATAATAATATTTTAAAATTAAGTTAAATTTGGAACTACTTTGACCAAACACCTTATACTCTATTTCGATCGCCATTTCTAAAGCAGATTCGGACATTTATTCAGGATAATACGTAGATGAGCTATAAGTAAAGCAGGTGCATCAGACCCACCTTAGTGTTAGCTTGTAATATATACAATAGATTGAATTTTAAATGAGCAAATTGACGGACATTTTTACTAATCTGAATCAATTTGGAGATATTTATTGATTTTCACTCCTATGAACACCTAGATCTTACTACGTTTATGCACAAATAAAAAAAACATGATTATGGCCCTTCAAAGTATGCTATGTTTATGAATATAAATAATTAAGGAAACTATATAATTTGGTAGTAGCCTTTTCACTTATTATTTTTGTCCGACAATCTGAGTGAACACACAATGTTGATTATGTAAGATGCTGCCATAACTGACTTTAAATTATCTCGTTTATCTAAAGTTTGCATACTTTGAGGGGCAAAAAGCATGATTTTTAATAAGCATAAACGTGGTATATAAGAGCAAGAGCCACTATTTCTTCAGTGTATTGCATTGTCTGCATAACAATTAAGGCCCACTTTCTAATGTTCCCTTTTTGTAAATCCAGGTGCTTATTGAGAAAATATATGTTTCCTGCTTTTAGGACGCTTTTGAAATATATTTGCTTATGTCTACTACGCCCCATGAATGATTTTATCCGCGGCCTTAAGATAGGCTACATTTATATTCTCAATAAGCACCTGGATTTACAAAAAGGGAACATTAAAAAATGGCCCTAAATGTTAATATTACATTTTGTGATTTAAAAAAAGATTTTTGATTGATTCTTTAACTGAGTAATGGGTATATCGAAGGCGACTTTAACATACGCTCTCGTTTTTATTAACAAATCTCAAATCCCCAACCTTATTTTCATATTTTCCATTTATTATTCATTGTTTTCTTTACTGAATATATATTACATACATATATTTGGCTTAGTTATGTTCAATTCATTGCATAAATTCATGAAACTGACCAAGCCTATCACATTTGCACATTCAGGCGGCATTGAATTGTTCAACTAAGCGTTTAAATGCTGGTTGCTTAACCAATCGATTTGCTCAAATTTGCCCAGTTAACAGATCAAGAGACCCATATTCACCAAAGACTTTGCTTAATATTTGAAGAAGGTTTTACTACAAAAACACACAGACACAAGCTGCTGGAGCAAGTATTATTTAAATAAATATTGAACTGAATGCTGTTAAGATTTATTAATTAATTGCACAGATATGTTTAATTAATTGCACATTTGCTGGCATAAATATTGCAATGGTAAATTTATTAAGGCCAATTAAGCGAATAGAAATTGGAAAGCTGTTAAGCTTCAATTAAACATGTTGTTCTAGGCACAACAGAAATTCTTCGTAATAAATATATAATATGAAATGTATGAAATGTTTAAAATACAGAAGAGAAAGGAAAGAAGGTCTAGGAGCCTTTTAACACAAATTTTAATACAAATTTAAATATTTATATATTTGTGTTCGGCAACAAAATGTACATAATTATAGAACAAGTTTATCTATATGCTTGGGATGTTCGAATACAAATCAAACAACTGCACTGGCCTAAAAAATTGCTATAAATCGTACATAGTCCGACCCCTAAAGGCCAATTCTGACCCCTTCGCCTATAATCATATTCCATTGATATGTGCTCTGTCGCATAGACCCCACAAGTTCGGAGATTATTGCCAAGTAGATCCACTAAAATGTTTTAGTTAAGAATTCTATGTAAAAACTGATTAGAAATACAAGGATTTAATAGAAACTGATTATGACTACGTTTATACACACAGAATTTATCATGATAAATGCCCTTGAAAGTATGCAAACTTTATTTGCTTTATTAATTATCTATTTGAACGAGTCGGATATGGCAGCGTCATACGTAATCTTCACTGTGCATTTGTTCATATTGTCGGAGTAGTTCTACTTATTTAAAATAAATTAGTGTTTTAGGCAAATATAAAAGAAACGAGAGCGTAAGTTGAAGTCGGCCCTGCTCGACTTCGATATACCCGTTACTCAGGGTAAGGTTTATTTCAGAATATTTTATTAGATCACAACATGCCCAAATTGTGTTTTTTTCCCAAATGGCGGGGGTGGCAACTCTACTATAACTCATCTGATCGGGAAATTATGTTTGACGGATCGATAAGTAATGATGATTAAAATACATGTCTAAAAAGTTTGATTAATCTATTTTCGAAATTGTGGGAGATATGAGGTTTTTTTTTAAATTGCGGGGGCGGGAACTTTTCTATCGTTCATCTGATCAGGCAATGATGTATGGCGGATCGATAGGTAATGATGATTAAAATATATGTCTAGAAGTTTCGAACAATCTTTTTTCAAAATAGTGGGTGATATGAGGATTTTTTCAGATTGCGGGGGCGGGATCTTTTCTATCATTCATCTAATCAAGAAATTATGTATGGCGGATCGATAAGTAATGATGATTAAAATATATGTCTAGTAGGTTCGAACAATCTTTTTTCGAAATTGTGGGAGATATGAGGTTTTTTTAAAATTGCGGGGGCGGGAACTTTTCTATCATTCATCTTATGAAGAAATTATGTACGGCGGATCGATAGGTAATGATGATTAAAATATATGTCTAGAAGGTTCGAACCATCTATTTTCAAAATTGTGGGAGATATGAGGTATTTTTAAAATTGCGGGGGCGGGAACTTTTCTATCATTCATCTTATGAAGAAATTATGTACGGCGGATCGATAGGTAATGATGATTAAAATATATGTCTAGAAGGACTTAACAATGTATTTTCAAAATTGTGGGAGATATGAGGTATTTGTCAAATTGCGGGGGCGATAACTCTACTATGGTTCATCTGATCGAAAAATGATGTACGGCGGATCGATAGGTAATGATGATTAAAGTATATGTCTAGAAGGTTCGAACAATCTATTTTCAAAATTGTGGGAGATATGAGGTTTTTTCATATTGCGGGGGCGGGAGGGGGCGTGGCAAAAATTTGAAATAAACTTGATCTGCGTGCAGACAATACAAGTCTACACTGAAAAAATGGTAGCTCTAGCTCTTATAGTCTCTGAGATCTAGGTGTTCATACAGACGGACGGACAGACGGACGGACGGACAGACGGACATGTCTATATCGACTCGGCTATTGATGCTGATCAAGAATATATATACTTTATGGGGTCGGAAATGTTTCCTTCTGCCTGTTACATACATTTGCACGAACTTAGTATACCCTTTTTACTCTACGAGTAACGGGTATAAAAATATTCCTAAATTATTCACATTTATGGAAATAGCATACTTTTAAGGGCATTTATCATGATAAATTTTGTGTGTATAAACGAGGTATATGTGGGACTTTAAAATGGCGGAAAATATTTTTGGATACTTAATTTGAGCAAAGTTTTTTGTACAGTGGACTCACCATTTTTTGGCATTAAATTCCATTGATTTGTACAATAAGCAGTTCATTTAGCACATTTGTTCTGCTTGTAGAAGAAATAACATTATTTTCTTCTCTTTTTTTTTGCACATCACTCACTTTTAACTACATTTTATTGTGCTTAACTTTTGTCTAGGAAAAAAGAATCAACAACTTCTACTGGACATCACCAAACATATCGAGTACTGGGTAAATAGAAAATTCAATTTAAAGCAAATGCTTGCTTGATATGGAATGCCCAGCATCCTTGTTGAAGTTAGCCCAGCCCTCGGCAGAACTTTCCACATACGTTTCGTAACCATTCCCATTCTCATCATTTTGCTATTCCGTTCCCTGGCAAGTTGGCCACAAACAAGCTTCCTGTATCGATGGAAGCACACACACACACACACGTACAGCTTTCGCCCAGCCCCCCGGCCAATATCTAAGTGAAAACACAGATCAACAGCACGACAATCAGCACAGGAACAGGCACATTCTCATGCTCATTCCCTTACCATTTCCCAATCCCAGAACTCGCACCTGCAAACGTAGGCAAAGACAAGGCCGCAGGCCCTAAAGGCAGCGCTGTCTATCTTCGGTTGGGGTAAGGGTCGGTGGGATTACCACCCTCGCTTTGATTGGTGAGTAGCAGGAGTGGGGGGGGGGGGCAATGTCTATTTTTGCACGTAGTGCGGCTAGTTGCATTTCTTGGATTGCATTTAAGCAACATTTATGCATTTTTAATGTGACAGCTGAAATGATGAGATGGCATAGGCAAGCACCAACTGGCAGAGCCAATAATATCGCCAACTGCTGTTCCTCCTCCTCCTCCTCCTTCTGCTTCGTGTGCTGACAGCGTATACACACACAACCTGACTGGCTGGATATGAGATGTGAGAATGTGCAAGTTCAGCTCATGCATTATGCAGTGTCAAGAAAATTTCACTATCGTTGTGGCAAGTAGGCAAACAAGTCTGGGTCACGGGAATATTACAGTAAATCATTAGATAATGTGCGGGAGATTTGCTTTAGCCACGGGGCTTATAACATGTGAATTATTATGGTATAAATATACCAATCTATGATGCATGCATTCTAATGTTGATATTTGACATAATTTTTATCAAAAAATCTAATGGATGGTCGCAGCAACAACAACTACTATGCAAAAGTTCTTTAATATTTCAGCTTGCTATTAGCAAAAATTAACCTAAGAGTCGTTTTCTTATGTGCATGTTTTTCAAATCCAGCTGATTTTGGAGAAAATTACTGTTGCCTTCTTTTAGGCAGCGTTAAAAATCATAACCAAGCTATTTAAAAGCCGCCTAAAAGTAGGTCACATATATTTTCTCAAATTCAGCTGGATTTTTAAAAACATGAAGATGAGAAAACGACCCTTAGGGTAATTTTTGAAGAAGTGAAAATGGCCCTAAGCCTAAACATTTCGACTTTTTATTATATACCATGCAGAGGGTATATTAAAATTGTCAAGATTTTTGTAACGCATAGAAGGAAGCAGTTCCGACCCCATAAAATATATATATTCTTGATCAGCAGAACGAGCTAAGTCGATAAAGCCATGTCCGTCTGTTTCTATGCTATCTTCTCCCTCAGATTAAGAGCTATCTTGACCAAACTTTGAAATAAGTCTTTAAATACACACAGTCTGCACATTTGTCGGAATCGGCCGAATCGGATAACTATATCACATAGCTGCCATAGGAACGATCGGTCCAAAAACTAGTTCTAGTGAGAAAAACTTTTTTGATTTCCATCGTAGCGTCACCAATCGTGGTATATAATAGTTTTAAATGTTTCCACACAATTTCTGGAAAAATTGATAAAAATCGGATGAATATAGCGTATAGCTGCCTTAGGAACGATCGGTTCAAAAACTAGTTCTAGTGAGAAAAACTTTTTTGTTTTCCAACGTAGCGTCACCTCTCTTGGTATATATTAATTTTATATGCTTCCACACAATTCTGGAAAAATTTATCAAAATCGGATGACTATAGCATATAGCTGCCATATGAACGGTCGGTCCAAAAACTGGTTCTAGTGAGAAAAACTTTTTTATTTTCCATCGTAGCGTCTCCAATCGTGGTATATATTAGTGTTATATGTTTCCACACATTTCTGGAAAAATTGGTAAAAATCGGATGAATATAGCGTATAGCTGCCATAGGAACGATCGGTCCAAAAACGAGTTCTAGTGAGAAAAACTTTTTTGTTTTCCATCGCAGCGTCACAAATCGTGGTATATAACAGTTTTATATGTTTCCACACAATTCTGAAAAAATTTATCAAAATCGGATGACTATATCACATAGCTGCCATAGGAACGATCGGTCGAAAAACTAGTTCTTGTGAGAAAAACTTTTTTGTTAGCAATGGTAGCGTCTTTAAAAAACTGCAAGGGTATTTAAAACATCGGCTTATCCGATGTTAGCCTACTATTTTTTTCTATTACTTCAACTAGAAATAATTACCCATATTTTTAAGCCTTAAGCCCCATGTCCATATGTACTCATCGGACCCCCCTTTTAATTCCAATTACGACTATCCATTTTGCGCTCAGCAAATTTCCATTGGGAAACTCTGCGAAAATTGATGATTTTCCAATTTTTGCCATTGTATGGCTACCTCAAATATTTTGATTACCAAATCGTTTCTTCAATTTGGGGCTTGAAATGCCAACCGCCAAACGCCAGCCTCCCATTTTGCAATTGCACCGCACACAAATGACGCCCTGACCACAATTGACTGCCAACTAGGCGCGTGCATAATCATTGCAATTTTGTATGATTTCCAGCTTGTATACCCTGCTCTTTCACGCCACTTGAATGCCAAATGCCACGCAGTAACCGCAACAAGCAACAGACCAGACTCAAACTGGTCCCGGGTCCGGGGTACACCGAAAACCCAATCGCTGCCATAAGTATGCAATGCTTTTTGCGCCGTAGAAATGGCATCGGCAACAACAACAACTACAACTACAACTTTGGTGTTTATTAGCATGATTAGCTACGTTGCAGCCAGCAATGGCGCACAAATTGCAGACGCATTGAATTTGGGTCAGCGGGAAGAGGTAGACAGCCGAGACTTTGATATGAAACGGTTGAAGTGGGGGGCGTGGCAGATGCCAGAGAATCTTGTAATTTGATTTCAACGTCATCCCGGCAATCGTCGCTCTGCTGTTTGTTTGTCGGTTTGCCCGTAATCAGCCATGACATTTGCCGATTACACCAAACAGCAAAAGTCAGCAACAGTTTGTGGTGCCAAGAGCGAAATGCTAGATTAAATGTTAATTGGAAAATGAATTATAATAATTTGGTTATGCTTCAAACAGAATTGTATGCCAGAAATCTTTGGATTTTTGTCTCAAAGTGAAAACGAGGCAGCAAAAAAACTGGACAAGCCATAGCCACCGAGGGCCGAAGTCACTCATGTTTTTAATCGACGAGTCGGCAGTCGATTATGGCTGCTCACCAACACGGCACTAATTCAGATTTTCCCAAAGCAGAGCACGGAAAAGAAAGCCTTTGGACCGGTGCAAACTACACGCAAAGAACGAAAACGTACGCCAAGCTATCAATCGAGGCACTATTGTACCACGTACAACCTAAAATTTACCAACATTATTTTACGACACAGTATAGGGAATATCTAACTTCTGGTCAAAGCCATTCATGCTTTTTGCTCTTCCAAGTATGCTATGTTTTATAATTTAAGATAATATTAATTTTTCTTAGCCTTAACACTAAATATTTTTGTATACCTTTAACTGTTACAACAATGCACAATGTGGATTATAAATGGTGCTGCCATAGTTGATCTCGATCAAATAAATAAATCTTAAAGAAAATAAAGATTGCATACTTTGAGGGTCAAAAAGCATGATTTTTTTAATAGCACAAACGTAGCAAATGTCAAACTCTAAGTAAAAGCAAAAACTATTGGTCAAACTATTTGGTCAAGCCTTTTCAATTAACCTTCCCAAATTATTCTAGATAGACGTCCCATTTGTATATAAGCTTGGCTTAATTTAATTGTTGTTTTGTTTCTTGCTTATGTTATTTTTGATTCTCTTTTTAAATCACCAATTGTTACTCTTCCCTTTCTGACTTCTCATACACTGAAATAATTGGGTGCGGCTATAGATATGCACCAGAGTATGCTATGAAATTCATGCTTTCTACAATTTGGTAAGGTAAAAAAGTGTGTCGAGTTCATAAAATGATGTTTATGCACGCCTTTTTGGATGAATTTCATGAAATGATTTTGCAAATTGATCAAAGCATAATCCTAATAATAGAAACATACAGACGAACATAGTTATATAAACTCAGCTCGTCAGCTACGATCGGAGATGCTTCCTTCTTTGCATTACGAAATTCGTCAAATTTTATACTAGCCTCTGGAAGGGTATACAAATATTAACTACGTAGACGTAGAATACTGAAGGAAGGGGCACTCTTTCTGGGAGTTAATTTTGAAAAAATTCTGTTTTCAAATACACCTTCTTAAATAGAAATAGAGTTTTATAGTTTCTGAGATCGACGCGTTCATGCAGACGAACATGGCTGTATCGACTCGGCTGTAGAGTTGAGTTGCTCCGGAGTGAGTGCACAAAAAGGAGCTGTTCCCTATACGGAACAAGTGAACATGTTTCTCTCCAGTTTTTTTTTTCTGTTCTATAAAAAAATATTTTTCAGGAGAGTGTTTTTTAGACACCAAGTCAAAGCATGTTACACACGAACCCCAGGCAAAATAGCAGCCCACCTCACGCCCAACCGACCGAGGGGGCGCAGCCGCTAACGTGCGACACGAAATCACGGTGGAAAATAACAAAGAATAGAACAAAATGAAAATAAATAGGATTTAAATCGTAAAAGTGAATTCTAAATTAATTGCGAGCAAAATGTGTTAAGATAGAGGTCTTTAAAGAAGGAAAGGACAACTCCGAACTGATCACCCGGTAAAGTTTGTTATAATCAGCACAGAGAAAAAGGCTAATGCATAGCATAGTTAGTACTACACCATTTCAAGGATAGGAGTAGGGTAGGTCTCATTGGGACACTAAAATTAATTTGGCTAGTCAACTCGGAGGAGTCAATTTCACCACTAATAAGTTTATGTAAAAAAATTACTTCAAGCCTAATTCTACGGTTAATTAAGGAAGAAAGGTTAATTAAAAGAAGTCTACTAGAATACGAGGGCAGTTGGATATTAGGATCCCAGTTTAAGCCTAGAAGTGCAAACAACAGAAACTGTTTTTGTACCGATCCATAGTCAAAAATTGGACGGACAAGAGAAGTATAAAGAATCTTGGTCGTATAGGGATCATCTTATTCCTTTGACCAACGTTTTATGAACCCAAGTACGGTTCTATCCTTATTGACAGTAAAGATAACATGAGAGTCGGATTTTAAGTTGATGATCCAGAATAACCCCTAGATCATTAACTTCACTGGAAGTATCGTTCAAGCGTTCCAATGTTACACTATCAAGAGTATAAGTGACCAGCTGAGGTGAGCAAAAAGGACCCAATTCCCATACGATTTCGGTCGATGTTGGGTCGAAAACGGTTTGTATAACACCTGGGATATTTTGCTCTTTGGGAATAATAATAATTGTGATAGAGCCGGTGTGGTTTGAATTAAGCATTGGAAGCAAGTTAGGAATTTTGCAGTTTAAGCTTACTCACTCACTTACTTTGCTTTTATTTAGATGGACTTGAAAAATTAATTTCGGCAAATAAATGGATTACGTATACGTAATTTACTATGTTTTTTGAAATAGAGATAAAGATCTAGTCTTTGTCGGACCATTCTTGTGAAGGTCGTTTTAAAATTAATTACAAATTTCAACTCTGTAAAATTCTCCAATTGAAAATCTTTGTTGGAGTGTGTTTTTTTGATTAGGAACTGCAGTAGTAGCTGCTGTGTAGTGTCCTTTCGATATTCGAATGGAAAAGTCGGAAAGCTTACAACTCACGCCAAATTAGTTTTTGATGCACTTCAATTTTGGCACACACACACACAGACACATTTACATGCATAGAAGTAGAAGCCCATAAGCACGCACTTGGAACGACTGAATAGCGACAGTGTCGCACTTGGCTTGTTTCGTTTCATTTCCGGTTAACCACATCCTGCGTAATAAGCGGCACTTCCGGTCCGCAATAGACTTAAACTGTTTTGTTTTCAAAACATTGTTTTGTTTTTATTGTGAGGCAAAAATTTTCGGTATCCCAAAAGAACTCAATGAGGAAAGAGAATGTTGTCCTTGCTGCTGCTGCTGCTGCTTCTGCTTATGGCAGGATGCGAGCACTTCCGCCCGCAGCAAGACCAGCAGGAGCAGCAGTAGCAAAGTCTCAAAGTTTTTGTGCTTTGCATGAGAATTGCACGTTTATGGCCACTTTTTCGGTGCCGCCTATGTCCTTGTTTTGCGATATGCGTGTGTCCTGGCCAAAATTGCCATGCAAAATTGAAAAGCCACAACTGAAGTTGCAGTTTTATTTGCATTTTACTCTGGCATTGTTGTTGTAATTGCTTGTGTAGAACATGGCACTTGGTTCTGAGGATTGGAGGTGTGTTTCCTGCAGATTTCAGTTTGGTTGGGCTTGAAAACGATTTGAAGAATGGAAGGAATAATGCAATTGCCCAGGGGAAAAAAACGGGGGATTTGTGACAAGGAAAACAATGAAAAAGTGGGACTTTAGTTTTGTTTTTTTTTTTACCCCAAGTAATTGACGACATGGAGAATGTATTCAAAAATATGCCAAAACGAGAGTACAGCTTACAGTGGAGCGTGCCCGACTTTAATTTACCCTTTAATGATTAACAGTCAATTAGGTAACAGAAAATTAACATTAATTGAGCTCGTCAATCCCAGAACATATATTTTCTGATATCTGAAAAAATTGGTGGACGTTGAGGTAAGCATATTTATTTATGGAAAAATTTGAATCACTTGATGGAGCAATAATTAATTTTAAATTTCTATCAAATATTACGTATGCGACACGTAAGTCACATTTTATCAATGAAATCTCTTTATGATTTTAAAAACTCTGAATATTATTATTTAAACACCTAATAAATATAAAGCAGGAAGAAGGAATGCTCTTGGACGAATACGATATATTTAAATCCTCAATAAAAAAAATCTAAGTACAATCTTTATAAGAACACAGCAGAATAAGCATAGAAAAACTGTCCCCGCGTTTATCAGCACCAAATTAATATGTTTGATTAACATTTATAAGAAACTTACTCTCCCAAATTTTGAGTCTCCTAATCGCTATTGGACGGGAGTTAAACGGAAAGTTAAACTAAAAGACGGTTTTCTTCTCAAGAACCGCTTAACCGATTTTTATAAGTTGTGAGCAAGGCTGCAAACCTCCATGATTATAGATGAGGTTCGGATCGGGGGTTCGAACCTGGAAGGAATCCTTAATTGCGGTTCATGCAACCCCTGAACCCCAGGTTTTGGTTCGAACCTTGATTTACTTGAAAAAAAAATAATGTTAACCATTGCAACAAATCTTTCCAGAGATGTCAGAGTAGTCCAAAATTTACCAGTCCACCGGGTCATCGAGGCGTTAGGCAGAACGCAGGTATGCCTATGACAACCTGTAGGTTCGTTTTACGAAACATCAAACCAGAAATCGCAAGACACTCCAAAAATTTTAAAATATTTGTCGATGAATGTTACGTCGGACAATTTTCGAAGAAATTTATAAAGTGATTGGCCGAATTTTTATTTATTCATTTCTTTTGACTTCTCGTAACCCGAAGTAGAGTCATTTAAAGTTTTATTAAGAATTTCATTCGATGAAAAATGAATTCATATCGTGAACGTAACTTTTTTTGTTATATAATTGGTACGGTTCGGGCAATCCATAAAACCCGAACCGAACCGGTTCTCTGTGGTTTGGTTCCGGACCGGTTTGCAGCCTTGGTTGTAAGTGTTAATTTGGTGCTGACAAACGAGGGGGCTGTTTTTTGTTTGCTTATTCTGCTATGCCCTTTACAAAGCATTTTTTTTGACAGTAAAAATATAATAAAATTTAAAATTTGAATTTAAGATATATGTATGACCAAAACTTACATTTTTACTCCGAACCTTTTTCAATTGACTCAAAAATAGTAACCAAACCGGTTTTTCGGTCTTCAATTCTGGACCATTTTGCAGTTTGCTGTTAAACCATTGATTTTCACCCCTTTGAGTGAATTGGTGTACGTTAAGCTATAAATAAGAAGAATGGAGTAAGCTTGCTAGCATATTCCGTACAGGAGTAAGGAAAAAAACTAGAAGGAGTTCATTCACTTCAGACGAAATATGAGAAAGCTACAACAACAACGAAAACCGAATCCGATAGAATATAAGGGAAATATTGCCCAACTCGGGTTTATACTTAATTAAAAGTTCTGTCTTAAGGCCTGTATTCAGATTAGATAAAAATATGATTCGGCACAATACAACATATAAAAAGGAAGAAATAAATGAATACCAGAGCTTATTGTTCGTGACTTTAAAGCAATACCAAAGGTTCTAGATTGAAGATGAAATATCTTACCATGAAATTTTTATACCATTAACAATTGATGGCTGATCAGACGGTGGCCATATACGAGTAGTAAGAAGACATTGGAAGTGTTCAGCAGAAGAATTAGCTCCCTGATCAATAATTTATTTCTTGGTTATTTACGTAGCCTACTTTTCCTCTTGTGTTTAATATTATATTTACATGTAGCTTTTTCAAATGTCAAATTAATAGAACCCCCCAAAAGTATGCTAAATAATAAGATCAGTTTTATAAGGCTGATCAGTGTACAAGTGTCTCTGCTGAACGCGCCCATTGTACCTAAATCATTATAATCATAACATAAGTCTGGAGATCGTTATTGCTTAAAGGTCAGTTTCAATGATATTCCTTTAAATGCTTTAAATGTTTCTAATACTTCCAAAGGCGTATGACATATATTTCTGAGTTAATATTTAGAAAAAAATTTCGTTTCAGTAAATTAAACATTTTTCAGTCATATAAATCAATTTGCATTAGCCAAACTGCATGCCGCTCTAATTGTGGACATAATTAACCGACCCCCACGAGCATATTTAACACACACACACGCACTCACACACATTCAACATTTACTCAAGACCCATTACCACATTGTACTAACCAACATTTCGCATATGGCCTACAAATTTCAGTGAAGCAAAACACTTAAATAATTTGACATTACATTGTAATTGCATTGCAAGTTTGCGGCGACAATGAAGATCGTGAGGAAAGGAGACCGTAGCTGCCATATGCAAGCCTTCCGAGCGATGCCACATTATAATAGAGCCCACACAACCGACTCGACCCACCCAAGTTACATATGTTGCACAATCATTTTATTTGCAGGAATTAAGCATCTCGCTTGGTGGCTTTGAGGGAACAGTGGTTCAAATAAGTTTGGCACACAAATCTAACCGCATTAGTTGATGGAAGTGTGTGGAATTAAGTGAAAACGACTAAAGGAAAAGCTTGAATGTAATTATTTTTAACAAACTTACTTGAAGGATAGGATAAGAAAAACTTTTATTTTAAACTATAATTTCTGTTTCCATCTGTGCTTTGAAGACATATAAGGAAAGGGTTCAAGAGGGGACCCTGCTTATAATTTTACGGCCTGGAAATAATATTATTAAATCGCTCGATTTTACTTTTTCATTTAAAAAATTGGAATATTATGATATTTTTTTTATTCAATTCGGAAAAAAATTGAATGAAAATATTGAATTTGATTAATAAATTGAAATTGATTTAAAAAATCATCAATTAGAATTAAGCTTGAAAAATCTTCATTATAAACATAATTTGCCACTCTCAAGCCCTCTCTTGTCCCACTATTCACATAAGCATTTTGGGTTGCTGGAAGCCTGTCTAGAAGTTTCCTTCTGTGGCTGCGATGCGGTTGTGCATTTATGCGTGCTCCCGCTGCTCGTTCGACTCCCTCCACTTGCATTAGCATTCATGTGCGTGTGTGCAGCAGGTTGGGGTCGGGGGGGGAGGGTTCCTGCCGAAAAACCCAAAGCCATCGTCATTGCAACTGACGACGAGGACAACGTTTGGGGTTAACTGGCATTAATGTCATGCAGCCATTCTGTCATTTTGTAGGTGCGCATTTTGCGGTTGTTGCAAGCCCAGCCAGCAACCCTCTCGGCAATCCGCTTGGAAAATTGTTGCGAACGCAATCATCAGACTACGGCCTAAGCCCAATTTTAAAGTTTGCGTGTGCATCTTATGGTTATGCAATTTTGGTGCGCTGATATTGCCTTTTTTGTGGCACAACAATGTTTGACAAAGTATTTTAAAACAATTTTTTGTGGTATGGTAATATTTGGAAAATATGTCAAAACCACAAACATGTCACACAATATGAATGAGATTTTATATATTTCAATCAGTTGTTGACGACATTTCAGTCTATTAAATTGCCTTTTGTGTGAATTTTTAGTGCTTTCGTCGATTCGAAATTATTTTAAGTGCTTTTTAATGGAGGGTGAGTGAATTTATAATAGTTTGTGTCAGGAAAATAAAGTTGAAATTCAGTGCAATGCTTACTAGGTAGAGAAAATAGCCTATGCACAAAATAGATTAAATTAAAATTAATTTTATACAATTAACAAATTTATAAAATAACATTTTTTAAATTCAATTTGTTCAGTACGTAGTAGACCACAGGCTACAGAAAATAATAATTGTTATACAAAATAACTCTGTTAAAGGTAAAAAAAAAAACAAATAAGAGAGCTGCAGTCGAGTACGAAGTACCCTGTTCCCTTGGTTTTGTGTGTTTTAATACGCATATATCAACATACAAAAGAGCGTAGCCAGCTTTCCATAAAGGTAAACCTTCTGTCCAAAGTAACTCCTAAATATGTCACCGTTTCCTTATGTGAGATCCTGGCCCCGTACAGTGTAAGTCTAGATGTTTTTCCCCTGCGAAATGCGAAAGTTGCGTGCTGTGTATTTTCCGGACGCCGAACACTCAAATTCATCCATAAATCTCTGCGCACGCCTAGATGCAGACATGGGGCCGGAACTCGAAGCCAGAAACACTGTGTCATCTGCATAGGTAGCAGTAAGTGAAACTCTGATATGAAGGATGAGTAAAAAAAGCTTGAATATTTTTCAAAAATTTATTACGTATACGTAATATTACATTTTACATTTAGTCTTTGTGAGTTTAATAGAGTATCTTGTTTGTCCAAAGATTTAGATTACTTTTTTTCACTAAAGCTCATATAAAGTCATTTAAGTTAGTTTCAATTAATGCTTTTACATTAATTAAATACATTATCAAAAATATTTTAGTAACTCATGTTAAACATTAAAAGTAAATTATGAATAGAAACTGGTATAAATATATTATTGCAGTTGGAACATAATCTGATACACAGACATTCCAACTAGACTTTCAAATAAGAATTTGAAATCTCTTGAAGTTCTGTAGCAACGACGAATTTTTCGAGAGATTTCAAACCAACCGTCGCACAGTGGCGCCATTTGAGTTTTTTCGTTGCAAAAATCATAACTTTTGAAACAATGAGATTATTGAATAATGGCAAATTATAAATTATTGTTCAAACTAAGAAACCTATGTTTAAAAGGGGTGCTACGCCTACTAGATGCTTACCTTTGGGTTATCGAAGTCAAAATTTGTGGAAAAATCCATTTTTTGGTACCAAATAAAATTATTTTTAACAATTCTTTATTCATTTTTGTTTCTTTTTTAATGTTTTTATGTTTAAAAATTATTACCAAAAAAAAATTTTAAAAAAAATATTTTTTTTTCGAATTTAAATTTAAAAAAAAATATTTTTTTTTTCTATTTTTTTTATTTTATATAAGATGTTTCCAAAATAATTTTCACTATTTATAAGACAAGGAATATCTATTAGTTTATCTATTTTTAAATTAAAACTAGTGCATTCTAACACTTTTTGAAACTTCAAATGCCGCAAAGATGAAAAAGTGGATCGGAAGATTGGCCCTCATTTTGTCATGTCTTTTTTACCTATTTTACCTCTAGCAGTCGAATAGGCAGCGAAAAGCAGATGGATCTTTTTTAATTACTTAAAGGAATAATCAAAGAACGTATTTTAAAAATATGGCAAATACTCAAAAATATATTTTTTTATTATCCATCAAAGTTGAAAAATGGTGATAAAATTGATCGTTTTTAAATAGCGATTTATTTGGAGAACCAAAAAGCAAACAGTGTATTTTTTTTTTGTAATATACACTTAATGAATACATAAATCATTAGAAAAAAATACTACGATTCGTTACCAAGTTTTCGAGATATTCTACCTGAACCGAATTACCTACAAATTGTGTGTTTTTTTAAACTAAAAATAGGTCAACTTTGACATAGAAATTGTTGAATGATTTCCTGTAAGATGGGTTCATTCAAAATTTCGTAGGCGCTGATGAAGATTTTTTTTTTCAACCTACTTTGTTCTACGGAGGCCACTGTGAGTAGTCAAAATCTCTAGAGATTTCCGTGTCACCCCCGATTGCTTTTGAACACAATTTCTCAATGAATTACAAATACTAAATTAAAAAAATAACCGATTAAAACTTAAAACCGGATCCGAGAGAACTTTTATATAACAACCTTGTTCTTGTTCTTCTTGATTTCATTTCATAATTTCAATTCGTCGTCGTAACGTCGCCCGTGATTTTCGACCTCCAGTTTTTATATTTCACACAACTGAAAAGCAATTTTCCCCACCTGTTATTATCAGGAATCAATTGCAAGCGATTTTCTAACTTTATTTTCTTTTTCACGCGCCCGGAAAAATAACCAAAACTATTAAAACAAAAAAAAATTGTCCTAACTGGGTCAAAGTTTAGGCAACAACATTTAACGCGTCGGAACAATATAGAAAAAAAGAGGCAAACTCCCCCCCGTCTAGACGAGGAAGAGGGGGAGGGGGGGTGGCGGGCAATAGAAATAAAACATCATAAACTGATTTCGTGGCAAACCGTCGACGGTTTGTCATATTGATTTTATATCAGACAAAAAAACACGCTGGGCCTGGGCGATTATTATTGATGGTAGGTTTACAGTGTGCGGGCTACAGTGTGCGTGCCTAGATGCGTGGTTACCAAGCTAGGGCTTTTTTTGTGCACTTTAGTCTTGCTTTGACTCTTCGACTGCCCATGCGTGCGCACAAGCTGAACGCCCAGGAACGTGAGCAGTTGCGTCGCAAACGATCCGAGGCACGGCTGATCATAGCGCGGTGCAAGGAACGAGGTGGGGTTTGGTTTAGTCTGTCTAAAATCTAATCTAATCTACGATTACAGGATTCGAATATGTGGTCAATCCACCGGAAGTACCCAAAGTGGCTTTCGGTACCAGCTTGGAGCGTGAGGTGATGCCCACAAAGGGACCCTTTATGGATAGCTTTATGAGACGCAATCAACCCGAGGAACGGGAAACACCCAGTCCCTTTGATTATGATTGCGATAAGCCAATTGGATTTAAGGTAACGATGAGGTTTGAGGTATTAAATAAAATTTATGGATATCAATATTGTTTCCGCTTTAGTATCCCTCCAAGGCAGGTTTCTCTGCCTTTGCCAATAAAATGGCACGTTTACCTGGCAGCCGGGAACTAGGTGTACCACCCTTGGGTACATATGAGCCAGATCTTTGGTTGCCCAAAAATGCCTTTACCTTCAACAAGGCTCCACTCAGTCGTGAGCCCAAGTGGATGACACCGGGGTAAGTCATTGCTTATTTTTTCAGCCCCAAAAAGTAGGCCATAGAACTGAAAGTTCGCAATGCCTTAGCATATTTGACTCCTACAAGTATGCAATAGAATTTGTAAGTCGTTATTCCTTAAAACCCGTGCTCCAAAAAGTAGGCCATAGAACTGGCAAGCTTCTCGAATACACGAATTTGCCCTTGGATATTTGATTCCTACCAGTATGCAATAGATTTCGTATTTAAAAATCTTTTAATCCAAAGATATATGATGGTACTAAGGGGGGATTACCTCAGAACCCATGGCCCTAAAATAAAGAGTAGGCCATTAGAACTGCAGTTCGCGTAATGCACTTAAGGATATTACTTAAAATATTTGGATTTATGAACCAATAAAATGAATGTGTTATTTTATTGAATTTCAGTAAACCCGTGCCCTTAACTTTACTTTGTAGTTTTTTTGTTTTCTCCTAGAATCCCTTATTGAGTGTCCTTGGGATATTTGACTCCTACAAGTATGCAATAGAATTTGTAAGCCGTTATTCCTTAGAACCCGTGGCCCCAAAAAGTAGGCCATATAACTGGCAGTGCGCAATGCCTTAGAATATTTGACTCCTACAAGTATGCAATAGAATTTGTAAGCCGTTATTCCTTAGTACCTCGTGGCCCTAAAAAGTAGGCAATGAATTTTAAAGTTCTTCCACACTCGACGGTCTATTGTTTTTTAATTATTTACTTTTTCCCTTCCTTTTCTAGCGCCTCCACCTATTCCTACCACCTCAATTATCCCAAATGGAATGTGGAAATGACCTTTGGCTCCAGTCACATCATTTGGCCCGCGGTGGCCGTTTTCTGCAGTTCACAAAATATCGCCCAATGCACCGTTTGCCATAAACGTACGATTGGCGATTATTTTCATAATTTTAGCAGTGACAAGGATATGTGCAGGGTATGCATGCACTCCTGATGTCCGTCATACGACATTGCGATCTTCAGGTAGTGGAACGTTATATCAAACGACGCGAGATCAAGCAGTTTGTGCCCGCACGCTATTGTGGTTTCTTCCATGAGCACAATGGTACATCGGCGGCTATGGAGAAGACCTCACGCAAGGAATTGCGCGCCAAGATACGCGTAGAGAATTATTTATATCGCTTTGTCAGCAAACAGGAGTAGGATGCCCCACCCCTCAACCACCCAACAAACCCACCAATCCAAAATCTAGAAATATGTATAAACGATTACAAGGATGTGTGTGTAACCATTCAAGCATATATTGAGAGTTTTGTGGTTTTCCTGCTGGAAAATTTTAATCGCATTTCCGTCATTTAGCTTCCTTTTCCTTTGCGTGGGCGCTTCCGTTCAACGACGACGTGGCCAGCAGCTCTAACAACAATGGCATCCATTATGGCATTAGAGCCGACATCATAGTTCTGTCATTGCGTGTCATTTTACAGTTTACTTGTTTTGCAAAAGCCCGAACAAGGATGCCTCCAGCAGATGCCCCCATCCTGGTCTCCATTTAACATGCAACGCACCAACCACACACACACACACTCAAACACACACGTGGCACATTTTTCGTGGTATTTTGAATTTAACAATTGCCGCGTCGAGTACATGGGAAGTGAATCAAGTGGACAAAAGCTATGGCAACAGAAAGACAAAGCGTGCCAATTGTGTCTTTTTAAATGGAAGTAAGTAAATACCATATTTCACAAAAAAATTCAAATGACTTCTTTTAAATTATTAAAAGCCATAAGAAAAGAGGCACAAAACTTTTTTTGAAATAAAAACCAGAATTCATTATTTTGGCAAATATCATTTATTTTATAGAAAAATTTAGATTTAACAGTTTTTAAAATATAAAAAAAAAAATGTATTACATTGTCAAGAAAGGATTTCGACAAGATTCAAAAAAGCCCTTTCTTAAGTAGGATTTTAGCGAAATTTAATGGTTTTTTGTCTTTTTTTCCAAGGAGGACCAACCGATATTATAATCTCACGATGGGACAATCAATTAATGCGCGAGAAAAAGTTTTTTCTTTTATTAAATGTTTTTTTTTAAATGTTTTTAGGACTCTTAATTTTAATTATCTAAAATCGAGAAAGTAATTGTAAAGCAACATTTTAATTTCCGCCGTGGTTGACAATATTTGAGAAAATTTTTCAATCAATGTTTACTTAAAACAATTATTTGTGATTTTCCCATCGTGAGATTTTTTCTAAAATATGTAGACGAATATCCTTAACCAGAAAATAAATATTTCATGAAAATATCGGTTGCCTCTCCTCGAAAAAAAACATAAAAAAGGCACAAAAGTTTGCTAAAACCCTACTATAAGAAATAATTTTTTTATCTGTCTTTTTTTCGGATAGAAGACATGATAATAGTTAATTCACAATTTCAGTGAACCGTTGTGACGCAAAAATTCTTTAAAGTTTTAATTTTTTGTTCGTTTATATCACGATCTGTTATTGGTGGGAATCTCAAAAAAATAAGATTATCTTATGAATTTTTGATAAAACATTCAAATACGATATAAAAAATTTATTCATATGGAACGACCCATTTATATATTTAAGTCCGAAAAAAAAAGCCACAATATATAATATAAGGATATAAATGCAAATATTAATTTTTTTTTGTACAAGTGAAGTATTTAGAAACCGTTTTTCCGCGCGTGTTTGAAATATGCCATTCGTGTTGAAGTTTCCAAAAAATTAATAAAGTCTTTCATTCTAAAGTGCAATATATAGATAGATATTCTACCCTTAAGTTGTTTTCCACCACCGTCTATAGTTCTCAAGAAAAAGCGAATGAGACTTGGAATTTCAAAAAAATCATATCTTTGAACGATGCATCGCATTCAAACGATCCACAGACCAGTTTTTTGCATTTTTACGGGCATTTTTCGGAAAAAAAATATGAGAGAATTCTAAGAGTTATCAGAAGCACAGTTTTTGTAGAAAAAATCGGTTTTTTGTCTATTTCTTGGAAAGGGTTCTTCGCAATTTGATTAAAATATTTTATTTCAGATACGGAATAGATCTATGTATCTGGAAAAAAACGTTCTCGTTTTTATGGCTATTTTTACAAAATAAATCATCTTCCTTAAGCTAGAGCGGTTGTTGGATTTCTATTTTATCCATTTCAGCATATAGCCCAATATATATTTTAAATTTGTGCATTTTTTTTTTTTTACCAGTATCGAGCCAAAAACACTTTTTAAATTAATGATAGGATAACTAAATTCTTACTGTGAAGAGGCTACTTGATTCATCATAGAATTTTATTTATTCTACAAGCAGATGTAAATTTTGTTTAATTCTGTGATTATAATCAGTTATTTAAATGCTTTTTTATGAGATCCATTTCAAAAATAAATTCAAAATATGTAAGTTTTATTTTTGAAAGTTCGAAAATTCGAAAACGAAATATACTAATCGTGAACCGAACCAAAATATCGGTCGCATTGTAACATAAGCCATATTATGAACCGAACCGGTAGTTTGTAATCTCTGTAAATCACAGAGCCGAACCACTCCATATTTCCGAGCGGTTTGCATTCCTGGTGCAAAGTTTGATTAAGATAGCTTTAAAGTTGACGAAGAAACTGAAACAGACAGACGAATATGGCTATATCGAGTCAGATCGCCATGCAGATCAAAAATATATATACTGCATGGGGTCGGAGATGCTTCCTTTTATGGGTTACAATTATCATAACAATTTATTATGAATATAAAAGTCTCCTTTGAGATTAATAAATTTTTTCCAACTATATAAACTGTCGATATTGTCGAAATAACAAGTTACCGCAGATTGCAGCTCATCCTTTCAAGTTTGGAAACAGAAAACAGTCCGAGGGGGCTAACTCTGAGGAATAACGTGGCTTTGAAAGAAATTCTTACTTTCATTCATTCATTGATTATAGCTATCGCGATTATGGATGTATGAATATCTTGATAAAACAAAGCTTCCCTTTCTTTTGATTCAAGTTGACATAATAATCGCAAAATGGGAAACTCCCCGAGGTAGGAAGTACATAAACCAGATGGGACTAAAACCTATCAAAACGATTAAAATTTATTTAAAAATTGTCGTTTTATAATTTTCAAGAAATTATATTTTCTCTTACCAACTAATTAAACAGAATTCAAAGTATAGAAATTTCTCTCTTTACATACATTTGATGATAAACTCTAGAAAAGCCAATTCCTTATTTAACTCGGTTACCCGCTTAAAGTGCCTTTGCACATAGGGAGTCAGAACTTCGACCATATTGCCATTATTATAGAATCTCGCTTTGGGATCCTTCAGGGCATCGCCTACCAAATGTTTCAAGATAAGCTGGGCCACCTGTGAGTGACGCGAATTCGTGCTCCAGGCCTTGACATGTTTCAGCAGGGCAACACGTTGATCCACATTCAATTGGTCCACAAGTTGACGCACAGCCGCCTCATCCCGCTGACGTACAAAATGCTTGATAATATCATACGAAGCTTTGGGTTTATCCAAAGTCAAAGCCAAAACAAAGGCCTTGTGCAAATTCTTCTGGCTATGCAGCAGCGTTTGTAATGTTTGTTCTTGCTCCAGTGATTCCTGACGCTGATCCAAAGCCTCATTACGGGTTTCCTGGGTGATATCGGCAAAACGTATGAGCTTAGAATCAGCTCCGCCGGTATAGAAAAAGCGATGACTACGCTCCGAAACAGCCAAGGCCCACACTCTATCGCTATGCTCGTCCAGAGACTGCAGGCAGGTGCTGGTTTTAATGTTCCATAATTTCAAGAGACCATCTGAGGCAGCTGAGATAATGAATTTGCCATGATCCAGAAATTCAGCACGCAGTATGGTGCACTCCTGATCGAAACGCTTGAGGCAAGTGAAGTTACCAATAGACCAAAGACGGAGGGAACAATCCGAGGAGGAGGTAAGCACAATTTGATCCACGGGCGAGAAGCGTACACTCCACACGCCTCTGGTATGACCACGCAATACACCCATGAGGGTATTGGACTCGGTTAACCATATTTTGGCGGTCTTATCCTGAGAGGCGGTGGCCACCAACTTATTATTCAAAGCATAGCTCACACAGTTCACTTCTTTGTCATGGGCCAGAGCAGCATATCTTAGCTGAAAGGTATAGGATTTCTCTTCCTTTTTATCTCGAAGTAATTGCCAGACTTTCATGCTGCCATCTTGACATACAGAGGCAAAACCCGTGGCTCCATTATGGGTCATGGCCACACAGCCTATGGTGGAGGTATGACAATTGGATTGCTCCATCAACTGCACCAAAGAGCATTCCTGCTCATGCTGCAATTTCCACAAACGTATGCTGTAATCTTTACCCACCGAAATGAGCAGATTATGTGAGGCAGCCAGCGACATAACCGTATCCGTGTGACCCACTATCAATTTACAATTCATTTGCCGTTCTGTATCGTACAATTTAAAATGTTTAGAGTTGGTGGCCACCGCCAAATAGCGATCATTGTCGCCCAGGAAACACATATCCAGTATCTCATCATTAAAGCCCACCAAATGTTTCAAGGGTTCCAGCTTAAGTGCATCATAAATGAGCACATTTTGTTCGCTGGTGACCAAAGCAAATTGTTGTGCCTCCTTGCAGTATAATAAACGACTGATTTCAAAATCCGTTTGTTGCCACAAATCCTTAATCCTCCAGCTTTGGGTGTCTATTTGCTGGAGTTTGCCTTTACCACTGGCCACCAGCAGTGTAAGGCCTTCATTGGTGTACACTACGCCCTCCAGTTCTTCATACAAAGGCAAAACCTTCAATTGTTTAGTGTCCAACTGCTCCTCCTTTAGTTGCCACACTATTAAAACCTTATCCCTGCTTACGGTGACCAGCTCCAGACAGTCCAATGCCTCAGTTTTAAAGCTCAAGGCGGTTACCTGGGATAAGTGTCCACGCATTTTGTATAAAAGCTTTTTGTTGTCATAATTCCAGCCATAGATGGTATTATCCGCTCCCACCGCATAGATTTCCCTTCTCAAAACATGAGGATGAAAGGCCATAAGCCAGGCTGGACCTGGATACTCCTTCAAAGCACACAAACAACTGTTGTTTGCATAATCCCAAAGCCTTAAAGTGGCATCTGCTCCTCCACTGCTACAAATGACGGAGCCACAAGGACTGAAAGCCAATTTGATGACAGGTCCCTTATGCTGAGCCTTCCATAGCTTCACTAGCTTGCCCGTATTCAGCTGCCAGAGTCGTAGGAGGCCACTACGATGAGCGGTGACCAAATGTTCCGACGATAAGGCAAAGCAATGTATGGCATCCTCTTCTATATCCAATTCCTGAATTTCATGCTTATCATTGGTTACACCAAAGCTCTGCAAGATTTGACTGGTCTGAACATCCACCTGGTTAACCACGTTTCCATTCAAGCAGTACAGCAGCTGGCCATTCGCACTCCAGGCTATGTCGCCGCCCGCATAGAAATTGACATAGCGTGCCTGAGCTGCATAACTAACATGAGAAAGGAGAGTTAATAATTTGGAATTGTTTGAATTAACAGAGGATTACCTTTTCTCACAAACTTGGGCCAGCATGTTTTTAAATGTTACAATTCAGAGTGACCAGACTTACACACATTAGTGCTGTTTAGCTGGAAAACGGCCAAGTAAGTAAAAATAGTCGAATTTGTCATCGATAACACTAGGTGGCAACGCTGCTACTGCTTGTGTCATCCCTAGTCCCAGCAAAGTCAAAAGCCGTCAAATCATCGTCGAAATTTCATTTGAACATACAAATAAAATTTTAAGCATAAAGCACAATGAGTACAATTGGCACAGGCGTAAGTACTTGCTGCTGCCGACCCACTAATTAATTAATTTAATAATTACTTGCCCACTTAGTACGATTTATCCGCCTCGCAATTCTCGCCGGACGGTCGCGTCTTCCAAATCGACTATGCCTCCAAGGCGGTGGAAAAAAGTGGCACTGTTATAGGCATACGGGGCAAGAATGGTGTGGTTTTGGCCGTGGAGAAGATCATTTCCAGTAAACTGTATGAACCCGATGCCGCTGGACGCATTTTCACCATTGAAAAGAACATTGGCATGGCTGTGGCTGGTTTGACAGCCGATGGCAACTATGTGGCCGATATTGCACGCCAGGAGGCAGCGAATTTCCGTCAACAGTTCGAACGTCCCATATCGCTAAAGCATTTGTGTGATCGTGTGGCCGGCTATATACATGCCTACACTTTGTACAGTGCAGTGCGTCCGTTTGGTTTGTCCATTATCCTGGCCTCGTGGGATGAGGCCGAGGGACCGCAGCTATACAAAATTGAGCCATCCGGTTCGTCATTTGGCTATTATGCTTGTGCCAGTGGCAAGGCCAAACAGCAGGCCAAGACCGAAATGGAAAAGTTCAAATTTGCCGAAATGAGCACCGATGAGCTGGTGAAGAGTGCGGGCGAAATGTGGGTTTAGTTTTTGATTCCTTTAAATTATATTTAAATAATTCATTTTGTTTATTTTTATAGCATTTACCGCGTGCACGATGAGCTGAAGGATAAGGATTTCCGCTTTGAAATGGGTCTGGTGGCCAAGGAAACGGAGGGTTTGCATCGCATTAATCCCATAGATTGGACTGAAAAGGCACGAGATGCGGGTAACAAGGCCAAGGAGGATGATGATAGCGATAATGAAATACAACATTAAATTGTTACCCCTTTTTTTTGTGGTGTGGCAGTGTGAATCTAATTCTGTGGGGCCTAAATATATTTCATTTAAATTTTATATATCCCAAAATGATAACTGAAAAAATGTTAATTTTTACTGATTTTCTGGAAAAGGCATTAAAATTAGTCCGTCTATTCAGACGAGGAAGGGGATTCCCGCTTGATCCGAATTAAAATACTTTCTCAGGCAGGTCAGAAATATTTTAAAATCACACAAGATGAATTTTTAATTTCTAAATTAAAAAATTATCCATGAGATTTCCTACCGAAAATAAATCTTTTAAGATTGGGGAATCCCGTCCCGCGTCTATCTCCAATAGAATCCATTTGGTTCGAGTATAGAATATATTCGAAATTCCCACACAATTTGGCTCGTTTTTGAGTCGAAAACGACTAATGGGTATAATACATATCTTACGGAAATTTGTTTAATAATTTATTAGGATTATCAAGGCAATAATCCGCAATTTTGTAAACGTTTTCAATATTTACCCTTAAAATGGAAGCGAATATATGACAAAATTTTGCATTATGCATAAATAATCATTAAAAGGGTGAATATTGAGAATAATATAGTCTGGTTTTTTCAGGCATATTTATGCATAATGCAAAAAATTTTGTAATATATTCGCTTTCATTTTTTTTGTTTATGCCAATTTATTTTAATTTTCTTACTTTAATAAACCTTAGTATTATAATTAAATACTCTACTAAACCCTAATGGGCGCTCTAGAATTTAATTATATTTTTTTTCTCGATGCTTTTCAGTTTTTTTTTTCAGCTTTATTTATTCGCTTCCATTTGCTAACGCAGCCAAAACTAAAAGTGTAGTCTGGCAGCTTATACAAAAATTAACCAGCTGGCAACACTGTCCCTCACAGCTGTAGATTTTGTTAGTTCGCGCCAAAACATCATAATAGTAAACAATTTAGAATATAAAACATAAACATGACCACCTTAATAGAACAGCTAATCACAAAAATGGGCCTGCGCGATGAGCCACATGTATTGGAGTAAGTTCTTCCTATCATTTCACTTCACTTTGTTGCCCTAACGTATACCCTTTGCAGAAAAACCACCGAGCTGGTGCGTCTCCTGGAACTACGCTCCACAAATGTGCCCTTGCAAATTAATGAATATGGCAAAATTGTGCTTTGCGCTGATCTGGCCTCTTGTCTACTGGCCATAGGATTCGACAAGGAGCAGGCTTTGAAATTGTCCGGTCTACGCAAGAGTCACTACTTGAACCACAAGCGCATGTTTGAGAAACTACTCGATCTCAATAAATTGGCCAGCGTTCAGGATATTTGTGTCCAACTCAGTCTCAATGAGGTGGCACGCAAAGCTGAGGAGCTGCTGCAACTCTTCAAGGCGGTGGTGGCCAGCGAGCAAAAGGACATTGATACGGATCATCCTCAATATGCGGCCATAGCCGTATTTCATGCCTGCCAACTGCTCAAAAAGAAAGTATCCAAATCAAAATTGATGCCATTCAGTAATCTGCGACCCACTCAATGGCAACAGTTGGAACAGCAGTGGGAGCGCATGATTGCCAAGCATTACAAGGCGAGTCAGGTTCAGGTGGGCGCTACCTTGGATTTGGATAGCAAACTAAAGCAAAGCAGCCAACAGGAGAGTGGTTTGGCAGGCGAGGGGGCCAGGAAGTCCCAAAAATCCCAGACAGAAGACTATGAGAAATGGAAGTCACGTATGTTGGCTTTGGCTCAGGCCAAGCTTAAGGAATTGGAGGCCTTGGAGCAACCTAAGGCGAGTGAGGTTTAGCAAGTAAATTTAAATAAATATTTAGAATAAAATGCGCCATTCTTGTACGTAGTCTTAAAGTAGAAGTTTCAATCTATCCAAAACGCCAAAGATCTGAAGCGTGGCTCTATTTTTGGGATTACGGCAGATTTAAGGTTAGGAATTGTTTTTGAGCATTATAAGGTCCTAAAACATTCTTTTATGACCGTAAATTGGGCCATTCTGGTACGTAGTCTTAAAGTAGAGGTTTCAATCTATCCAAAACGCCAAAGATCTTAAGCGTAGCTCTATTTTGGGCGAAGTTACGGCAGATTTTAGATTAGGAATTGTTTTCAAGCGTTTTGAGGTCCTAAAACATTATTTATGACCGTAAATTGGGCCAGTCTTGGGTAGTCTTAATGTAGAGGTTTCAACCTATCCAAAACGCCAAAAATCTTAAGCGTAGCTCTATTTTTGGCGAAGTTACAGCAGATTTTAGATTAGGAATTGTTTTTAAGGTCCTTAAACATACTTTTATGACCGTAAAATGGGACATTCTTGTACGTAGTCTTAAAGTAGGGGTTTCAATCTATACAAAATGCCAAAGATCATAAGCGTAGCTCTATTTTTGGCGGAGTTACGGCAGAGTTTAGATTAGGGGTTGTTTTTAAGGTCCTTAAACATACTTTTATGACCGTAAATTGGGCCATTCTTGTACGTAATCTTAAAGTAGAGGTTTCAATCTATCCAAAACTCAGAGACCGTATTTTGTAGCTGTTTCAGTGTGGCTGCAGCTCCTTTTTAGTGTTAGTGGCTGCAGCTCATTCAGTGTGGCTGTTCAAATTAGGGCGACCACACTGGAGTTAAATACAAATTAGGGCGACCACACTCGATTTAGACAAATTAGGGCGACCACACTCCATTTATAGCCAAATTAGGGCGACCACACTGCATTTTTTTGAACAAATTGTAAATATTGCACCCACCATGACCACGAGCAGCGAGGATGTGCTCCTGCAGATGGGCGAGGTGCGTTACAAGAAGGGCGATGGCACCCTATATGTGATGAACGAGCGTCTGGCCTGGATGGCTGAACACCGGGACACGGTCACAGTGTCGCATCGTTATGCGGATATCAAAAGTATAGTCGGCCACAGCCATTGGCCCAAGAGAAGCTAATGTGTTGCCCTTCCTTTTAGCACAAAAGATCTCGCCGGAGGGCAAGCCTAAGGTGCAGTTGCAGGTGGTTCTACATGATGGCAACACCTCGACCTTCCATTTTGTGAATCGACAGGGTCAGCCGGCCATGTTGGCGGATCGGGATAAGGTCAAGGAACTGCTGCAGCAGCTGTTGCCCAACTTTAAGCGAAAAGTGGACAAAGATCTGGAGGATAAGAATCGCATACTGGTGGAGAATCCCAATTTGTTGCAGATGTACAAGGATTTGGTCATTACCAAAGTGATGACCAGCGATGAGTTTTGGGCGACGCATGCCAAGGATCATGCGCTGAAGAAAATTGGCAAGAGCCAGGAGATTGGTGGGTGTGCAGGGGTTCACAAGGAGATATCATCATTTTGACTGGAATTTCCCCCATTTTAGGTGTCTCCGGGGCCTTCCTGGCCGACATCAAGCCACAGACCGATGGCTGCAATGGCCTAAAATATAACCTCACCTCGGATGTAATCCACTGCATTTTCAAGACATATCCCGCCGTCAAGCGTAAGCATTTGGAGAATGTGCCCGCCAAAATGCCCGAGTCCGAGTTCTGGACCAAGTTCTTCCAATCGCACTATTTTCATAGAGATCGTCTAACCGCTGGCACCAAGGACATTTTCACCGAATGCGGCAAAATCGATGATCAGGCTCTGAAGGCGGCAGTTCAGCTGGGAGCTGGAGATCCTTTGCTAGATCTTAAAAAGTTCGAGGATGTGCCGCTGGAGGAGGGCTTTGGCAGTGTGTCTGGAGATAGGAATATGGTCAACAGCGGTAATATAGTGCATCAGAATATGATCAAACGTTTCAATCAGCATTCCATTATGGTGCTCAAAACTTGTGCCAATGTGAATGCTGCACCCATGACCAATGGCACCAATATGGCCAATGGGCCGGTATCGCAGTCAGCCTATACCAATGGCATGAATGGCAAGTCAGCCAACAACAAGCAAACGGCTGAGACCCTAGTGGAGCAGGCAGATGAGCCACAAACCAAGAAGCAGCGACTAATTGAAAAGATACACTATGAGGACTTAGGCGATCCTTTGATGGATGAAGCCGATGAAGTTGATGCTGCAGGCGGCTCCCATAAATCCAAGCAATTTGAGCTATCCAAGGTGGAGCGTTATCTAAATGGACCCATTCAGAGTAATATGTACGACAACCACAATGATGAACTAAATTTGGATGATGTGCATTACAAGCTGGTGCGTAACTCCGAATCCTGGCTGAATCGAAGTGCAAATCGTGGTGTGATTTGCTCCAAAGCAGCGGTCAATGCTTTGGGTGAACTGAGTCCAGGTGGTTCGCTAATGCGAGGCTTTCAGGAGCAGTCGGCGGGACGTAAGTTACCATTGACATGGGTTAGGAAGATTTTCAAAGCATTTTCTTTACAGAACTGGTGCCAGGTGACTTCCAACGTGACTTGAGACATTTGTATCTTTCGCTCTCAGAGCTGTTGAAACATTTTTGGAATTGTTTTCCGCCCACCACCGATGAGCTGGAGGCCAAACTTCAGCGCATGCACGAAACTCTGCAACGTTTCAAAATGGCCAAGCTGGTGCCATTTGAGGTAAGTTTTAAACAGGTCAAAATAGTTGATTTTTTTTCTAACCTACTCCTCTGCTCCCCCCAGAATCGTGCCATGCATGAGCTGTCACCGTTGCGTTCCTCACTCACCCAGCATATGAATCTGCTGCTACGCACCGCAAACTCAAAGTTTGCCACCTGGAAGGAGCGTAAGCTGCGTAACAACAGATAGCAAACATCATTGCTGGCCAGCCCAACGCCCCAAGCCACATTATTATAGTTTAAGTGAAAGATCAGAACATTCTAGTTCTCAAACTGCATTAAACCAACCAATCACGATTAATCCACATATTTGTCTTAATTAACAACTTTTTGGGTATACTAACTTTCTTGCTGACTGAAGGTCTTGGCCCACAAACAGTTGTAGATGTAAAGTCCAACCATGTTGAAGTATTATTTGATAATTTTGTTCAGCTGGACCTGTGTCACATCCACGTTGCTTTATACCACAAATTCGGAATATGGTGTAACTTGGCCTTAATATAAACTTGTGTTAGTTGTTGTTAACTCTTAAATACTTTATTTAATAGATCTTTATGGCCATATCGGTGCCCATAAGTTTGCCACATCGCAATGTCTTTCTGTCCTACAATTATGAATTCAATTATTATCAACCGGAGCATGTGTACAAATATCCACCGATTTTGGTGAGTAATAAAAGGGATTAACTTATGCTAGGGAAAGTTTTTTAAAATTAAATTCCATTAGATGGGCGACTTTGAGGAGAGTTACTTGACCTATCCCACTTTAGGACGTGAGGCTAACGGAGCTAGATTGAATTCTACCAGCAAAACGCGTGACAAACGCGCCTTGTCTTTGATGACACGCTCTACCTTTTATATTATGCTGAAGGATAAGTTAGCCAGGTAAGTCTTAGATCACTTTTGAAGTTCTCTATTCACTATCTATCTCCCTCTTAGATCTGGTTATCCCGCCCAGGATTGCTTGTTGCGTTTGATATGTGAAACAAATGCCTCTTCCCTGGGTGAAGTAAATGGTTTTTTGGGCAGTTTGATACACATAATATTTAGGTAAGTTTTTAAATTGACTTTATTGCTCACATTTTGATAACTTGTTTATTTTTAGTCCCAGCAGCTCCCAAGATGAATATCTACCCCCTGAATACTATGAAGCTGAGTGGCAGGGTCAACAACATCATGATTGTTCCTCATATATCACACATTGCCAAGCAAATATTTTGGATTTAATATCTGTGCCAGTGGAGCAACTTTTAAATGAGCTGCGAGAAAGAAGAAAATAAACAAGAGACACAGATTGTTCTATTTTTGGTTTTAATTAACAACTTTTTGGTAGCAGATTACAAACCAAAGTCACGAGGGCAAGGCAATAAGTCTTCACACAGCTGTATATAAACCAGGGAATAATACCGTAACCGGAACCGTTAGCCGAAATAAACCGTTTCAAGCCACGTACCGGTATCGAAACCGGAACCGATATTACATTTTTTTTTTGAGAACCGAAAACCGTTTACCGTTATAATAGGAACCGAAAAAACCGGAACCATACCGAAACGCTGTTTCGGTTTTTAGTTGAAATAATTCAACTGGTAAAATAGTGTATATATTGCACTGAGAAGATAGTCTTACATTTCAGAAATTCGCCCTTTCAGAATAACCAGAATCAAATTCTCTTTTTCAGATATATAAGATATAAAAAAAATTTCTAAAATGTGTTTAACCTTTTCTTTGCTAAATATAAGCCCACTAATTAAATGTAAAGGATTTTTGTCTTATGAAAATCCTTGCGTAAAAATAAAAATGTTAGAAAAATTATAATATAAATTTTAGAAATGAAGTTTGCGGATTTTATGCAAATTTCGCTCTACAAAAATTTCTGGTTTAATCAGGGATTAATCCCGAAACAAATATTGGTTTCGGTACCGGTTCCGGAACGTACCGAAATAGGAATTTCGGTTAAGGTTTCTATTTCGGTTTTCAGTTTATTTCGATTTTCGGTTCTGATACGGTACTTAGAATTTAATTTCGGTATAACGGTACGTACCGGTACAATTATTTTATATCCAAAAAATTTAAAGATGTAAAAGAACTAAAAAATGGTGTTCCAATTTTGCCTCATAAAAACGTTTGTTTTTTAATATACCGATTCCTAGAACAACCTAGAATTATGGAATTATCTCTTCTTATTTCGCCCAGACAAACTGGTCTTGGGGCCATTTCTCATAAAGCGGGAAAAATATTTCTTAATAATGGTTCGAAATAATCTGCTCTTTTTAAGCGCATCCTGCCGTATCTCCTTAAAAAAGAGAGCTTTATCGATTTGGATAGATTTAAACCCATACTAAAAGACGACGATTTTTTTAGGGCTAAATTTGATTAAAATCCAGAAACTTCATTTCTAAAATTTATATTATCATTTCTTTATTTAAGAAAACATTTTTTTTGTGACTTAGAAATCCTTTCATTAATAACAGAGTTTATATAAAAAGAAAAGTTTTTCCGCTTTTTTACATTTTTTTCTGTATCTTATGTTTCTTGAAAATAGAATTTGCTTCGGGTTATTCTTTAAGGACGAATTTCTAAAATGCAAGACTTTTTTCTGCTATTTTACCAGTTGAATTATATATTTAAAACAATCATAAATCAATAAAATAAATAATAACGAGAAGGTAAAGCTAACTTCGACTGTGCCGAAGTTTTAATACACTTGAAAAAGTTCACTCCAACTGATTTAACCGGTAAAATAAATACAGGATATAGATGTCAAATATCTAAAAAATTTTAAATCATTAAAAATAAAAATTTGATACCATAAAAAAAACTGTTCTTAGTAGAACACATTTTCCGACCGATCGTTCCTATGGCAGCTATATGCTATAGTCATCCGATTTCGATAAATTTTTCCAGAATTGTGTGAAAGTATATGAAACTAATATATACCACGATTGGTGATGCTACGATGGAAAACAAAAAAGTTTTTCTCAGTAAAACTTATTTTTGAACCGACCGTTTATAAGGCAGCTATATGCATTAGTCATCCGATTTTGATCAATTTTTCTAGAATTGTGTGGAATCATATAAAATTAATATATACCACGTTTGGTGACGCTACAATGGAAAACAAAAAAGTTTTTTCCACTAGAACTTGTTTTTGGACCGACCTTTTATATGGCAGCTATATGCTATAGTCATCCGATTTTGATCAATTTTTCCAGAATTGTGTAAAAGCATATAGAATTAATATATACCACGTTTGGTGAAGCTAAAATGGAAAACAAAAAAGTTTTTCCCCACTAGAACTAGTTTTTGGACCGACCGTTTATATGGCAGCTATATGCTATCGTCATCCGATTTTTAAAATTTTTCCACAAATATGTGGAAACATATAAAACTAATATATACTACGATTGGAGACGCTACGATGGAAATCAAAAAAGTTTTTCTCACAAAGACATATTTCCTATGGCAGCTATAAGATATAGTCACCCGATCCGGCCGGTTCCGACATATTAGTTGCGTGCAATAAAAAGAAGACTCTGTGCAAAATTTCAGCTCGATAGCTTTAAAACTGAGGGACTAGTTCGCGTAGAAACAGACAGACAGACAGACAGACAGACGGACAGACGGACGGACGGACAGGCGGAAATGAACTCAGCTCGTCGTCCTGATCAAGAATATATATAGTTTATGGGGTCGGAAATGAATATTTCTATGCGTTACAAACTTCTGGGCAAAATTAATATACACTTTTCAAGTGTATAATAAGAAACCGAAACAATACCGGTACTAGCGTTTTGGAATGGTTCCGGTTTTTTCGGTTCCCATTATAACGGTTTTCGGTTTCGGTCAAAAAAATGTTAATATCGGTTCCGGGTTCGATACGGGTACAACGGTTTATTTCGGTTAACGGTTCCGATTGCGGTTACGGTATTATTCCCTGGGTTTAATATTTCGGAAAATGTTATGTCAGATTTGATGTTTTCAACTGTTGTTGTGTTTTTTACAGGTAATATACCTGATATTTGAGTATTTTACCAGAATTTTATGAGCTATTTTGGACCGTAATCTTATAGTATAGTATCTATCGAAATCACCATAGATCTCTATTTTTGGCAGAGATACGGTAGTTTTTTAGAGCGACATGCTGCCATGACAAAGGCATTTAACGAAATTGTTCGTCCAAGAATAAAAAAGACTAAAAATATTTAAAAACAACGTTTTTTATGAAGGATATTCGTAGAACCCATTTGTAGTTCTTACATCCATTTTTTTTTTTTGATAACTTAAAATAATTTAAATTTTTGAATATTAAAAAAAAATTTTACTGGTACCGGTACGTACCGGTATACCGAAATAAAAATCTGGGTACCGTATCGGAACCGAAAACCGAAATAGAACCTTTAACCTAAATTCTCATTTCGGTACGTATCGGAACCGGTACCAGAACCGATATTCGTTTCGGGATTAGTCCCTGATATAAACATATTTAGGATTGCTTCTGCTTTGAAATTTAATCAAAAACAGAGAGTTTTAACATTGGAAATGGCCTTCTTGAATTCAAGCCCTTTGTACATAATTATAAATGTTTTGAGCTTGATCTCTTGGCGACAAAGTAGCACACATTCTAAATGATGTGCAAATACACATAATCTCTCCTCTGCTTGAAGGGATGTACTTAAGCAATTAGCGGGAAGATTTACTGGTACTCTCTCTCTTTAACTGTCCCTGTTGATTGGGTTCTTCTTCAATGTTAATATGTTTCAGTTTAGTTGTGAATTCAAACTCGTGAAGTTATGCAGTTATTTGGCTGCTTGGTGGTGCTTGCACTTTGCCTAGAGCTGGGTCAGGCCTTACTGGCATTTACCCCCTCAAGTACCTATGGTGTGGGTATTATGTCTATATCCTTTTTTATTCTTTTTTATTAGTTTTTCGGTATAATATTTTCCATCATTCTTTAGATTTTTATTGCCCTAGCTGTACCCATAGAGTTACCACATCGCAACGTATTTGTCTCTTACAATTTTGAGGCCAACTACAATTCTCCCACAGATTGGGGCATCTTTTCTATATTTGTAAGAATCTTTATTTCTTTTGGTTTGTTTGCCTCTATAAAACGTTTAATTAACACAATTTTAATGGGACAATTAACAACTTTTTTTGATATTCATAGCAAAATGGACCCATCGAATCAATAGATGAAGAAGAGCCAGTGGAGGTACCAGAGTCGCGTAAGATCATAGATGATTCATTGAATGGCACACAGGTGAATGAGGAGGAGGATAGTACAAAATTACCCACTATTGAACGACATAGTCGAGCCCTGCTTTCCCGTTCAAATATCTATCACATTCTTAAGGATAAGTTCCAGAGGTAAGTGAAAGAATAACTAATTCGTAGCCTCAATCAATTCGATCAATCGAATTCAAAAACGGGAACAGGCCTGATTTAGACCCAATTTCTCATCTTCTATATAAAACTATCTGTCACATAAACTTACAAATGGCAGTGTAAGTCCATAGTTTATCTGACATATAGCAGCTAGCTATAGCAGTAGATGAGAGATCGGCCCTTAGACTTTTTATCATTTTATAATTATAATTCAGATAGTATCTTGTTTTTAGTTTCTAATGAGACTTAGATCATTTAAAAATACTGAAGATTACTCTGTTCCTGTAAACGATCTCCCGAAGGTCCTCCTAAAAAAGACATTTGCGGTGATCACTTCATCTCTGGGTTGACTTATCTAAAATCAAAAACGGATAGATGAATGCTGGGATTGATCAAAGGAATAGTCGAAATTTCAATGTTTGATATTTTATCAACACAGTTAAAAAATAATATTTCAATTTTTGAACAAAATTTTCGAGGTAATTTTTCTGAAAAAATAGAAAAATCTTAATTTTTCTATCAATCCCAAAAGAATATATCTAGGAAGGTTGTGTAAAAATTTCAGATCGATCGGTTAAGCCGTTTTTGAGATATAGTGATCACCGACTTTTACCCCGACACCGAGTTTTGCGAAAAACGTGTTTAAAATTTAAGAAGAAGTTTACATTTAGTTAAAAAAAATTTTCAACTTACATGGTATCATCTAGTACAGATGATACCTTCTGGCCGAGTTGATGTTGTCAACGAGCCATTCTTCCTTCGCGGAATGATTTTCGGAGTTATATTCCATTTCAACTGATTAATAGTTGCAAAAAAATTTTTGTGTAAAACCACTTTCACATCGTTCCAATATTTTTTAGTTGATGAGATTTTCATAAATATGGTATAAGGCTTTAGCAACATCAGTTGGTAAAGTCAGATAGTCATGTATAGAAGAAAATAATGTGTCTGTAGCCCTGAAGAGTCCTAATGTCTATAATGTTATAGATTTCTTCGATGTAGAATGTTTTCAAATTTTTTAAAGTCTTCAGTACGAAAAAAAAAACTATTCCGCGAATGGAACCCATGGATTGATTGAATTTAAAACATATTCCCATACGATTTGGGTCGATTTTGGGGTCGAAAGCGATTTGTAGAACACATGGTGATATATTTGGTATTTTTTTCGTACCTTAATTTTGTCCATACCTTGGACTTTCCATATCAAAATGAAAGATGTTTACAAGTGGGGAAATATTCGTATCCAGTTCTCTATTAAAGTTTCTTTTCTTTACAGAAGCGGTTTTCACGGTGAATCCTGTTTGCTGCGTTTAATTTGTGAAACTAGCGCCAGTGAATTGGGTGAAATTAATGGTGTGCTGGGCAGTCTCATGCATGTGGTCTTCAGGTAGGTCCACCCATTGACTGTTTAACCAAAAGTACTTATTAGCTTTCTCTCTCTGTAGTCCCTCCACTTCCGAGCCAGAGAATTTACCCCTATCCTATTATCAGGCTGAACATGATGGCTGGCATGGCGAGTGTCATCATTATGAACCAAACTGCAGCGAAAGTTTGTTGGACCTTATTTCGGAACCCTTTGAGGAAATATTAAAACGCATTGAACAGCATGAAATGTAGCACAATAGACCACAATATAAATAAAACTAGATCTATTAGTTGACCTGGTTTGATTTCAACTCAATTAGCAACTTTCACTACTACGAAACAAAGAATTGAAGATGTGAGGTAAATATTATATTTAACCAGTTGGTTTGGATTAGTTGAAAGAAGAGGATGGTTGGTGTTACTGTCAGGATTGGTTTTTTGTTGGGTTTAGTTAAGTACATACAAGCGGCTTTGGTGTGGAATACCAATGGAGAGGCTTCGGTGAGTTTTGAGGAGAAAAGCAAGAGTAAAAATTAACTAGTATGAATTTGGCAGATGTTTGTGGCCCTGGCTTTACCCCTAGATTTGCCACGGAAACAGGTGTTTTTATCATACAACTTCGAGGCTCATTACACGCTGCCCAAGACCTGGTCTAAGAAGCCACCGGTTTTTGTAAGTGCTCTTAATAAACCAACAGGATTAACTAATAAAACTCAATAATAATGTAGAGAAATGGCAATGAGACACTGAATAATGGAGAAGATGGAAATAATGAGTACTATGATGAACATCATCACCATAAGCATAAACATACCAAACACAAGCCCTCGAGGAATAAGAAGAAAAAGAAGAAGACAAAGAGGAAACACAAGACCAAACCTCAACCTGCTGATGTTGATGATCACAAGGACTTTTTTGAGGATTTCCCTTTGAATGGCGATGGTGAACCAATATCCAGATCTCGACCCAAAAGATCACTACTCTCACGTACAAAATTTTATGAGATACTTAGCCTTCGCTTTGAACAGTAAGTCTTTAATCGAATTAATTAAAAAGTTTATAGTGTTCTGGGATAGAGATTGAATGAGATCAGGGATCGTAATTATTATAATTTTTAATTAAAAATTTACAAAATTAGAATTATTTATTGATTTTTTTTCAAATAACTCTTATTTTTTAACCTAAAAAAATTAATTACAAAATAATTATTAAATTTCAATTTTAATATATAAATTGCAAATTAATTATTATTTTTGGGAATTCTCCAGATAATAAAAAGATGATATAGAATTGTCAGCTTGATCCATTTAATAGTGAATGGAATTGGTTTATCCCGAGTGTTCTACAAATGGGAATACATTTTCGCAAATGCTTGCCCTAGTTCACAATCTCTACCCTCTCTATCTTGTTTAAGATCTATATAACATCTATATCATAATTTTCTCTTTCTCTACAGACACGGCTTTGGTACAAAGGATAATTGCTTGTTGCGTCTTATATGTGAATCAAATAGTTATCATTTAGCTGAACTCAATGGTGTACTGGGCAGTTTAGTTCACTTGATGTTCAGTCCTTCGAGCTCACGTTATGAAGCTTTACCCCAGCGCTATTATCTAGCCGAATTAGCGGGTCAAAAGGGTAACTGTACTGATTATAAAAAACACTGTAACCGAAGTCTACTCGACTTGATCACGCAACCTCCTAAAACCAATAAATATCAAGTAGACTAAAATCTAAGTATAATCCTACTTTTATTCAGGGCTGCAAACCGGTTTGGAACCGAACCGGTTCGAACCCGAAATTCCTTCTTTTCTTTTACTGTGAACCGAACCTCTTTTGAAAAAAATAGCTGAACCTGTTCCGAACCAAAACTTTCGGTTCGATTCAAAAAAGTTAAGCGGGCATTTTATTGATAAGAGAAGTAGTATAGAAAATAAATTGGTCGAAGAAATAAAACTTTTTTGTATATATTTAACAATTTAATTACTCTTCTTTACAAATTTGAAAAAACTTTGGACGAACCAAGGCTCGATCCAAAACCTTATCACAAAAATCGTGAACCTTTCATTTCTGAACCTTAACCATTGGTAAATTTTGGTTCCAACTCGCGAACCGGACCTCCAAAAAAATGATTTGGGTTTGCAGTCCTGCTTTTATTTCATTTCAAGTGCTTTTCATAAACATTTTCAGTGCTGGCCAGGAACAGTTTTTCATATAGGATCGTGCCTCCAGACACTTTTGATTACCCCTTTGCCACATATTTGCAGGACAGTGTCTTATAAGCCGGGAATAGGCACAGAGACTATAAAACAGGGCATGTCTATCACAGGCATCATTCTGACGACTCAATTGGCTTAGCTCTGCATATTTAGTATAAACCAAATTGGAACAGTTGACAAAGTTCAAGGCATACGCATCAATAAGATTAGGTTGATTGTGAAAGGCTCGTTCCAGCATGGGTCTAACCTGGCCAAGATTCAATTGGTTTTGACTCTGTAAAGCAGAGCTAACATTGAAAATGCAAGCCAGGCGGCACTAAGAAGGTAAGAAAATATGGTATTTGATTCAAAGAGATGGAAAAGTATTACAACTTACACTAGGCTGCGGTCCTGAGCTGCCACATTCGCCATTATAGACACCCCAATTAGGCATGGGAGCGGGACAACAGACTTGCACATTCTAGAAGAGACAAGTCTGAAGTTTGGTTGATATAGAAACTGAGTTCGTACAGACCTGCAGAGATTTTGGTGCTGCTTTGCATTTAGCTGCCTTTAGAGGAGTCGTTAGTAACCAGAACAGAAATAGCCACGTCCACATGATTGAAAATAAGCTTTGACAATGACCACACAAGCCCTCCGAATGCTTCCCCCATTTGCGTGCTTGAAAAAAGCATGTTAACTCGCAAAAGATAACATCAGTTATGTGGTTCTGAAATTTAAACAAAATAAATGTGGGTTATTGTAATTTTATAGAAACTTAAAGTTCAATTTGATTATATATTTTTTAAATTTTTGTTTCGAGTTTTATTATTAGAGGGAAGTCCTAACTAGCGGCAAATGTTTTGGTATTGGAATTATCCGAGAATTTTTTTTCGGAATTTTTCTTTCAGCAAATTAGTAGCCTTTGTTTGATAGATGTTCAACCATTGTTATGGGGTGAAACTAGAGATTGCGGAATCGATCTGAAAGTTTTTTGAAACTAGAAATGGGCAGTCGAAACTAGAGATTCCGCGGGAATTCCGACCTCTCTAAAGGCCTCATTCCAGAAGGCATAAAAATTTATTTAAATCGCTGAAGAATTAAGACTGGTTCAGTTCAGTGGTCGATGGAGGTTTTAAAAACACCGGTTCGATTTAGCACATGTTTTTTGGAACAAAGCGGACCGTAGTTTCGTTTGGGTACAGTGGTTCACTCTTAGTTTTCGAACATTATAATTTCTAATTCGAAAATTAAAGTTAAACCTCATCAAAATCGTTGATAAAATTAACCGAAACGTTTTCTTTTGAGGTGCTCGGCTCGGTTCAACATTTTTTAACAGAATTGGGTTCGGTTTACTAGCGCGAAGTTGCGGTTCGGTATGGTTTGGTTCAGTTAAAACCAGTTTGAACTCCTGTTTTAGAACGCACATAATAAATGGAAAAATCAGACAATTTGAATTTGAGTTTTAACCTCTGCGAAATGGCTTTTAAATTTCTATCAAATATTGTGACACGTACGCCAAATTTGAACAATGAAATCTCTTTTTGATTTTAATTGTAATTGTAATTTCATTTTTAAATACCCAATAAAGAAAATTGGAAATGTAATGGTATTGGTAATTTCAGTTTACAGCTCTGGTTCAAATCTCCGAACCAAACCTTCTAGGGTGGTAACCTAATTGTAGACTTTTTTTAAATTTTAAACGTTTATATGTACGAACAATATTTGTTATTACATATTAATTATTATTAATTATTAACTTTTTAGGCCAGAAACCCCTTCTTGATTCTCTGTGAATCAGTGATCACGAATAATTTTGTATAAGCTATCGAAATGACATTTTGTTTTTAGTGTTTTAATAAAATGAAAAATGAATGAAAAGCCGAATTTTCGTTATTTTTTATTAAATGAAATCGTAACTATTTTACAACGGTATTGAAAATATTTTAGAATTTTGTAAATATATGTATATGGACGTTGACGTAAAATGCGCAGTACGTTCAAGTGGCCCATGCAACACCAAAACAATGCTTGTTACGCGCGGAAGCCAGAGCAAATAGCAAGCCAACACGCGCCCAAATTTTTTTTAAAACAAAAAAGCCAGAAAAAAACAGTTTTTATACTTTGACACTAAATAAATCTTAAACTATTGTTTATACTTGCAATGTGTGTATGACCCATCTCTAGCTTTATTTATTATCTTTAAAGAACTGTAAGGCTTATTGAATTTGGTTGTCATTTACTCAAGTCATTAAATTTACCGCAATCGCACCTCGAAAAAAAGCTAAAGCCGGACTTCCCCTTATTTAATGTTCAGGTTCGGAAACAGATTATAGTCGCAAACAGCTGCTTCTGAAGATTAAGGTTGATGAATAAACAATTTGTATACCGATTTATATATTTGAAGCGAGTTGCAGAAAACAGTTGGCATCACTTTGTGGGCAGAGAACCCAAAGTTTGGCTTTGATTCTCCAACAAAAGTCGAATAAATAAACTTTACCTTTGTTTTTTAAAGTATTGTAATGGTTACATAATTTATATACAGCTACGGTACCCTCTCTGAATCTTACTTAACTGATTGACTTGTTTTTGGTTGATTCAAAAAATCAACCAATTGAAAAAGGACGTATACCAAAGCGTTGTGGCCCTACGAATACGTAAACTACCACTCATTTCCTTATTTCTAAACTCCGGTTCACGTTCAGCGTCTCCGCCTCCCTCTGATGGCTCCATATCTTTAAGAAGTTTGGTACAATCCTGCATTGTATCCTTGTGCTCCTTACATTCCGCACTCGAATTCCAATACTCAGTCGGACAATTGAGAAAAATGTACACAGCCACGCATTTGGCATGATACAAAGCAAAGGGCTCACATTCATTATCTAGGCCCATTTGATCGGTCATCTGACTGGAGTAGATCATTATCAGATCGGCATATCTTAGGCCCAGTTTTTCGCAGGACTCGTAGGCAGCTTTCATGGCTGTACCATAGCTGTTCAAGCCATTGAGTGGACTATATAGTTGCGTGATCATGGTATAAAGTTCCGGTTTCTTGATCTTATTCTCGGCATCGAGCAGATTCCAGTGCTTGAAGAGGCACTCATAGCGGCACTACCAAGAGCAGAGGCAAATTGTAACTCAGATACAAATGTTAATGATCTACCTACGGTGCCATAGTCCTCCCAATACTGACTGCAATTACTGGTAATAAATATTAAGCGATTCAGTAGATTTTGACCGCAACAAGAGTCCTGCATTCTAGTATCCAGCAGCCTGGTGCAGTCCATTAAAGATTCCGAGTGGGCGCCATAAAGCATAAGCAGCAGCTTCAGGCCACCAAGTAGCCAAAGTAGGTAAGAACCTTTAAGCAGATTCAAATGCATCATGAACCAAGAAGAAATGTACAAAATAAACAAATTTGAAGAAATTTTGAAAATAATTTTTTTCCCAAAATTAAATCATGTTTCAAAGGCTGCTATTTAAGGGGGTCTTCTACCTTTGAAATTTGGCCTATAGAGCTTACAACCCAAATTTAATACAAATCGGATAAAATATAATTTCAGCCATGAACCCACCCCCTCACCTATATTCCGACCTTTGCAGTGAATTTCCCGAAATAAAAAAATACGTTTTTCCATTTATTCTGACCTTACAAAACGAATTTCATTCAGATCGGCTTACAAGTAGCTATTGTCACTGAACCCAAACACGCCCACTATTATCGTATCGGGCGAAAATCCTACCACCGAGAAATCACATGACTAATTATTTTCTATAATGTGTTCACAAACCGAGTTTGAAGTCAATCGGATGAAAATAGTTTGTTTCATGTAGAATTTTCCGGGCATTTCCCAACCTTTCGTGCCTTCGCATGTCTAATTATTTTGCACTCTATAATTACAAACAGAGTTTGAAGTAAATCGGATGAAAATATAGGTTTTTCAATAAAGAATTTTCCAGGCATTTTCCTTGTGGGTGAATTTTCCACAATCTAAAAATCATATGACTAATTAATTTTCACACTATCCTTACAAACCGAGTTTGAAGCCATTTGGATGAAAAGTGGGTTTTTGCATATTACATTTTCCGGGAATATCTTTCCAACATCGAAAAATCTCATGCCTAATTATTTTTCATTTTATCCTCACAAACCGAGTTTAAAGTCAATCCGATGAAAAATAGTGTTTTTCATATCGATATTTCCACGAATTTTCCTTGTGGGTGGATTTTCCACCATCGGAAAATCACATGCCTAATTATTTTGCAAACTATCCTTACAAACCGAGTTTAAAGTAAATCGGAGAAAAAATGTTTTTTTCTATATAGAATTTTCCGACTTTTCGGGCGTATTTTCCAACATCGGAAAATCTCAAGTCTAATTATTCTGCTTACCATTTGAAGTCAATCGGATAAAAAAAGTTTTTTCCATGAAGAATTTTCCGTCCATTTTCCTTGTGGGCGGATTTTACGAAATCTGGGAAACAGGTGTCCAAATTTGAAGTCAATCGAATGAAAAAAAAATGTTCCCCATTGTAGCTTTTCCGGGAGTTTTAAAGTCCTTAGGTTGGAATTTTCCAAAACCCTGCCCTAGTGCCCATTTTCAACTCATATGGAAACTTCTGTGAAAATTTCAGTCTCTTACCGTTGAGGCTCTGCGTAGATTGCCAATGAATCAGTCAGCGTATCAATGAGGACAAACTCTTTTATTTATATAGATCATAACCTCATTTACCGTTCTCAATTCCGATTACCTGTAGTCCCGGAATCATGGCCACCACCTCTACACCCTTTTTTTTTTGAGACCCTAGTTGGCAGGCCGATAACCTTTTGAACAGCCCTCGAAATACATACCTTTTTACAATTTTTTTTTATATAGTTAATTAATAACACAAATATAAAAACCAAACTGAAAAAGCTCTTATGATTTTTTCTACAGAATTAAAAAAAAAGAACACTCATAAAACACTGTTCAAAGGTAGAAGACCCCCTTAAAGGGATTTCCCCTTTTTATTTATCAATTTCCGGTTAAGTGAAATGTGATATCAACCCATTTCCTTTCCAGGGGATTCCCCTAGCCACATATTTGCCGCCTATTTACTTGTACTTTAATGTATAAATTTATTCAATATGTTGAGTGTGTGTTATATACAATGAATTTGATTTATAAGGTAATCAGAACTTTTCCATGGAAGTCAAGTGGTATCAAACTGTCCAAACTTCGCAAGTTGAATTGTTTTTTTTTTTTTTTTTATAAGAAGTGGGAATAATGAATGTGCTTAATTGTTAAGTGGTTGTCAATGATTGAAGCTTACATAACTAAAAATATATAAAAATTGCAATAAATGTTTTAAAAATATTAGAAATCTAAGAGACATTTTGGGTGGGGGGGGACACAATAAAAACATCCGTAACCAGCAGTAGTTTTTTGTTTAGTTCTTAGAAATCTGCGTCCAGTGTAAACACATTGTCCAGTCGGTTTGTGACCACGCCCATACGTTGATATTCGCCCACTTTCTTTTCAAAGAAATTGGTTTTGCCATCCAGCGAGATCATCTCCATAAAGGTAAAGGGATTTTTGGTATTATAAATCTTACCCACACCCAGCTCCACCAGCAAACGATCGGCCACAAACTCTATGTACTGTGACATGAGATCGCAATTCATGCCGATCAAGTTGACGGGCAAGGCGTCGGTAAGGAATTCCTGCTCAATGGTCACCGCATCCCGTATAATCTCAATGATGCGCTCTCGTCGCGGACGCTGCACCAAATGCTGGAACATGAGTACAGCAAAGTCACAATGCAAACCCTCATCGCGGGAAATCAACTCATTGGAGAAGGTCAGACCGGGCATGAGGCCACGTTTCTTAAGCCAAAAGATGGAGGCAAAGCTGCCACTAAAGAATATGCCCTCAACGGCGGCAAAGGCAATAATGCGCTCTCCAAAGTTGGCCGACTTTGAGGATATCCAGGATAAAGCCCAGTCGGCCTTGCGCTTAACGGCGGGCATAGTTTCAATAGCATTGAACAGATAATCACGCTCCTGGGGATCACGTATGTAGGTATCAATCAGCACACTGTACATCTCAGAGTGCACATTCTCCATGGCTATTTGGAAGCCATAGAAGCAGCGTGCCTCGGTGATTTGCACCTCCTGGCTGAAACGTTCCACCAGATTCTCGTTGACAATGCCATCGGAGGCGGCAAAGAAGGCCAAAACATGGGAAATAAAGTGACGCTCGTTGTCGGTTAAACGGGCCCAGTCGGTTAGATCCTTGGATAGATCCACTTCTTCAACATTCCAGAAGGAGGCTTCGGCCTGGGAAATGACAAATTAAAGACGATGATGAAATGATTATCTTTCCCGCCAAAACCGAATGAGTAAACAAAACTGTATGAGGCACGCCGGCTACGTGACTCGATTTTCGCGCGCTTTATCTGGAAATGCCCGCCCCCCACCCCCATTTAATACACACCTTCTTGTACATTTGCCAGATGTCATGGTACTGTATGGGAAAGATAACAAAACGACGAGGATTTTCCCTTAACAGTGGCTCTATGCTGGGATCAAACGGAGCCACCGTTTTATCCACTGGCTTGCTGCTGCTGCTGTCGGCCTCCTCATTGGTGGTAATGGACATTTTGCGTACGTTGTGGTCGCTCTCCGTCAAAATTTTCTTGCTGGGACTCTGAAATTGAAAATTAACCAGAACTGCGCATCAGAAGAAATTCTCGCATACACACACACACACTTGCTGTTGTTGGGCTATATAAATAAGCACACATTGCATAAACGTGTCACTTACCTTAAGTGAGAACTTTTCCATGTTGTCGGCAATGTTTTCCTTGCAGGCCATTTGAGACATAATTTTGTATTTGTTTTAAGAAATTTTAAGAATTAATTGTACTTTGTTTAATTGAACGAATTTGTAATGTGGGTGTTGGACTTTTACACGAGTCAGAAATTCAGCAGCAAGTGAACCAGAGAACGCTGCAGTTTTGCTTTATATGCCGGGCGGGCAAACAATTTTCTTTTCGCGCCATTTTTGTAACACAGCTGTAACAGTGGGACCGTAGCGCACTCAGTGCAAAATAATGCACATTGAATATTGCAAGATGAACTAGTTCCAAGTGATCTTCATTAGTTAAAAAAAATTAAAACTGAGCCAAATCGTTGCCGTAAAATTATAAAGTTAATAAAGTTATTATTTGAAAGTATTGACACACAAATGCAAACTGTGTGCAATTGGAAATCCTTAGGCTAGTTATTAAAGTTTTTTTTAACCAAATATTCCATATTTATTGCTGTTTTTTATTCTTGTTAGAATCAAAATATTACAGAATCGTTGCCATAACATTGATTTCTTTCATAATATTATATATGTCCATTTGCCTGTTGCACTTATATACAAATCGACAAAATTGGTTCTTTAAAACCCATTAATTTTAAAGTCCTCTTGAGCTCTTTAAGCGACTCACCTTATACAAACATTTGAACTGTTGTACCCAATGTTTTTTCTTCCCAGAAAATGAATAATATTTTTAAAATAATTTTTGCTGCTTTCTCACAAGTTCCACTGAAACTAGTTCCTTGGAGCTAGTGCAACTGCCTTTCCATATTCAATGTATCGACGAAACTTTATTGCTATCGCTTATCGATCAAAAACCAACAGCGGTGGAATAGGCAAGGTGAGGCAAAGTGGACAATTGTGTTAAATGCATGCTAAACTAAAAATGTATTCCCTGAAAAGGCAGTGCTCTTCCACTTTTCCTTTTATCCCAATGGATAAACTTATAAAAAGCTCAGAACTCCAACTTTTTTTTAATGTGGTTAAAAAACAGTCGATGTTGCCGAAAATGTATTTCTCAGCAATAAGTCGCACATTTTTCCACCCTCCATAATTATTTTTTCCATTTTATAGAATTTATTTGTCTGCAGGAGACCTTTTTCGGTCTTTTCTCTAAAACTATTAGTTTTTCAAAATAAGTTCACTAAAATTAAAATTTTCACAATATTTTCCATTTTTGTTTCAAACATTTTTGGAAAAATGGAATGTCTTCTAAGGTACATATACGTTTTTACGTTTTTATCCGGTTTTAAAAACCTCTTTCCAGATGACATACAAATTTATTTCGGCACAATAACTTCTCAGTTTAGCATGAATTTAACAATTGGGATAAAGCTTACAAAAAGCTCACAACTGCAATATTTTGTTAAAAAACAGTCAAAGATGCCGAAAATGCATATTTTATTACCCTCCATAATGATTCTTTACAATTTTTCGGCATTTTGTAGAATTTATTTGTCTGCATGAGACCGTTTTTGGCCTTTTCTCGAAAACTATTAGTTTTTCGAAAATATTTCACTTAATATAAAACATGCGTTTCCACCCTATTTTCCATTTTTGTTTCAAACATTTTTGGAAAAGGGGAATATCTTCTAAGATATATACATAAAAGCAAAGTTTTGACGTTTATTTCCAGTTTTAAAGGCTCCTTCCAGATGACATAAAAATTTATTTTGGCACAATACTTTATAGGAATAAAAACACTTCTGAAAATCTGTGAAAGCTTAATGCTTTTGAAAAGCTGTCTTATTTGTATGGAGAATAAATCGAAATAAGGCTTTATGCCATCTGGAATAAGGCCTTTAAGGCCTCAAAAAAATTTATTTCGTTACAATACTTCATGTGAATAGAAACACTTTGGGAAAGCTCTAAAAGCTGAATGCTTTTTAAAATCTTATCTTATTATTGGAAGGAATAGTGTCTTAATAAATTTTTATGCCATCTGAAATGAGGCCTTAACTCAGAAAAATATATTTTCGCCAACTTTGACTATTTTTTTTATCGTAATCTGATGAAAGTTTGAAAAAGCTTGGAAGTGTGAGCTTTTCTGAAGTTTGGCCAAGAATTGTTACGAAAGGTTGTATTTATGCGCTTGTAACAACTTTTCCTACTCGCCGTTGCCTCACCTTGTTATTGCATCATGGCGGTAACATTTTTGCATTTGTGGAAAATGTGTTTTAGCCGGAATTGGCGCAGGCATTTGAAGCGACTTTTTTATGGAACAGCCCACAACATCCACCAAACACCACCAACGCTTGGAATACTGCACCACCAGGCTGCCCTATCGCCAGGGCCGTGAACTCAAGGCGGTAAAGGTATCACTTACCCATAACTTAGATGAGACAGCTCCTTAAACCTTTTTTCCCGCTAGGTCTATACCGTGGCCAGTGAGTCCAAGCACTTGTTGATATTCGGTGTACCCAAGATTAATCTTCACTCAAACATTAAAAGCAAGCTCCAAGGCTTTGGCAAACTAAACTCCTGCAGCTGTATTACGCCGGAAATGGCCGGCAAAAGTATGTAAGCTCATTTTCCTCATCCATAGTTAAAATTTGTGTGTCTTTTGCAGTGGAACTGGAGGCTTTTACGGATGTATTTGCAGTGAAATTTGAACGTTTGGAGGTGGCACGACGAGCCAAGCGCCTAATGGATGCCAAACAGTTTTTTGGCGGAACTCTGCACATTTCTTATGCACCCGAAAGGGAGACACTGGAGGAATTAAGGGAGAAGCTGTTGCAGCGTCGAGCCGAGGTGACCTATCGCCTGCAACGTAACCAACAGGAGGCAGCCGAAAAGAAAACTCATGTATAGTAGTCAAGTGGTTTTTTTTTTATTCAAACTAAACTCTCATATTGTAACAAAACGCTTGCAATTTCCTATTTCTGCTTCGTACGGCGAAGTTCATGATAGTGATTCAGCAAGCCAATGCGTTTCGCCCACACCTGTGCACCATAGTTGGCCCAGAAACTGTTGAAATTAAAGGCAAGATTAAGAGTAAGAAGGAACACAATTTCTTCTACTTACATGCCAAACATGGCTCCACCTAAATGCGCTGCATGATCAAAGAATTTCCAACCCAAAACACAGCCAGCAAAATCAATGCCCATGATTACCTTAATGGCGGCGCCAGCTGAAAAAGTTAAGGCGGGCAAAAACAATATGCTAAGCTGTGTATCCGGATACTGGGCACATACATAGGCCAGCACTGTCATTATGGCACCGGACTGCAACCAAAAAAAAGGCAAAGATTAGTTAAGTGTTTTGTGGCTTTAACTAGCTCTCTGCTTACCGCTCCCAGGGACATGCCCGTTTGTCTTGTGCCCGCCTTATACAGCACACTCATTAGACTGGAAAAGACACCGGCACTTAGATACACAGCCATAAACTGCTCTTTGCCCATAGATAGGACAGCCGCATTGCAGAAACTGTGCAGCACATACATATTGGCAAATATGTGCATGGCCGAGTAGTGACTGAATGTTGATAGGAACATGGGCCAGCACACAACACGTGCAGCCGGATTTGAGGTAAAATACGCCATCATGGTATTCCGCATGGAGGGTATACGCCACAGGGCAAAAACCAATGCATTGCAGACAAAGATGGGGGCAAACATTTTGTCACCCGGCGTCAGTGTGTCCCAGTAGCGTTTAATGTCCTGTTTCAGCTGCCAAAAAGTGTCGCGATCGACCAGCGAACGGCTCTGCCACCAGCCAAAACGAGCCTGTTTGGCCTTGGCCAGTATCATGCTGCGTGTGTTCTCGTATTCCATAATGGTAGCGCCCGCAAAGCAGCCCACACTAAACTGCAAAGGAACACATAAAAATAAATGGTAACAGTATAAGAGTTGGGGTTAAACTTACTGCTCCTGTGAATGCCACCGCCTTGATAAGATTGTTGACCGGCACCCCGGCGCTATCTGGTACCGGCGGCTCCACAGCCGTGGGCTTAATATTGCTACTTTGTTGTCGGTTGCCATGAAACTGACGTCCGGGTGGCCTCCAGGTTCGCGTTGGCTGTGGTATGTGTCTGCATGATGTATTTTGTAATCTGTAACTGTAAAGTAGAGAGATGAGGAGATGAGTTGGCTCGCTTGGGCTTACTTACGTCACCTGAGACAGCCAACTTCGACATAGCGATCGGTTCATAAGCATAATAAAAGTAAATTTACCAAATTTTGCACGAATATTAAAATGTTGTTAGTTTTTTGACATTTTGAGAGATGGGTAATGATTTAATACTTGTTTATCGAGCTGGGCCTGAAGCAACCCTACATGTTTGACGTTTCATTTGAGAGACTATAACAGGGTGAGGCAAGTGGTGTTAGCTAAAGGCAACCAAGCAGACCTAGGCTCAGCTAAGCAGTCTTAGTCACAAAGAGCGAGGCGAGGCAAAAAAGTGAGTGTATTGGTGTGCGCATATAATGCAACGCAAAGCGGCTTAAACCTACCTTCTTGAAGGCTATGCGAGCACTGATTGGCTTTGCGTGTTTTTTACTCTCTTTGCGAATGGCTTGACATGTGTTCGGCTTTGCGTGTTTTTACTCTCTTTGCGAATGGCTTGGCATGTGTTCACCTCGTGTCAGTGTGAATTTGCTGAATGTGTTTAGACAGGCCTTGTTCCACTGACAAACATTCAACAACATTCTTGAATGTGAATGTTTTCTTGTTCCACTGACGAATGTTCATCTCGGTTACAAGTGAATGCTCAAATTGACAACCAAGTAAATAAATTACAAAAATATTATTTGAAATTTACTTTTCTGCCTTGCTGTTGATTTGTGACAAAAATCAAGACTGCATATACATATGCCGGATTCTAGTGCGCGAGGACCATTACGAGGAGTTGGTTGTAAAGAAACAGAGGAAAACTGGAAAATACCTTTCACTATTAACATTCCCTTTCTTGGAGACAGTCAGCAGGTGGCCGACAGATCCTCCCCATTTGAACGAAAATACGGACATGAGAAGCCGTATGCAGTTGCTGTGATCATTTTCCACTGCAAGATTTTTTACTTTGTGTTGAATTCTTGAATTTATTATTGAATTAAATAAACTACAATTAAAAGATTTTGAACGCCGCTGCTAAAGCCACCCAATTGCTGACTGCATCCTTCTTCAGCCTGCGTTCACGCTCCCTGCTGATGCATCTTGGCTTGTACTCTTGCTCTTTCTTGTCGGCCGTTGTGTTACTTTCGACCCACCTTTTGATCTCGCTGTACCTCTAACGCACACTTCAATTATCCAACTGCCTGATCCTTTAGCCGCCCTGCTCGGCAGCTTCCTTTATCTCGAGAACGTAGCTTTTAAGCTGGTTCTGGGCTGCAATTCTCTTTCGATGCATGTCTTTTTCCTTGGCGTACTGTTTGGCCTCGCTGATGATGCGGTCGGAGTCCGCCTGCGAGAGACTCCTCTTGTTCTTGTTAGTTATGTTATTGGCGATCTTGGTAGTCCCCTAACGGTATGGCCAGTTTTCGGAATTTCTTTCTTGATTATTTTACAAGTTTTGACACTTGACTCATTGATAGCATGTCGATTTCGGAAAAAATGTAAACGTAACCGGGCGAATAACGACTGTTGTAACAGTGATGTCAATATTTATCACCAATGTTGTGTCAGTGATGGCAACATTCGTCACGCATGTTGTAACAGAAATCACAACATTCGTGACGAATTAACATTCAAAATACACTGAAAGAATGTTAACATTTGGAACATTCAGAGAATGTTGTCAAGAATGTGCCAGTGGAACAAGGCTATTAAGCAACGACATCTGCTGTAAAGTGTAATGAGCAAAAACTTAGAATGCTTGCCTCACCCTGTTATTATCGATTTACTATTTATGAGTGTTGGAAAGAGTAACACAAGCTGCCGAGTCAGAACTGCACAATTTTAAGCGAACTAGTTCCATTTTAAGCTCATTCAATTGAGCTGCAGTCCGGGTTTGAATATATTGCTTGTGTGTCAGAGATAGCCCAGAACTTGCAAGTGTGCGCTTGTGTACAAATGCCTCCCCTTTACCAGCAAGCCTCGCATATGTCAGTATTTAATGCAAAACTGTTTGATTGACTATTCCAAGTCCTCAGAAATAAGAACCAATAATTAACTTACAAATGTTTTGACAGCAGCTGGGAAATGGCTGCCCTACTCCCGTTACCTTGTCCATTTTGTTAGAATCGAAATGCCAACTCAGTTTTTTTCCCGTCAGATTTAGCTTCTTTTCAAATTTCAAAGCGGAAAAAATTGAAAACAGCGGGTGGCGGGAAATCTGGCTTTTTGCGAAGAATGTTTGCTTTTTAGCTTTTTACATCTTTTTTTCGTTTTTAGTGAAAATATTTGCAAAACTTGTAAGCAAATCGTTACTTTGTCATTTTTTTTAGCTTATAAAGCAACTTAAGCTCAGGTATTTAACTACCTTTTGTATTTACGTATACATTTTAAGTACATTTTTATAATTTTGTTGGTCATTTAGTTTCATAGAAAAATTCTGGTGGGAGAAACAGATTTATAGAGTTTGCTGCTTTCGCGATCCAGATGTTGTCTATGCCATGGTCCAACAGTAAAGTTAAGATAGAGTCTTCAGTCAAGTCAACATTATAAAGGCAAAGGTCTGAAACAAATGCACGTGGACACCCTTAACTCTATACTAAGTATTGAATTTATTAACATATGTATATTTACAGATATGAATATGCAAAGACATGGCAAATGTTGTTTTGACTATAAATAACCAATCAAATATCTTCATTTGATTGGGACAATAGATGAAATCATTGAAATATTATAAAATATTCGTGAAAAGATCATCAGCAAAAAAAAAGCTTTTTTTCTTTTGTTCCCGTTGAAAACAGCTTTTTTTGATGCCCAAAAATTGGCAACACTGTTACAAATGTTTTGACATCAGCTTGGAAATGGCTGTCCTACTCCAGTTACTTTTTACCTGCAATGTAACATAACGGAACTGGTTCATTTTTTTTAAATATTTGTTCTCTCACTTACCCAAAGGCGGTTAAATTTAAAATTGGTGGTTAAAGTTTATTACAAAAACTGGTATAACAAAAATTCATATACAACAAATAAATTAAAATTCCTGAGAACTTGCAAATTGTTATTTATGCCGAGGAAGGTTTATTCACAAAAGCTCCGGCAAACATGATGTTCTTTTTGTTCCAGATGACATATAAGAAGGGGCGATCGGCTTGGAATTGCAAAGGCATCATCATCATGCGAGTCATCATAATCATGCCAGTGGCTGCAGCTGCCTCGGTGCCCTCCTCATTGACTTCAATGGTGGCCTTGTGCAATACCTTCGTGACAAATATATCTTCGGGTGATTCCAGTAAATTATTGAATTCCGCTTCGCCGGTGAACATTTTCGTGATGCCCATCTAAATGAGGGAAGAAAATTAAATCAATAGATGAGGTCATACATCGATAAGATATGGAGGAAAGGGTGCAGCCAACTAGAATTGTATAATTTATACATGACTGATACATGATCTTTTAAAAAAAGCCGCAGCTTGCGGCTTCAGTTATCGGACACTTAATGCAAAAGATAAGCTACCTAAAATAGCTGGCAGGAAAGATAAGTTAACCTCAATAAAAGTTTGGTATGTCTTTCCGTTATTGATTGGCTACGTGTCCAGCTATTTTCGGCTGCTGCACTCACCTGCTTCAGCTTATCATCCAGCTCCAGTGAGTAGTCCACCTTGAATTTGGGGAACTTTACCACAACCTCCTCCACCGCCAGTTTATCAGCCAAATCCACCAAATTAATGGTCTTGAGTTTCTCAGCCAAACTCTTGAGTCCATCGCGTTCCTGTGGCAAGAGCACAAACATGGATAAATCCGAATCCTGGTACGGCATATCCAAGGCCGTGCAACCCAAATCCTCAAAGTAGCCATAACCAAATTTGGCCTTTTGATGCATATAATTGACTTTCACCGCTTGCTCCTCGCCCAACCAGAAATCATCTTCCTCGGTATCTTCCACGGGGAATTTGTGTTGCCAGCTGCCCTTGAAGTGGAGCGCATTGAGCAGCACCAGTCGTGTATTATCCGTAAAACTATCGGCTGACACCAGTTCCGTAATCTTGCCCGCCGTCTTGGCATTAACCCAACTATTTATAGCCTGAGCAGCTGCATCGCTTAAGGCAAAGTTAATGGATTCCGCCTCGGAGTGATATTGCTCCTTAATGGTTTCAGCATAGCTGGCCTTTAGTTCCTTGCCCTCCTGCACATACAACTTGTTGGCCACCTTTAGAAGGCTGCTATTCTTATATTGGTCCAGCACAAATTGGAAAGTCTGGGCCACCTCTGGCGGATAATCGGATGGAAAATGCAGAACCTTGGCAATCTGCTCAGCGGTCTCGCCCTGGGCCCCGGCAAAGGCCAAGGCAATGCAGGCCTGAATGGAGAAGGGTGAGAAGACCAGGTTCTCCTTGACGCCACCGGTGGCCAGCAGTTGGAACAGTTCAGTGGTAAATTGGGCACCGCCACGGGCAAATTCCAAATTGAAATCGAACATAGTTGTTTGTGGGTGTACTTGCTGGCGTAATCAATGTGGGATATATATGTATGTATGTATTAGTGTTTACTCTATGACCATTTGGGTGTACACGACCAACACTTACCGCTGTCTACACTGGAATGCCTTAAATTCCGTTTTGGGGCCACAACAAAAGCGAAAGCTGCGACGTCCGCGTCGACAGCGCAGCCGGTGCGGGTGAATCATAATCAGTGAGCAACGCGCTGATTATGTTTGTTATTTTTTGAGATGCTTTAACCTGATATGGATTATGGGAGCTACCCAAAGGGGTGGGTAAACTGTTAAAGGGGAAGTCCATTGGAAGTAGAGTCTATTTTGCTTTTTGACAAATTCAAATTGTTTATTTATTTTGCTTTGCAAAAATCGTTCATACATATTTATGTCAAGATAGTGGCACACTATCAAATTGGTTTTGGTATGGTGAAAATGAAACAGGGGCCAATGTTTGTTTTTGATTACCCTGTACAAAAATCAGCAAGAACAAAAAAATAAGAGTAATTTATTATAATATAGACAATTATGAGTAAAAATATGTTAAATGTGACACACACAATGCTAATGGAGCTTATTTTGATGTTATGGCTTATCAATGTCGAAATCAGCTGGTCGCTGTTGATGCTCCAAAAGGTTAAACTTTTGAAAAGGTCCTACCTAGAGGTGCGCGCGAGACGTGAAATTAAATTTCGATTTTTCGGTACACTATATATCGTGTAGTTCATACATCATAAAATAGCATAATTCTTTTAGATTTCAAAGAGAATAGATGCATTTAATGACCCAAAATGGAAAATTAAAAAAAGAAAAAATTAACTTGGACATGTATATTCTTTGTATTAAGTATGTGTATAAATATCCAACTATATTTTTTATATCTATCGAACTATATCCTCTTTTTATATATATATTGAACTATATCTTTTTTTTATATATATATATTGGTTTCTATCATTGTCTTACGTTTGAACAATACAAGTACGTTCAAATGGCCCGAGCGACACCAAGTCGAAGCTTGTTACGCTTGTTAACTGATCAGAAAGGATGTTAAAAAAACAGCCGGAGGCAGGCAGTTGCAAAGCGTTATTCATTATTATTTATCTCTTATTTATGTTAATCGATGACCTGAAATTTGTCCATCTCTATCTTTATCGATATATCAATGTAATTTCAGTGTGACAGGGGAACCTTTCACGAAAGACTTTTCATACTACCGTTAGATGGACATGTTTTTTGTGTTTTACTTAAAAACTATACGTTTTTTAATAAAAAGGTACTAAACATATATCTTTATCATATATTTTTATCTCATATATACTTTTTCATACAGTGAATATGGTCTGAGATATATGCAAAACATCAAAACTAATGATTTTTTTCCAGTTCCAACACTGAAAAATTAATTTGCACCAACTTTGACTTTTTTATCTCCAAAATACTGGTTTCTTATGGTGAACAACTCCGCAGCTTCCGTTTACCAAAAAAAAATTTAAAAGTTATTAATAATTTATAAATCTGTTGATTTAGTCCACTGTATAGGGCTTGAGTACATGTTCATAAGCAAGAACAAAGCATTAAAGAGCAAGAGAGTGCAGTATACCTAGTAGCACGGCTTTAATCAGGTTTAAAATGGTTACATTGGCGTCAATCTACTACATTTTCTCTAGGCTGCCTTGACTTAGACAGTAACAAATGCTGATAAAGAGTATATTTGAAAAGTCACAGTTTTGTCCACCTCGAACAATGTGCCATCACTAGCATTTCACCAGCGTTGCCAACTCTTTTACTTTGTGGTATTTTTTAGGCACAAATTGCTTTGACAATGACTCTATGAAATTCGTTCGTCAGATCGGCCAGGAATTGTTTGCAGCAGCTCGAAAGGCAAATAAATTAAGAATTTTGATAAATTTATATAGTGGAAAAGGTAAGCAAAGTCTAACCAATTGTAGACAGCCTCCTTACACAATTGAATTTTGACAGCAAAACAGTTCAATAAGCAAGCACCATGTCTCGTGGAAGTTCAGCCGGCTTTGATAGGCACATTACCATCTTCTCGCCCGAGGGACGCCTCTACCAAGTGGGTAAGTATATAAATAAATATAGTTATAATGCTCTGGTGTTTGACTTTTGTTCATTTTGAATAGAATATGCCTTCAAGGCTATCACCCAGGAGAATATCACCACGGTGGCTCTAAAGAGCGGTGACTGTGCGGTGGTGGCCACTCAGAAAAAGGTGACGGAGAAGAATATAGTGCCCGATACTGTAACACACTTGTTTCGCCTTACAAAGGACATAGGCTGCGCCATGACGGGTCGCATGGGTAAATGAAATTATATTCAATTTTGATGTTATTTTTCTTAAGGTTTTTTTTTTCTGTAGCGGATTCCCGTTCTCAGGTGCAGAAGGCTCGCTATGAGGCGGCAAATTTCCGCTACAAATACGGCTATGATATGCCCGTGGATGTGCTATGCCGCCGCATAGCAGACATCAATCAGGTTTATACGCAGAATGCTGAAATGCGTCCACTGGGCTGCAGCATGGTTATTATAGCCTACGATGATGAGATTGGCCCCAGTGTGTACAAAACCGATCCAGCTGGCTATTTTAGCGGTTTCCGTGCCTGCTCCGTGGGTGCCAAGGGCATTGAGGCCAACAGTTATTTGGAGAAGAAATACAAAAATAATCTATCCGAAGAGAAGGCCATCCAATTGGCCATCACCTGTTTGTCCACCGTCTTGGCCATTGATTTTAAACCCAATGGCATAGAAATTGGTGTGGTCAGCAAATCGCAGCCACAGTTTCGTATTTTAGATGAGAAGGAGATCGAGGATCATTTGACCAAAATAGCCGAGAAGGACTAAGTTCTGTCTTGGCATAATATGTAAACGGAGAGAATAAATATCAACATTCATTTATTGTGGACTTTGCCACCATATTTCTGTATAAAATCCTTGATATTAAATTTACGCTTGCAGCCGGCATAATTCATATAGCGTATTTTACCAAATACAGGACGTTCCTTCCAGGCCGTATCATGAATGCCGCCTATGGACCACATACAGCCCACATAGCCATTTGGGTCACGTCCATCCAGGCTGTATTTGTCATTCAAGAGTATGGCCCACTCCAAGGCCTGCTCGGGCGTTTCGGTCCACTCCAGTATCTTTTTGCCCCAATACATGCGCAGAAATCCATGCATTTTGCCCTCGCTTCGCAATTGCAACTGCGCCGAGTTCCAAAGATCATCATAAGTACGTGCCTGCTCGAGCTCCTTTAGGTTATAGCAAGGTTCCCGCTTGTCGGGTCGATGCTTATCAAGAGATTCAGCTGCCCAGTTGGTTATACCCTTCAAGCTATCATAGTTGGCATTATAATAGCAAAAATTATCTGCCAATTCGCGACGCACTATGACCTCCTCACAAAAAGCATCCACAGAGGCTTTGTGTTGACGCTTATAGCGTTGCACTTCCAAAACGCATCTTTGGGCAGAGATTTGGCCAAAGTGCAGCCAGGGCGACAGGCCCGATAAGACCTCAGCCGTGGGATCATTACGCTTATCGGCAAATCTGGACAGTCGGCGTGTACAAAACTCGTACAGCTGACGGCAGGCAGCGGTATAGCCCGGCTTGGCCCAGTCTACCTCATCCACCTCTTTGTCACACTCCAGCAGGGCATAGGCTGAAGTCCAATCCATGGATTTGCCTACCTCACCAAACGGATGTTTCACCACCGGCGGAAATTCAGTCAGAAATTCCGTCAACTTGGAGTTGATTTTGTTGCGTATGGTGCGTGCCGCATATTCCTGCTTGTCCGAGGCCACCCACAGGGGCACAATATTATGAGCATCCACTTGTGTTAGCGGCACCTCCTTGGGTAAGGCCTTTGTCACCTGTTCCACCCATTGACGTGGTACACGCAAAGGAGCAAAGTCACAGACCACAGCTCCCACTTGCTGGCTAAGCACAAATTTAGGCAACTGCTCCACCGCGGGTCCTAGAAGCAAATGAAAGTTGATATTCAACTTGCGACACTGCTGCTCCACCTCTTTAAGTCCCTCGATCATGAATTTGTAATGACGCAAGGTGGCATTCAGAAACTTGGGCACCAGACAAAAGACCACCGTCAACGGTAGCTCCAATTTCAAAGCCAAACGCTGGGCAAATAGGAAAGCCCAATTATCTTGGACACGACCATCACGGGACATCCAATAGACAATGCCGCCCCGGCAGTTTTCCTTAACATCCGCCACCTGGGAGAGCACACGTACGCGTTTCTTTTGAAAAGGGAAACTCCTTAATATTGGAAGCGGTGGCCAGACGTTGCTGCTCCAGGTGGCTGAGAAATTGTGGGAAATTGCTGTGGTTAGGCTTGGAGGAGCTAGCCTTGCTAGTCTCTGCCTCACTAGAGCTGGCCTCGTTATCGGTATTGGAACTGGGTTTAGTTTTGGGCTTCTTGGCGGCGGGGGCCTGGCCTTTCTGAGCACGCTTCATGGTGTGTAGCTGGAGTAGCTGTTTGGGGTATGTTCTTATAGTAATTAATGACGATCTTTGGAGTCACTCACTCTTGAAACCTGCGCGCCAATGCACAATGATGAAATTTCTGTCAACTTTCTGAGCGATAACATTTGACTGAATTTCGATAGGTTTTTGGCTTGATTACTGCTGCTTTCTAGCTGGCCGCTTTAACCCTTGAGTGGGCAAGCAAAATTGTCTGGGCAATTATTAAAATGTGCATTACAGATTATATAAGGTGACTTTTTTATATTTATAATTAGTTAATTAATACAGATCTTTTGAGCCACTCACTCTAACTAACTTTACTAACATTTGACAGAATTTCGATGGATTTTTGGCTTGAAAGCTGGCATCTTTAACCCTTGCGTGGGCAAACAAAATTATCTGGGCAAGTATTTATTACACTGTGCAAGTCTTATATATATACATAGCCAACTTTAACGGTTTTCCCTATTTTGGGCCCTGGAAATCGAACTGCATCGTTAGTTTTATAACAATGGCTTCATACAAACATTTTTTTTAAGTTTTTCATCAAGTTAAAAAATTATATCTGATTCTTGTGAAATCTGAAAAAATAGATTTAAATGCCCTATAATTTACATCATTTACCAATTTTCGATATCATCGTGCTTTCAAAAACTAGAATAATTGCCACCTATTTTAGATAAAATTTTTTAAAACAAATTATTTAAAATTTCCAAATATTAAGTAAAATCACAATAAAATCATTTCTTAGGGTCTTCCCTTTTGTTCTCTAACAATAAATTGATTTCTAATTAAATATTTCCAAAATTAATGTAATTTTGGTAATAAATTTTTTTTTAATATCTTGTAATATTTTTTACGATTTTAATCTATAACTTTTGAATGATATCGAAAAACTGCGAATGTATTAAATTAGAGGACATTTAAATCTATTTATTTAGATTTCACGAGAATAAAATTTTTCTTTTAATCATATTTTTGGAATTTACAAAAAGATTTTAACTTCGTAAAAAACTTTAAAAAAAATTTGTATGAAACTATCGTGATAACTCAAAAAAGTAATGATGCAATTCGATTCCTAAAGCCCGAATTAGGAATTTTTTTAAAAAAGCTATCCCAGTGTAATTAACCCAACCGATCACATACAATGTATTTAAAAAATTCTCAAGTTCTTTAAAAAAAATTTGCATTCTTTATTATAAAACTAAATATAATGTTATATAATTGCAATTACAATACAATTCTCATTTAATATACATATGTACGAGCAATGTACATTAGGTCGAACCTCAATAAAGCCAAATGGGAGAAAAAGTATAACACGTATTTGTTGTAAATTTAATACAATTTTAAATCAAAATTTTCAATTTAAAGTTTTAATAGACGCAATAATTATCGAAAGTTTAAATAAAAAGAAGAATTTTTGAGACGTTGGAATAGCCATTCGAATCTTTTTAGTAAAAATTACAGCAATTGTTTATAAATAAAATAAATTTGTATATATACAATAATAACTTTTTTTGTTGTACATTTTTGATTTCTAAATACCAGGGTTTGTAAAATAACACATATTTTTTCTCTACACGCAAGATATTAACACAAAGTAAAATATACAAGCTGTACAAAATAATTATTTTCAGACATAAAAATAAAAAAATTTTACATATGGAAAAATTACTTATTAATTATTAAAAATAATTATTTCCAGATATGAAAATAAAAAAATTTACATATGGAAAAAATAATTTTTTTTTTTCATTTAAATAACACGAGCATTTTTGACCCGACTGTTGTTTACAGGTGTAAAAAAATTATTGACATGCCTGTAAATAACAATCGTGTGAAAAATGCTCGTTTTGGTTACATTAAAAAAAAAATTTTTTCCATATGTAAAATTTTTGTATTTTCATTTTTTATTTCCATATGTAAAATTTTTTATTTTCATGTCTGTAAATAATTATTTTTTATATAATTTTTGTGGATTTTACGAACCCTGCTAAAAATACACCAAAAAAGCAAGCAAATAAGGACATACGTGCGCAACACATGACACTTGTAAGGGTTAAATAATTCATAAATATTGCAGAATTTTATACACAATTCTCTCGGGGAATGATTCTTAATCACTTTGTGATCACATTTACCACAACTTGTCGCTAAACACCAGCTCCTTGAAGATGCAATCCTGCTTGGCTATGCTGACCATAGATTTCTTTGATTTCATGGCATCCTGCACCTTCTCCCTGACTTCGGCCGCCTTTACATCGTTGCGCATGTAAAATAGACGCACCAAATGATCCTCGCCCAGTGAGGGATAACTGCCCAGTAGTGTGTGCAAATCCAAGACCAATAACTCAATGTCCGAGATCAGCAAAGACGAGAGTGTGGCTATCAAGTCCAGGGGTGAATCACTTAGCGATATCTTGGGGGCAATCTTCTCGAAGAACAACTTAAAACGCTTGGCCTCCTGATTGATCTTGCGGGTGATGGCATCGCATTCCACACGCGGCTTGGACATACGTTTGGACAGTAGGGCGCGTATATAACGCTTGGCCAGCAATTTCTGTGCCTCACTGATGACCATCTCAAAGTTGTTGGGCCTGAGATGACTGTAATCCTGGAAATAGTCATCCAGTGTCACACAAATTGTATCCACGGCTATGCTACTGGCCAGCCATTTAACGGTAAATAGATCATTGAAATGACACTCCATGTCCAGGAAGGCCTCCTCCAGCAAATAGTTGGCCGCATGAGCTCTTATTCTTTGGAAAGTTTGCAGCAAACGTTCAAAATCCTCGTAGTGCTCGGTGCGGGATTTGGGCCAATAGAGCTGTTTCATTTGCTGGGCCAGTTCCACCATTTGTTGGCTATTGTTCACTATGGTGATGATGTGGTGGGTGAAATGTTTAATCTGATCTCGATTACGAAAATGATGCTCCTTCAGTTCGATGACATTCTTGAGATATGTTTGACCAAAGATTTCCACCTGCTGAATGGACATGACCAGAGCTTTGAAGGTAAGCTCTTGGTGTATGGTATTGGTGACCTGAAGATGCTGATCAATCATCTGGAAGATGATCACCGGCGCAGAGGTGTGATAGTAATGATCCTCCTGATCGGGTGTCATTTCGGTAAACCATTCCTGCTTTTCGGTCTCAGCGGCCTTGGTCATCCATTCCTGATAGTTGCGTTGCATATTCTGCAAATACTCATCTTCCAGGGATTTAAGATGCTCGGGACGCAGTAGGGGTCCTATGAGTCTGTGCACATCCACATTAAGATCGGGATGGGACATTAGCTCCTGACCGGGATAGGTGTGGGTAACCCAGGCTAACATGGAGACATATTCATTGCCCTCTAGACCTGACTTTACTATGTTGTCCAGCTGGAAGGGTTTAATTTTAGTATAAAATTGGAAAAGGGTCTGGGTTTATAAAGTACTCACATAGCTGGACAATCCCTCATGATAGAATCTCACATACTCATTGAATATATCATAATGTGAGGGAAAACAGGGCACGCACAAGGACTTGACCACACGCAAATCCTCTAGTATGATCTGCCTTAAGATCTCCAAATCCCTGACCAGCCACATTTTGTTATCCGCCCTTTCCTCCAGCTTGGAACCTTCTATACGTGTGCCCACCGCCTCTTGCAGCACTTGCAGGATCATTTTACGCCAAGCCTTGGGCCTGCCCGGTGGCAGAAAACCCGTGACCTTTTGCTGTTGCACCGCAAACTGATCATTTTTCTCCTCACGTTCAATAATACGCAAAGCGGTCACTATAACCGTGGGCTTCTTGCGCACCGTATTCAATGTACGACTGAGTATCAAGCGCAGCTTCTTCTCCAGGGCCTGGGATACCGTATCCACCTTCTCAAAGTGCCGCTTAAGCGTTATCTTGTCCGAGGCATGCTGTTTGGGCTGCTTATGCAGTTCGTATAACAAATCATCGCGAGAATTCTCCAAATCCGCCAGGCACTGATGTGCATTCAACAGTTTATCCTCATCGATCAAAGCCATGGTCTTGGCCACACTGGCGTCCACATTGAAAATATGCTTCAAATTCTCCATAGCTGTGGCATACTGCGAGTGCTTGGTATTCTCCTCGCGCACCACCTCCAGAGCGTCATAGACCTCGGGCACACCCTGCAGCAGTTGCTCCACTTCGCACATGCGACGGCGCACCTCTTTGACATCCTGCATGCAGGTTTCCAGCTGTTTCAGACCCACACGTACACCATCCAGCTGATTCTGCATGCCCGTCTTGAGTAACGCCTCCACGGAGGCTTTTTTACGGGCAATACGATGACGATACTGTTCCACCTTCTCCAGCTGGCCGGGTCGTTGCAGCATATTTTGTATGTCTTTGAGAGCCGCCTGGCGAGCCTCCTCTTCCAATTGCTGCAGGTCCATGTTCAGCTCCTTTTTCAGTGTGGCCTCACTTTCTGCCAGTGTGGCTGCAGCTCCTTTTTCAGTGTGGCTTCACTTTCTTTTTTTTATGGAATGAATAGAGATGTAAGTTTTAAAGTAACGAGTCACGGGCAGTTTTGCCGGAAAATGGCTAAATCGACTGTTAAAAATGCTTAAAAAATGGCAAATAATACTTTAAAATTAACTGGAAATGCAGGCTCCAGCAAAACTAAATAGCTACCGATTTTCCAGTCGAAAATTTCTACCTTACAAAATAGTTAGATCTTGCCGGAAAGTGGCTAAATCGACTGTTACAAATCAGTGTTGTCACCTTTTGAGCAACAAAAAAAGCTGTAAAAAAGCTGTAAAAAAGCTGATGATTTTTAAATCTTTTTACGAATATTTTATAATATTTCAATGATTTTATCTATTGTGCCAATCAAATGAAGATATCTGATTGGTAATTTATAGTCAAAACAACATTTGCAATGTCTTCACAACCCATATCTGTAAATATATGTTTTGAAATTCAACACCTTATACATAGTATAGAGTTAAGATTGTCCACTTGCATCTATTTCAGACCTTTGCCTTTATATTGTTGACCTGACTGAAGACTCTCTTAACTTCAGTGTTGGGCCATGGCATAGACAACATCTGGATCGCGAAAGCAGCAAACTCTATAAATCTGTTTCTCCCACCAGAATTTTTCTATGAAACTAAATGACCAACAAAATTATAAAAATGTACTTAAAATGTATACGTTAATACAAAAAGTAGTTAATACCTCAGCTTAAGTTGCTTTATAAGCTGAAAAAAAAAATGACAAAGTAACGATTTGCTTACAAGTTTTGCAAGTATTTTCACTAAAAACGAAAAAAAGATGTAAAAAGCTGAAAAAGCTAAAATTCTTCGAAAAAAGACAGATTTCCCGCTACCCGCTGTTTTAAATTTTTACCCGCTTTGAACTTTGAAAAAATGCTAGATCTTCGGTAAAAAAGCTTAGTTGGCAACGATGTTACAAATGCATTGCCAAAAAAAAATGGCAAATTATCATAGGTGTTCCACAAATCGCTTTCGACCCAAATCGTATGGGAATTGGGTCAACTTTTAAAAATAATTGGAAATGCAGGCTCCGACTAAAAACCTTTAAAAATCGTTAGCTCTGGCGGAAAAATGGCTAAATCGACTGTTAAAAATGCCTAGAAATGACAAAACTTTATCCAAAATGCCAAAAAAAAAAAATGGAAAAAAATAATTGGAAATGCAGTCTCCGGCTAAACTAAAGAGCTACCGATTTTGCCCGAAAAATGGCTAAATTGGCTAACTTGGCAACACTGTTAAAACTGCACAAACAATGAGCGACAGTGAACGTATTTTGCAATTTGCTCCCTTTGAGTCGTTTGTCTCGCCCACCTTTTGGCATAAACTAGCTGAACTGAAGCTGGACCATGATCGTCTATCCGATGCACAACGTTCAATCTCGGGCTTTTATACAAATCGACGCACAGCTGGCTGCCTTTTGGAGGTGGATTACACTGCCTACAATAAGTAAGAGTACACCAAAAGTGCCATTAATCAAGCTATAATAAACCCTTGTAATCTCTCCTAGTGCTAGTACTGGCCAGCAGCCCAAATTCAGTCATGCAGCCAGGGGCAACATTTACAACAAAAACACCATTGAAGAGTTCAAGGAACTGGACAAAATGGCCTTGCTGGCTTCAGAGGGTCAACAACTGTTAAATGATATCACTAGCGAGGCACAAATTTCAAGCAATCCCAGTTTACTGGCTCGTTTCTTTGTTCTATCGTTTGCGGATCTCAAGAGTCACAGCTATTATTACTGGTTTGCTTTTCCCTGTCCACTGATGCCCACCTTAAGGCTAATGGATGGGGGAGTTACCAAGTTGAAAGATTTGACTGAAAGTCAGGCTTACTTAAAAGCCTTAAAGGCTTGGCCATTGGAGGAGCAAAATTTCTTTCTTCTGTATGTGCATAAGCAGGAGGGGGAGGAGGAGTTGAAAGTTGAGGCTCGTCACTTGAGCACTTTAAAGGAGCAGGAATTGGATCACTATTATTTTTGCTTTGCAGATCCCAGCGAGTATGAGCATCCTGGATGGGTAATGCGTAATTATGTGGCTTATCTTCAACATAAATGGTGGGTAAGCTCTCTAATAGGTGCCACTTGCTTCTTGCTTAATCCCTGTTTTAGTCCCTCATTTGTAGGTAAGACTTTGAAATTTTTGGGATTGCGTTATAATCAGCAATTGGATATAAGCGACAGTTTGATTTGGCCAGTGCAGCAATTGGAGGCCTGTGACTGGAATCAAATGAAGTTTGTGGGCTGGGAATTGAATGTCAAGGGAAAAATGGGTCCACGTATGGTCAGCATGAGGGATAGCATGGATCCAGCCAAGTGAGTCTACTTTAAACCATATTTTTGATGCAAATTTTAAAGCTTTATTTTTACAGATTGGCGGAGAATTCTATAAATTTGAATCTCAAGTTGATGAAGTGGCGTCTGGTGCCAGATTTGCAATTGGATATAATGGCTCAAACCAAATGTTTGCTTTTTGGAGCCGGAACTTTGGGTTGTGCTGTGGCTAGAAATCTTTTGGTAGGCCAATTCTTTAGTTAATATTATACAACTAAAATAAACTCTTTCTCCCAACAGTCCTGGGGCTTCAGGCACATTACCTTGCTGGACAATGGCAGAGTGAGTTACTCAAATCCCGTACGTCAAAGTCTGTATACCCATGCCGATGCAGTGGCTGGAAATAAAATGAAGGCCCCCACAGCTGCCTTACGTTTGCAAGAGATTAATCCCAGTGCCAAGACTCAGGGTTATGTGTTGGATATACCCATGCCAGGTCATACCATTGGCGAGGCCTTAAAAGAACAAACCGTAAAGAATTTAAAAATCATAGAGCAGCAAGTGCAGGAGCATGATGTGTTATTTTTATTAACCGATTCGCGGGAAAGTCGTTGGCTGCCCACCCTCTTGGGAGCAGCTCATCAGAAGGCAAGTAAATCGAAAAAATTATATTATATAAAGACTAACCCATTCTTATCATTAAAGATTGTGCTCAATGCTGCCTTGGGCTTTGATAGCTATTTGGTCATGCGTCATGGCAGCACACGCCAGCTGATAGGCGATCAGCCGGATCAAGAAGTGAAAGGATTCAAGTGCATACAGGGTCAGGAATTGGGTTGTTATTTCTGCAATGATGTCACCGCACCGGGTAATGTAAGTTCAGACTTGTTTTTTTAATGCATTTTTAGTGTACAAACAATATGTGGCTTCTTAATCTTTAGGCACACTCATAGTCATGTCGCGAATACTTTTCAAAAGCCGTGCAACTGGGATCACCCGTTTGTAAATGATCCACTCCAGTTATTTGTACGACGACACCATTAAGTGCCGTTATTTTAAAGCCCACCAGGTTATTCATGGCATTGGGCGTACGCCAGGCATAGCTAAAGAAATTGTAACCATCCACAGCGGTTAAGACTTCACGTTCCGTAAAGGCCACAGCCAATTTGAATTGTTGATTGAATACAAAGGGAAAACCGCCATGACGCTCTTCGTGGCCAAAACTGCAAATGGGAAGAATGTTGATAAGATATTAAAAAGGGGCAAGATTTAAGGAGTAATTTCTCTTATAAATCTTAAATTCTCCATTCATATTCAAAGAAGGCTAAGGGTGCAGTATTAGGCAGCGTTCACACTGTTTGACGCATGAGACATGATAATCTAGTAGGCTTTCATGTTGTCTTGTTTTCAATGTCAAATGACAAGCTATTCACAATGAAAACAAGACAACACAAGGGCCTACTATATTATTATGTCTCATGCGTCGATCAGTGTGAACGCAACCTTACAATCTAATTCACTATAAAATATTTGTATGAACAAAGACAAAAATACTTAAAAACTTACACTTTTTAGATAGCTACAACAGCTTTCACCTTTCTTCAAGCTTGACAACTTAAGACACCTTATTTGTATCATCTATTTTTGACCTAGTCATCAAAGGGATTCCTGTCAACTATCTACGTTCACTTTAGATAGATATCTTTGTCTGACTGACTGACTGATTCATCAACGCCCCGGTCAAACATTTAAAGCTATGGACCTATATGTTGAAGAGTTGATTGCTTTTGTGCTTTAAAGACCTCTAAAGATTGGGTTTCGGTTGGAAAAAGGTTGGAAAAGGAAAAAGGTTCAAGATTTAACTTGAAGAAAATCGTAAATTCATACGTTCAATTTGTTACTTAAAATGATATACTAGAAATTATTATAACTGAATCCTATCCAGGGATTAATCCCGAAACAAATATTGTTTCCGGTACCGGTTCCGTTACCGAATTGCCAGCGCTTCCGACTTGGAATTGGCATTTGCTATTGCACCAGGAAGCTCGGTACCATTGGAGCGCTTGGCTTCGACCATAAAAAGTTTGTCTTCGACTATAAAGGAGGACATGTCTCAGCGCGTCTTCCAAAAATCTCTGTCTAACGATTATTGGTAAAAAAAAGTTCGAACGCTCCTTGGATTTAACTGCTTGTTTCTTTTTATGTTTTCTTTGTTGTTGAATTGTTTCCTTTTCAACTCCAGCGTCTTCTTTCACTATAAACTGTTGTATAAGTTTCCACAACATCTTATATAATAAATAAAATAAAATACATATCTTTGTCAATCCTTTAAAAATTCATTTTATCTGAATTTTTTTGGCTCTGTTCTGTAGATTTTGATCACAGACAGAATTTAGTTTTAAATCCGCTTCAAATGACACCACAATTATCCTAAAAGGTCCTGTTTATTCCTATGAAAAAACTTTATTCGTTAAAAAATATCGAAAATATCGATAATATCGATTATTTTGTCAACAAAATATCAATATCGAAATGGTATAATATAGATATAGATATTTTTCAAATATCCAGTGATTCGGTATGGTGTTTTCGGTTCCGACTATAACGGTTAACGGTTCTTAAAAAAATGATAATATCAGTTTCGATATCAGTACATGGCTTGAAACGGTTTTAAGGTTCTGGTTACGGTATTATTTCGCGACTAGAAGATATTATAAATGAATCCTAATGCCTCCTTAAAATCGTAAAGATCTATGATTTTGAAATTAATGTTGGTATAAGAATTGAACTTTTAATTAGGAAAAAATGACTCTAAAACAGCTTTGGGTATGAAACTTTAGTTAAGGAGCAGTCCAACCACAGAAAAAAAAAAAAAATGCTCGAGTCGAGCAGCCGACTGTCTGCCCAAGTTTAAGTAGCACACATTGCGTGTATTTTGTTTTTTCTGCCGACTGCTTGTTGCGATCTTGCATTTTGTTTTTGTTATTTTTTCCGAAGCGAAGCAAGTAACTGTTCCCGTTGTTGATTTCGATCAAATCGTAAGGAATCGGAATTGGTAAATGTTCCCGTGTTCAAAAATCTATTGTGTTATTGGACAAATAACTTCATATTTTCATTTATCTTCTATAAAATAAGAACCTTTACAAATTCTGATCAATCGAATTCGGAAACGATAGACTTTGGTATATAACCTGCTTTCAACTGGCTAAATACAGTTTAAATACTCAATTCCTCAATTTATTTACTTACTCGAAATTCTTGTTCATGGAGTTGCGCACCACACACTTCTCATCGAAACGCACACTAAAATGCAATTCCTCTCGCTTTGTATCCGAATCCATAAACTTCATTATAAACTGTCCCTTTTTGTGCTCAAAACAACGTGCGGTCAGCACTATCACATGTCCTGGACTAAACAATATTGGCTGATCATTGCTAAAAGCCTTAAAATAGTCCGAGGCATGTATAGCTGGCCAAGGATTGGGAAATATGACACGATGATCGACTTGTTTAATCACTTGAATTTGATCGCGTATCTCCACCGCGCGTATCGCACTCAAGGGTATGCGATAGCGAAATGTACAAAACTCTCGACTATTGATCGAAATGTGAAATTGATCCTCACAGGCCAATATGTAGACCATAAAGAATTCACCGCTCACTATGGGATTTGGCAGCGAAACATTATCCATAGTACGCGACTCCTCCTCGCCCCAAACGCCATGCATACGAGCATTTCTTACAATCATATCATTGCGAAAGTAGCAGGAGAAACGTAGACCAATATCCGCATCGGGATCCACCGTTGACTTGGCCGTGCAGAGGTTTATGTGAAATCTGTTATCAAATCGAAGTTGCATGTTAGTCATGAAGCGATAAGGATAAGTTGTTGTATGTGATAAGTCATGTTCTTACCTGGCGGCTCCATCGATGGTTTTGGCCACTATCTCCAGCACATGGCCAAATTCCAGCGGATGTGAGAGATTTCCAGCGTATTCTGTTAACATATTTGCTTAAAAAATTTTCTTCAGATATTTTACGCGCTGTCTAGGCGTATCGAACTTGTCAGTTTCACGCTCGCCAAGTTAATTGGACATTATCGCAACGAAAAACAATAATTTATTTTTTTGGTTTTCTAACAAGCTAAAACGCACACACACACACACCTTGGATACACTGAGCACAACCAGGGTTGATTTATTGAGAACCTCATAAATAAGGCTGCAAACCGGTACGGAACCGAACCCCTGAAAACCGGTTCGGTTTGGGTTTTTTGATGTGCACGAAGCGGACCATGAACCGAACCTTTTACATTTTTGACCCCTCAAACCTGAATCCGAACCGGAACACTTATTAATATTTTAAGGGTTAGATTCATAATATAAATGAATTTTTCAAACGAATGATACTTTTTATAAAAGTATTAAGAATTAAGTTTTTGACTGCAGAAAAAAGCTATTAACATTTATTAAATAAAAAAATCTATCAATGATGTTCCGGATGTTTTTAAAAATTGTCCAAGATAACATACCCACATTTATCGTCCAAACTTTCAAACTTTGAAAAGATCTTTAAACATGGTCCAGATATCATTTGTACGTGCATTATTCATACTAAAGCTAAGAAGAATCTAAGAATCTAATTTAATTTAATTTTGAAGTTAAAAGAGATGAGCAGATTCAGAAAGAAACAATGTCTACACAGAAAAAACCCGAGATATCCCAACTGTTTTTCCACATTTTACCAAACCAAGTACGAATAGATTTTACAATCCCGGATTTCTAGTCTTGAAATAGCTCCGAAATATGTTAATTTAAAAAAATTTAACATTCAAACATTGGATTGATTTAAGCATTTTTTTGCGACCTTAACCAGTCCGCGAACCGAACCCAAAGATTCTTCACGGGTTCGAACCCCCGAACCTAACCTCTTCCAAAATTTTTCTCAGAACTACAATTTTACGTAAATGTTGATATATCCCAATCAGGTCTGCAAACCTAAATAATTTTTGCGGAGCTCCGGTTCGCGGGTTTGAACCAAAATTAACCAATGGTTAGGGTTCAGAAATTTGAGGTTCATGGTTTATGTGCTAAGATTTTGGTTCGAACCTTGGTTCGTCCCAAATTTTACCAAATTCTGATAGAAAGCAATTAATTTTTTTAAAATATAAAGAATATATTCAAAAATTCTGTATTTTTGTTTATTTGATCATACGAGTAAATTTATTTTTAAATTAAAATTTTAAATAGAACTTCTTCGAGTAATTTTTGGTATTTTTTTCTTATTTGATCAAATAAAACTTAACTAACTTTTAAAATTTTTTTTCACAAGAGATTCAGTTCACAGAAAAAGAAAAGTCGGATTTCTGGGTTTGAACCGGTTCGATTAAAAACCGGTTTGCAGCTCTGATCCCAATATCTCTTTTTATACTCTGTACCGAAGGTACACAGAGTATATTGGGTTTGTGTAAATGTATGTAACAGCCAGAAGGAAGCACCTCCGACCCAATAAAGTATATATATTCTTGATCAGCATCAACAGCCGAGTCGATATAGCCATGTCCGCCTGTCCGTCTGTCTGTCCGTCTGTCCTTATGAACGAAGAGATCTCAGAGATGGTAAGAGATAGAGGTTTGAAGTGTATGGAACATATATTTCTTATACTTGCAGGCAGATCAAGTTTAGTTTTGATTTTTGCCACTCCCCCTGCCTCCCCCGCAAATTAAAAAAAACTGAATATCTTCCACAATTTTGGAATTAGGTTGTTTGAACCTTTTAGACATATATTCTACTTATCATTTCTTATCAAGCCCCCATACATCGTTTTCCGTTCAGATGAACAATAGTAGCGCTATATGTAAAAGAAAATTTAATGCAACGACAACAACAACACCGCAGCCACTTACGAGAAAGAGAGAGCGAGAGGGCAATAGCTTACTGGACTGCGCCGCTTTCAGTTTCCCCCTCCCTTCTTTCCAATAGATATTTGTGTAAGTAGGCAAAGACCAAGTATGAGAGGAGCGATGCAATTGAGATGGCCTGCGGTCAGAAATCACGCGTGATTCCCGCGTGACTAATATAGATATGTTTATGTTAATAGGAAATTATATACAAATTTTAAAATTTTACGAGTTATGTACTAGGGTAATTCTACCCATCATTACTTATCGAGCCCCCATATATCGTTTTTCAACCAGATGAACGATAGTCGAAAGAGTTGCCACCCCCATATTTTGAAAAAAATCTCACACTTTAAAGTTATCAGTTACATACAAACAGGTACAGAGTATATTACAGTCGGGCTTGACCGACTTTCTTACTTGTTTTTAAAGACAGCTTTTCAAAAGCATTCAGCTTTCAGAGCTTTCAAAAGTGTTTCTATTCATATGAAGTACTATAGTGCCGAAATGAATTTTTATGTCATCTGGATAGAGGCCTTTTTTAATAAATCGGTATATTTGGTTTTTCTTATTATTAAAATTTTGTAATACTTTCCGTAGTATTTTTAAAATATTTTTTTTTCCTTTTTTTTTGTGTACTTTGAGGAATTTTGTTATCACCCTTTTTTATTTTTGTGTATATTTTGTAGCACACATTTTATTGTTTTTTTTTTTGAGATTTCTTATCCTTGGAATTTTTAGGATAGTTTGTGAAATTTTTTGGTATTATATATTGGTATTTCAGTATTTTTGTTATGAACTTTGATGCACACAAAGCCTTAGGGCAGCAAAGGTCACATAGTGGCCCTTTGGGCCCTCGTAGCCCGCTCCGTTATTCCGCTCAAAGCGAATTTAAATGCCCTTTATTTATATTTTGGTGCCCACCGCTGCCTTAAGGGATTTGCTGTAGCCTTCCGTACCGAAATCAAAATTGTTACACATTAAAATCTGTTTTTCACAGTGTAGCCAAAGTAAAGCGTGTGTATAAAAATTTTTATCTTATCAGCTATAAGAGCGACAACAACGCTCTGTTTTTTTTGGGAAGGGGACACACAAAAACAGTTGCTCTCACAACAAAACTCCAAGCAAATGCAATTATTTGGTTTATATTTTTCACTTGTTTTGTTTAGTATTCACTTGAAGCATTCATTCACACATACTCTCAGCATTTGGCTTACCAATGGAAGGCGTCATTTTTGGACTGGGAAAGATTTTCAATATTCAGCTGCTGCGTTTGTTGACATTGCAAAGTGCCGACAGTAAAAGCTTTTTATTCAAAGCTTGAGCTTTTACTCTCTGACTATTTCCTTCTCTTTTTTTCTTTGTGTCTTACAGTCTCTCAAAGATCGCACTTTGGATCAGCAATGCACTGTTACGCGACCTGGTGTATCCAATATAGCAGCCAGTTACGCTGTGGAACTGTTGGTGGCCCTACTCCAGCATCCTTTGCGTGAGCTAGCGCCTGCGTATTATGCCCAGAGTCGGCAGGAGGTTACAGGCAAAATTCCCGAGGGCTTACTGGGTCTCATACCACACTCCATACGTGGCTTGCTATGCAACTATGAGAATATATTGCCTGCCACTCAAAAGTTTGGACAATGCATAGCCTGTTCGAAGGTGGGGAAATCCACATGTCCATCTGACTTTGTATATTAATCAGCACTTGTCTTCCCTTTACAGCCAGTGCTGCAGGCCTATCAGAATGAGGGCCACTGTTTCTTGTTCAAAACCTTCGAAACGGCCAAATATCTAGAGGATTTAACCGGCATTTCTGAATTTAAAAGGCTCAACAGTGAGGTATGTTTTGCTGTTTAAATAAATAAAACAAATTTTATTTTAATTTAAACAAATTTTGTTTATTATATTTGCAGATCATCGACTTTGATGAGGACGAGTTTGAAATGTCGGATGATGAGGAAGCTTAAACAAAACCCAAATTACATTGGAGAAATAAGGAAATATTTAACAAATTTTATTCCATTTATTAGTCAGTTAGCATTTAAAAACATTCAGAGTTCAGATTTTATACCAAAAATAATAATTATTCCTAAGTTTTGTCTACATTTTAAGTAAATTTTGAACTAACAAAATGAACATTAAAATCAATCAAATCACAACAACAGGTCATACAGCTGACTTTAAAAATGTGAATGCACTTGATGATGGCAATGACATTGGAATGTTTACCAAATTAGAAGAACAAAAGATGAATTTTCAAAGACTGTTATTCACGCCATTCAAAAGAAGATAAGCACCAAGCTAGCATGAACATATTGAAACTCGCTTGCGTAATTTTTTCCACAGGTGGGGCATTTCAGTCAAATTTAACTTTAATCATAAAGTTCTAATGGATTAAATCAATTACCTAAATTATTTTAGTGAATCGTACATTTTTTATATATATTTTTGAAGAAAGATGGTTCGAATCTTCTAGATATATATTTTAATCATCATTACTTATCATACACCATTTTCTGATCAGATGAACTAATAACGAGAAGGAAGATAACATATATTAATAAACTGAAGTAAGATTAAGACCCCATTCGAGTGAGGTACATGATCACTTTTCTAATAAACGATCAGGTTAATCGGCATAAAGCCTTAAATTTTAAATTACTTTTAATGCGACAAACCGGACTTCAAATGCATCAAGGCGACACATGTACCATATTCGAATTCGACAAATTTTGTTGAAAGTGAAAACCGGAACATGCCTGATAGTCATTGACCAACTTTTGCAGAACTGTGTGACAGCAAATAATATTCACAATTCCTGAGATAAAGAACGCTATCATTGAAAACAAAAAAGTTTTTCTCTCCAATACCCATTTTTCGACCGATCGTTACTTTCGGTATCATCAACGGTTCCGGTTTTTTAGGTTTTACTTTCTTTGTTGTTTTTTTTCGGTATACCGGTACGAACCGGTGTGTACCTGTTTAATTTAAAAATCCTTTAAACCGAAGATATAATAGAACGGGTAGTATTCTTCACACAACTTTACGCCAAAAAACGAATGTCATAATAATACTTTACTTTGAGGAAATCCCTGATTGAAGCAAAAAACTGGTTTAACAAAAAAAAAACTGAGAACCGAGACTGTACCGGTACAATGTTTCGGTTTTTTTCGGTCATTTCGTTTCCAAAAATAAAGGTTCCGAAATACCGGTTCTCAAAGAATGAATAATATCGCTTTAAAGCTATAAGTCGACTATCGTTCATCTGATAGTTCCCAAAAAAATTGATTGATCGATAAAGAATGCTGATTACTACATAAAATTCTCCGTAAGAGATACGAGATTTATTTTCCAAATTGTGGGGCGGCTGGGGGGTATAGCAAAAATTGAAAATAATCTTCATCTGCCTGCAAGAACATACATTTCGAGCCCACGCTCTTCCCATCTCTGAGATCTATACTTTTTATCCAATCTTTTTTGGCGAACTTTCTTGAAATGGGTGGACTGCACGCTAGCAGATACCGGGATTATGGGAGTGCACAGAGTCTTATTTTTACAGCACGCAACTAATATGTTGGAAACGGTCGGATCGGATGACTTTATCTTATAGCTGCCATAGTAACGATCGGTCGGAAAATAGGTCTTAGTGAGCAAAACTTTTTTGTTTTTCATCGTAGCGTCACCAATCTTGGTATATAGTAGTTTGATATGCTTCCACATAATTCTGGAAAAATTTATCAAAATCGGATGTCTATATCTATAGCTGCCATAGGAACGATCGGTCAAAAAACTAGTTGTAGTATGAAAAACTAATTTGTTTTCTATCGAAGCGTCACCAATCGTGGTATATATTAGTTTTATATGCTTCCACATAATTCTGGAGAAATTGCTTAAAATCGGATGAATATATCTTATAGCTGTCATAGGAACGATCGGTCGGAAAATAGGTTTTAGTGGGAAAAGCTGCTTGGTTTTCAATGATACCGGGTTTAAATTCAGCAGCTATGAATATTATAAGCTGTCACATAGTTCTGCAAAAGTTGGTCCAAATCGGATGAGTATATCTTATAGCTGCCATAGATCTGATCGGTCAGAAAATAGGTCTTTGTAAGAAATTTTTTTTTGTTTTTAATAATTCAGGAGTTATGAGTATTATAGGCGTTTTAACAGTTCTACAAAATTTGGTTAAGATCGGGTGACTATTTTACAAGTAATCATGGGACCTATCGGTCGAAAAGTATGTTTTACTAAGAAACTTATTTTTTTTAAGGTATCATGATCAATTTTTGATTCTTAATGATCTTTTTTATTTATAAATATCTTATAAATATTCTTATATATATTCTATGGGTTAAATCAGTTGGAGTGAACTTTTGCCAGTGTATTAAAACTTCAGCCGAAGTCGAAGTTAGCAATGCCTTCTCGATTTTTTTATATCAGCATATAAGCATTTGAGGAATTCAAGAGCCACATTCTTCCGAAAAGTATGCGAATTTTATTAAAAGTGTTTCATACACATATGTCATATACATATGTCAGTGTAGATATTTTGTCAAATATCGTTTGTTGGTTTTCTTGCAAGCCACTTGACTTAAGCCGTGGACATCGTCCTCAGATTTCTTAATACAGTTTTTTTTTTTATATACTAAATTGGCATGGGTTTTCACTTACGTGGTTTGTCATGCATTTTGATTACAAAAGGGGATTTTGTGTTGATAGTAGCGTGCCTTCCGATTATTATATTTCTGATTTAAGTGACCTTTTTGATATTTTTCAAATGATTATTGGCAGGTTATTATTATTCACATGCTAGCGGACAGTATATATATTTTCTCTGCATTTTCTACAACATTTCAAATAGCTTATCGTCCATATTTTGGATATTGATGGGTCATCAGAAGCTTATCGTCCATATTTTGGATATTCACCTTAGAATGGTGATGGGTCATGGATTATAAATGCTTAACGCAAATTTAACAGAGAATGTATCGTTATCTTAATTTATTGCTTCATAGGCGCTACTCTTACACTAATCTCACTAAGCAGACTGCTTAATTTTTATACACTTGAAAAGTGTATATTAATTTTGCACAGAATTTGTAACATAGAAATATTCATTTCCGGCCCCAAAACTATATATTCTTGATCAGGACGACGAGCCGAGTTCATTTTCGTCTGTCTGTCCGTCTGTCTGTCGTTTCTACGCGAACTAGTCCTTCAGTTTTAAAGCTATCGAGCTGAAATTTTACACAGAGTCTTCTTTTACTGCACGCAACTAATATGTCGGAACCGGCCACGAGACATATCAATAGATGCCATAGAACGATTGGTCTAAGAACTAGTTCTAGTTAGAAAAACTTTTTTGTTTTCCATCGTAGCGTCACTAATCTTGGTATATGTTAGTTTATAGCTTCCACCTAATTCTGGAAAAAGTATCAAAATCGGATTACTAAAAATAGCGCCAGGCGGTCGAAAAATAAGTCTTAGTGAGAAAAACTTTTTGATTTCCATCGTAGCGTCTCGAATCGTAGTATAATTGTTTTATATGTTTCCACACAATTCTGAAAAATTTATCAAAATCGGATACAAATAGCAACGGCGGTCAAAGTGTTTTACTAAGAAAGTTTTTATACCCGTTACCAGAGAATTATACCCGTTACTCGTAGAGTAAAAGGGTATACTAAGTTCGTGCAAATGTATGTAACAGGCAGAAGGAAGCATCGACCCCATAAAGTATATATATTCTTGATCAGCATCAATAGCCGAGTCGATATAGACATGTCCGTTGTCCGTCGTCCGTGTCCGTCCGTCTTGTATGAACACCTAGATCTCAGAGACTATAAGAGCTAGAGCTACCAATTTTTCAGTGTAGACTTGTATTGTCTGCAGGCAGATCAAGTTTGTTTCAAATTTTTGACTCTATCTTCATTTTGAAAATAGACTTTCAAATTTTTAGATCATCTTAATTACACTATTCGATCCGCCATACATCATTTTTCGATCAGATGAATTATAGTAGAGTTGCCGCCCCCGCAATTTGAAAATACCTCATATCTCCCACAATTTTGAAAATAGATTGTTTGAACCTTCTAGACATATATTTTAATAATTATTACCTATCGATCAGCCGTACATCATTTCCCGATCAGATGAACGATAGAAAAGTTGCCGCCCCGCCATTTGAAAAAAACCCATATCTTCCACAATTTTGATACTATTTAAATTCTAGGATAACCTTACCCTCAACACGCGCATATCGAGGTCAGAGTACGGCAGAAGTTCCACCCCTCTCGTATCCGAATTTTTAAGATAGACTTTTCGTATTTTTAAAAATTATTTTTCGATCATTAATTGCGTATTATATTCAGATAAAGGATAGAAAAGCCGCCCTCGCAATTTAACAAACTAATCTCCCAAATTTTGAAAATAGATTGTTTGAACCTCTAGATTCATATTTTAGAATAATTACCAATCGATCAGCCATAATCATTTCCGATCAGAATGAGCGATAGTAGTTTCACTTCCCACGCAAATTGGTTTCTCATATACACCCACATGATGTTGATTCCTGAGTAACGTAAAACGAAGTCAGCAGGAGAATTTCACTTCAGCTCTTTTTTATGTTACCTCCCTATTATCTATGATTAAACATTTAAGTATCTACATCTAAATTCATAAGTATCTTACCTTTTAGAAGGTAGATGGAGTAAAGTTTTTGAACTAGGTATGAGTAAAAGGTACACCATTTTTGTATTTAGGTATATACCTTAGTAAAAATACATATAGGAACTCCCTTCACTTCCTTATAAACTAATAGCGAATCAATATTTAAACGATTAGAGTTGTAAGCGATTTGTAGAACACATGGAATTTTATATGTATACTTAAAAGGGAAATTAAAGAAACTTTCGGAATTTATGGGATCGGAACAAACCCAAATTATTGGGGAATTTTAAATTAAGTATATATTTTTCAACAATTCCCAACTGAATTTGAATTTAATTTTTAATGAATTTCTCAACAAAACCTGAGCTTGACACCAATTTGTTGATAAGAAATCAAAATTTCCCTAAGTTGACAAATCAGCAAAAAAAAAAAATTTGTTGTTTGTTGTCGACAATTAATATTATGAAAATATGATGTATTTAGAATACAGAATTTGCCAAATGATTAAGCAAATGATATGCAAATGTGTTACAAAATAGAACACGAAAGTCAAAGTAAAGTTCAAAGTTGAAGAAACTTAAAGTAGAAAGCCACGCATTCAGGGTTTATGCTAATCAGTTGGAGATCTATTTAAAAGTAGGTGAACTGTTACATTGGCAATCTTTGACAACAGAACAGACAAAATAAATATTAACAATTTATCTTATTGATAACACTTGACACATTTCAACATATGTGATTTGACCCCTGCGGCTGCTATTGAAGTGCCAATTCAAGAAGAAGTGGCTCAAGCTGGCACAAAGGCTCTGGCATTTCTCTTCTGCAAATATCGAAAACAAAGATAAAGAAAACAACAAAAACAAAAAAAAACGTCAACGCACGACTCTTCATAATTAATAGTTTCGAGCGAGTGAAATGCCTTCGCAGCAGCATAAATTTTCAAGCCAACTGAACAAACAACAAAACGAGCTCAAAATGCCATTCGAGTGGCTCAGAAATTGTCACTCGAATTGCGTTTTGAGTGAAAATGTTGCAAACCATTTCCATAAATTGGTGAAAGATATCCAAAACGGGCACACAAGTCAAGTAAACGCGGATCCAAGTGGTGGACAAACTTAGATTAAATTTTGAAAATTGCAATTGGAAATAAGGATCAACCAGGAACTAAATAACACTAATAATGGTAAGTCCTTAATCCCAGTTTATTGAACTCCCCCCCTTTTGTGGTTAAATGGCCCTAACCTGTTGCGAAAGTTGCTGCCAAGTTGGCGGATCGATTTGGTTTTAGTTTTAGGCCATTGCAAAATATTTTCAAATATTATTATTTATGAGCCACAAAATCCAACTACGAGTAGTTCAAGTTCACCTGAGGGCAATGCGATTGCATATTACACATAAGCTTTAAAGTAAAAGTTTTTTCTTTTATTTACTTAATTGTTATCGACGGTGAAAGTCAATTGAGCTAGGCGTAATAAACAACAACTATATTTTACTTAAACTAGAGCTCACCACTAGGCGAAATTTTTGAATTATTTGGTAATCTATATTTAGATAAATTAGCAAGATTTAGCCGCCTTGAGGTCATAAAAGTATACTGCTTCACAATATTACAAGGAAACGTTTGAAAGGCTCCCACCTTCTTCATCAGTTGATTTCTGCCTGACGAACTGCAGACAAGCAACTGCCTCCTCTTGACATATGTCATAACTGGTTGGGGAGCCCAAGACCAGCAACGTGCGAAACTCGACACAAGTAAATAAATCGCTTAGTTTTTGTTATTCTCAATTTTTTTTTTGCATTAAATTCTCGATCCTTTCTTTGTCTCTAAAGCTTAGGTCCCACAAGCAAATAATTTGCTCTAATTTGGATGAAAATTTGTCTAAATCGCTATTACCTTAGATTTTGTAAGACTTAATCCTAAAGCTATGGATCTATACGCAAATAATCTGCCCAAAAAGTGCCGAAAAATTCCCTACTTGGGCCTATTTAGCTAAATTTTCATTAAAATTTGAGCAAATTATTTGCCTGTGGGACGTTAGCTTTATTCATTAAATATCACTTACATAACATAGTAGTGCAAACTAAAAAAGATTTATTTTCTGTAGGAAATTTCATAGGAATTTTTTAATTTAGTAATTATAAACTCATTATCCCATGGGAATAGTGGAATTCGGATCTAGTGCAAGCTGATGTATACAATTCGTATCTCTCATGTAGCAAACTCTAATTAAAACTCTAGCCTTGGAGAGGTTCGAATCCTCCGTAAAGCCGGTTTTTCGAACAAATAAAAGTCTGCTACAAAGGTTTAAACTGCTCAATTTTTCGAATTGGAAGAGCATAAAAATTACGTATAAACTATTTTTTCATAGCTGTAAAAATTTTTTTTGAAATTGGAATACCAATACCAGTCGAAAATAGTTTGAAGTCATTTTTGAATCTAACCTTCCCTAAAAATGGTGGTTCAGTTTGGCTTAGGTTTGGCAAGGTTTGATTATGGTCCGCTTTGCAAAACCTAAAAAATTCGGTTCGGTTCCGAAATAATTGATAAGTTCTTATCCTAGCTTTCAATATTTTCTTATATCTGATTCTTGCCGAAGTAACTAAATATTGGAAAATCAAAAACTCGTAAGAAGAAAGGGTTCACTACGAAGTTGGAACACGGAGTTTAAACACCTTTGTACCTTTGGCACAGAGTATAAAAAAGGGGCACAGCTCGCTATAAATTCTTAGATTTATGGCTGATAGTACTTGGAAAATTTGGGACATATTCAGGCCTGTTCCCGTTTCCGATATCGATCAAATTATGCGGAATCGGTAAATTTTACCGTTTTCAGAAACCAATTATCTTATACTGTTTTAATGCCAAAATATATAAACCAAATTGTCTAATCGTTTGTTGAAAATAAGAACCACCAAAAATTCCGATCGATCGGATTCGGAAACGAGAACAGACCTGATAATCTTTTAGTCAACCCCTTCGTAATAATAAATTCAAATTTTAAGTTGGCTAAGTTATATCACAATAATACTCTTTAGCTGTGTCGAACAAGCTTCAGAGGGGCCAATGGCATATGTCATTAAAGCTTTTTAAACTACTAAAATAAAGATACACGGTGTGTCCCAAAACTAACCGAACTTTTTGGATATAGAATAAAATACACATTATATTATCTTTAGAAGTTATTATTTATTTAAAATAGGTTCCATTTGACTCAATACAACGATGAACCAGCGCATGCATAGATTTTATTATGTCATTTATAGGAATATTCTTTAGTACCTCGGTTACGGCTGCTTAAATGGCTGGGATATCATCATAAAATGCTCCTTTAATCTTGGTTTTGAGTTTTGGGAATAGAAAATAGTCGCAGGGTGATAGATCAGGCGAATACGGAGGGTGATCGATAAGAGAAATCCGATTTTTCATTAAAAAACCCTTGACTTTTTTGGTCTTTATCGTGCAATAAAGACAACTGTCTTCCTGCAGGATATTCAGGCCTAAGACGACCAATTCTTCTCCACAAACGAAGTAAAACGCCTAAATTGTATTCTCCAGTAACAGTTTGAAACAAATTCCTTGTGAACAATACCCTTCGAATCATAAAAAGCAATCAACATTGTCTCAATTCGAGATTTCTGAAAACAAACATTTTATAATTGTGTAAATCACGTATAAACTTGAGTACGACTCAGACAATCATTAGTATAAACTTTTTTCAACAATTCGTATGTCTCAGTGAATTTTCTTCCAAGTTTAACATTAAATTTTATATTTGCTCTTTATTCCACACACTTTTTCTTTTATTAAATCAAGATATTGAAATGGAAATTGAATTTTAAATCCGAAAACGCTTACCGAGCGTCATATTATTTGCTTAGAAAAATCCACGGAAAAACGCATCGTGCATAATAGGCTTTAATCTAGGGATCCCTCGTTCAAGGGATATCCTGACACTTAACTTTACTAGTCTAAACCGATATTTCGGTTCCGCGTATGCCCTTGTAGTTGGTAATCCATCCAAAATGGATGATAGAAGAAGAAATGTATAAGAAATGATTGAAAGAACAAGGAATAAAGCATTGAAAGAGAAAGAAGAATGGTTGTTTTCAAAATCATTTTATAACTAATGTTTTTATAATGGGATTTACAAAAATATTCCCAGTGAATTACGAAAAAAAAATTATTGTTTTCAATATTTTATTTGGAAATTCCTCACCCAAGTCACATGCGTCAGCAGTTGTGAACAAAAAATGTTCTATTGCAAAATGCTTATCGGCATATTAAAAAAATATTTTTAAATTTGTTTATTTACTGAGAATCAACGATTAGAACGACATTAACCTCTGCTCCCGTTTGGTTCTATACAAATTCGGCACATGCTGCCTGGTCCGATCCCAGCTGGTGTATTACGCCTCTCCTGGCAACATTAAAGCTGCCTTTCTTTTTATATACCAGTTTGTCTATATAATATATATATGTATATATATATATAATTGATAACGTCGAGGCGATAATTATTTTTTTTTATATACCGGGGAAGATCTTCTTCAGAAATCATGCTTTTTACACTAATCCAGCCCACCATATTCAGTTGTACTTCTGAGACGGAGCTGGAGCGTGTGAGCGGATTGTTTAAATTTATTTTAGAGCTATCAGTAGAACGTAATTCATTTAAATCAATCAATCAGTGTAAGCAATACTCGGTAGTTTTCCTAGAGATTATTAATAAATCTATTTGGCTTATCTTGTGCTTTAGGTCAATCAAAGTAAATCCAAAATGGCTTTGTCCAAGATCGATACGGAAATCGAACAGGTGGAGCAGGAGAAATATTTACGTCAGGCCACGCACTATTATCAGGCGCTGGAGAAGCCACTGAAATGTGGTCCCACGGTGGAGACTTTACCGGATTTGATTAAGGCTCTGCATCGTGAATTCGAAACGAATTATGTCAATATAGAGATGGTCAATCATTTGATGCTGACGTACAAGTCCAATCCCAAGGAATGGCGAAAATATGCCAAATTTGATCGTTATACGTATACGCGAAATTTGGTGGATGCGGGCAATGGCAAATTTAATTTACTGATACTGTGCTGGGGCGAGGGTACTAGCTCATCGGTGCACGATCATGCGGATTCGCATTGTTTTATGAAAATGCTGAAAGGTGATTTACGCGAAAAGCGTTACGAATATCCGCAACAGGGAGAGATACGAAATGATAGCGAATTGGTGGAAATGGGAGAAACGGCCATAGCGGTCAATGAGGTGGCCTATATCAATGGTGAGTTTAAGCCTAATCAAATGACTCAAGTAATTAATTTTGTGATTTTAGATAATCTGGGCCTACATCGTGTGGAGAATCCCAGTCATGCCGACACTTCTGTCTCTTTGCATTTGTATTGTCCACCCTTTGATACCTGTTCCATATTCCAGGATAATTGCAAAAAAATTCAAGCCAAGGTTACCTTCTGGAGCAAATATGGTGTACGAACAAAACTCAATGAGCAGTAGTTGTTATATTGTTATATAATTTTAATTATTTTTTATACTTAACGTTTAAGTTTAGCTTTACCAAATATGCAATACATTAGTTTATCAAGCCTACGAATCTCTAGTCTTGGGTGGGGAGCTCAAAGATCCAACTGATCACGCAAATGCGCTCTCTTGGGCGGTCCCCGGTCCAGGGTTTGTTTAATAGATTTAAGTAAAGCCGGAAGCAAATTGATATGCTTGTCCACACACACACCCGTACAGCTTTCAAATAAATGCTGTGATCTGGACATATCACGATCACTGGGATTACGTGGCAAACCAGAGCGTGCATCGCTATTGCATTCCTGTAGAAGAAACGGTTAGCTTTATTCGTTTCGGTCTTAAGTTGCATTTACTTTCACACAGTTCTGCAAACGATTCTGAAATTGACCCAACTCATGCTGCAAATAATCCTGGGCATCCATTAGCGGTCCCGCACATTTCTCTATGCAACTCTGTACACTGTCCAGTGTGCCACGATCATCCTCACAACAATTGGCCGCACAGCGATGCATAGCCGACTGTTAATTGGATTCTATATTAAGTTTATACGGAGAGTAAACTAATTACCTGCATGCGTCTCAAATGAGAGCGATACATATCCTCAATCATGTCGCTTATAGCGCCCTCCAGACGTTTCTTCTGCTGATCCATTTGGAAAATGTTGGTTCAATTTTTTTTTTTAAGATATTTACAATTTAGAATAATAAAAATATAAAATAAACAGAAATTCTAGATATATTGGTTTGTTTCTCATAGACAGCTGTGAGGTGTAAGAATTGCTCTAGAAAAAATAGGAAAGCAAATCGACAACACAGTTGATAGGAATTCAGTTTGAGAGCAGTAAAGAGTAGTATACTTACTTAATAGAAAGCCCAGTAAGAGCAGTAGTAAAATGATGTCCGTCATAGTATTCTCCCTTTTATCTTACAAGTCAAATCACTTAGGTATGAATAATAGTGCGATTAAGTATTTGTGTTGTACATACGTCATTTTAGGACCAATTGGCCTTTTCCCAAAAAAAAAAGTTTGAACTTTTATCGATAAAAGCTCCATACAACTCTTTCATGTGTGACCACGTTTGATATCGATTAACGATACATCAAAAACTTACCTCGGCAGAAAAATGGAATTAACTCGTGAACATTTTCGTGCAATCATTTTTCACAACTTTCGACGTGGATTATCACGACAAGAGTGCAACGATAAACTTAAATCTTTGTATGGCATTAAAGAACCATCCTATAGCATTGTGAAAAATAGAAGACTAACATCGGCCGATGTGTTAAATACTCTTGCAGTTTTTGAAAGCGCTATCATTGATAACAAAAAAGTTTTTCTCACTAGAATTAGTTTTTAGACCGATCGTTCCTATGGCAGCTATATGCTATAGTCATCCGATTTCGATAAATTTTTCCACAATTGTGTGGAAGTAAATGCAACTAATATATACCACGATTGGTGATGCTACGATGGAAAACAAAAAAGTTTTTCCCACTAGAACTAGTTTTTGGACCAACCGTTTATATGGCAGCTATATGCTATAGTCATCCGATTTTTATAAATTTTTCCAGAATTATGTGGAAGCATATAAAACTTATAGATACCACGATTGGTGACGCTACGATGGAAATCAAAAAAGTTTTTCTCATTAGAACTAGTTTTTGGACCGATCGTTCCTATGGCAGCTACATGATATAGTCATCCGATCCGGCCGATTCCGACAAATGTGCAGCGTATTTGTATTTAAAGAATTTTGCAAAGTTTGGTCAAGATAGCTTTAAAACTGAGGGAGGAGATAGCTTAGAAACAGACGGACGGACGGACGGACAGACGGAAATGAACTCAGCTCGTCATGCTGATCAAGAATATATATACTTTATGTGGTCGGAAATGCTTCCTTCACTGCATTACAAACATCGTGACAATTTTAATATACCCTCTGCAAGGGTATAAAAATTGGTTTAATGAATTCAATCGCGGGCGACGCTCGCTCGAAGACGAAGGTCGTCCAAAAACAGTCGTTGTGCAAGAAAACATTGATGCCGTGCGTGAAATGATAATGCAAGATCGTCATGTGACATACCGTGAGATAGAGGCATCCTTGGGCATTTCTTCCACCAGCATACAATCGATATTGCATGAACACCTGGGCGTAAAAAAAGGTTTGTTCACGTTGGATCCCGCACAATTTGACAATCGCTCAAAAAAAAAATGCTCGTGTGGATTGGTGCAAAGAAATTTTGAAAAAATATAATCGCGGTGTTTCAAAAGACGTTTATAGAATCATGGATCTATGCTTATGAGCCCCAAACAAAACAGCAATCGACCGTGTGGGTCTTCGAAGACGAGCCAAATCCAACGAAAGTCGTTCGTGGGAGAAGCACTTCGAAGCAAATGGTCGCCTGTTTCTTCGGTAAAACTGGTCATGTGGCAACTGTTCCGCTTGAGCAACGTAGGACGGTCAATTCTGAGTGGTACACCACAATTTGTTTGCCTGAAGTCTTCGGAGAAATTCGAAAAACGAACAAGAGAAGACAGATCATTGTGCACCATGACAATGCGAGCTCTCACACATCAGCTCACATCAGCGCCTTTTTGACCGCCCAAAACGTCGAATTGATGGATCATCCGCCGTACAGCCCTGACTTGGCACCCAATGACTACTTTTTATTCCCGCACATCAAGGGAAAAATGCGTGGTCAACGATTTTCGTCGCTAAAAGATGCTGGTTGAAGAGTTCAAAAACCATGTTTTGGAGGTGTCTCAATCGGAGTGGAAAAAGTGCTTCAACAATTGATTTGAGCGCATGCAAAAGTGTATAAATCTTGCTGGAGAATACTTTGAAAAACAATAAAACCATTTTTGATCATATATATTCGCGTTTTCATTATTAGGCCAGAAATATATATAGCAACCTACGTAGGCGACTTGACCCCAACGTTCTGTTTATGATAGTTTTTAAATATTGAAAATATGGGCGCATTTATCAATAAACATTTTCATATTTCCAAGAGTTAAAAAAAAAATACATTCTGATAAAGATTCTTACCAAAATCTATTGAAATGCGAGAGAAAACGTATGCCAATTCAGCTATAAACTTAGATTTACTGTTATTTGTAAGCTAATTTAGAGATAGGGCCATATAGAAGACGAGAAATCAAGCCCAAGTATAACAATTTTTATACTCTGTACCGAAGGTACAAAGAGTATATTGGGTTTGTGCAAATGTGTGTAACAGCCAGAAGGAAGCATCTCCGACCCTATAAAGTATATATATTCTTGATCAGCATCAACAGCCGAGTCGATATAGACATGTCCGTCTGTCCGTATGAACGCTGAGATCTCAGAGATGGTAAGAGATAGAGGTTTAAGGTGTATGGAACATATATTTCTTTTACTTGCAGGCAGATCAAGTTTAGTTTTTTTTTGCCACGCCCCCTGCCTCCCCGCAAATCGAAAAAAACCGTATATCTTCTCAATTTTGGAGTTAGGTTGTTCGAACCTTCTAGACATATATTCTACTCATCATTACTTATCGAACCCCCATACATTGTTTTCCGATCAGATAAACGATAGTAGAGTTGCCACCCCCGCAATTGGAAAACACCTCAATATCCCGAATTTTGGAGTTAGGTTGTTCGAACCTTCTAGGCAATATCTACTCACAATCTTATCGGCTCCCATACATCGTTTTCCGATCAGATGAACGATAGTAGAGTTGCCACCCCCGAATTTCAAAAACATCCAATTTCCCAACTTTGGAGTTAGTGTTTCGAACCCTGACTATTTCTACCTTTATACGACCCCCTGTCACGAACTAGAGGCCCCCCAATTTGAAAAACACCCATATCCGATTTTAGTATTGTTCAACCCTGGCGATCTACTCATCTTACTTACGAGCTCCCATACTCGTTTTCCGCGTGAACGATAGTAGTTCCACCCCCGCAATTTGAAAACACCCTCCATTTAGAGTAAGGTTGTCCGAACTCTGGGCTGTATTCACTCCATACTTACGACCAACACCGAAAACCGAAAAACCACGACCGAATTCACTCTCATTATATCGACCGCAAACAGGTACAGAGTATATTACAGTCGGGCTTGACCGACTTTCTTACTTGTTAAATATAATACAATTATTCTAGGTTTTTTTGAAAGCCATTTTTCCCATAATATTGTGAAAGATGTGTTATATTTGCCAGATAATTAAGAAGAAAACAAATTCAACAACTACATAATGGAGTGAATGAAAGAATAATCCAATACGTTCAAACTTGTGGTATGCTCTCGGGTCCTTTAGCTAAAACGGCTTTCATAGTTTTCATCATGCTGGGTATAAGACCCACATGTTTATCCACACATAGAATGGCACAGCGCTCAAATTGGTCGGTATATTTGGCAATCTGATCCTCATTGGGATTTGGTGGCATTTTGACTTTAACATCGTCGTTGCATTGCTAAAAGATCAAATGTTTATATATTTATATTTAACTGCATTTAAAACACATACCATGACGCAACGTTGAAGGCGACCCTGAAATTCACCCAGTTCATGCTGAACATAATTCTGGGCCTTGGTCATTGGAGCCGAGCAGCGGTCCACACAACGCTGTACACTGTCCACACTGGAGGTGTCATCCTGGCAGCATTTGGCGGCGCACAAGTGCATCTCAGTCTATGGAGAGGCATTTATTATTAAAGCTTGCAAAAACAAAATCCAGTTGCTGCCGCTCACCTGCATCTTGCGCAAATGTGTCTTATCCATTGCATCAATCATTTCCGTCACGGCGGACTCAATACGTTGACGCTGCTGTTGGATCATCTTGGAGTGCAAAAATATATTAATTTAATAGAAGTGACAACTGATTTCGTAATAATTTTAAAAAAAGCAAAGTAAATGCCGGCCGACAGCGTGTTCAGTGATGTGAGTACAACTGTTTTGATAAATGTAAATATCGATATATTTGATATTTGGTTTATGCGCACAATACGCGGATTTTCATTGTCGTGGTAATTAAGTATACAAAAATGTCACGGGTAAAATTTCAAATACAAGGGGCATCGCACTAGTAAAAATAAATAACTAAATCAAGAAATAAATTTTTTACCCAATTTGCCCGCTAATGAAATGACCTACTAACTACACTTGTTTACAGCTAAAGAGACCCATTAAAACCATTATTTTTTAATGATGTATTTTGGAATGCTGAACTCAAAAATGAATTTCAAAAATTTTTGTAACTGTACGTTTTTGAGTTAGAATTTTTTTTTAATTTTTCGGTATGTACCCATACTTTTTAAGCCATATCTCGAGTTACAAACTTAAGATAGTGTCAAGCAAGCAATTAATCAAAAGGAATTCTCAATAATCTAGTTGAAGTACATTTTCCAATCGGTTTAGTAGTTGGAAAGTTAGAAGCAAAAATATTCCGAAAAATATTTGATTTTCTTAAAAACGTGAAAAATTAAAATCAAAAAATTGTTTTTTTTCAACACTCACTAATTGTACTTTTACGAAGAAAATAAGGTATTGTTGACGAAAATCTGTGAATAAATAGCGAAGTTGTGAGCAATTTTGTGAAAGTACTAAGATATAAAAAAAAAATCAGTGATTTTTATTTTCTGGATCAGGAAAATAAAAATCAACCTGTGTTAAATATATCAATATTTCAATTTGTCAGCAGAATCTGTTGAAAAATGACTGTTTCTTAAACTAAATCTACCATAAAAAACAATTGTATATGAATTTATTATTCTTTTTATATACTTTAGTACAATCTGGTATTCTTGGCATATTTTAGTGCTTTGGGGAATTTGAATTTCGGTACATTTCGATTTTTTTAGTATTTTTCAAATCGATGTATGAAGTGCGAATTTTAGGTAATTTTAACAATTTTTTCAATATTGCTTTTTTTAATATTTAAAGAAGGTTCTGGATCAGGAAAATAAAAATCACTGTAAATGTTCCAAAACACAAATGAATAACCAGAAATCCACTATTGTAGAAAATGAAATATGTATTATTTATTAATATATTTAAATCTTTACAATCACTATATGATTTTTATTTTAGATTTTTATATAAAAAATTAATCTTGATTTTTATAATTGATTTTTTTTAAATAAAAATTACTCATGAATTTTATAATTGATTTTTTATAATAAAAATCAAAAATAAATATTTAAAAATAATTTTTAAATTAAAAATCAATCTTGATTTTTATAATTTATTTTTTTAAATAAAAATTACCCCTGAGTTTTATATTTGATATTTTATAATAAAAATCAAAAATAACTATATAAAAATAATTTTTTAAATTAAAAATCAAAAATAATTTTACCATTGGTTTTAAAAATATAAATCATAAATGATTAATTACAATTGATTTTTATAGTTATTACTTATAACCGTAACGGCACCTGACTTATAAGCTTAGAGTTACCGCGTACTTCACCACGTATAAACGAGTTATGTGCTACTTAGTACGTGACACGAAATTGTTGGCCTATCGATAACAATTGTTGCCATAACCTTTTTGGATTTGTTTTCGTTTTTAGTCAATTAAAATCATGTCCTTATTACACACCATCAACAGAGTGGCCAGGCCGGCCCGAGCTCACACCTGGCTGAGACATTTTTCACTGGCCCCGGCCTTGTTAAGCAGTGACAGCTCTACATCCTCCTCCGTCGACTCCACATCTTCGCCAAAAGGAGGCTTTGCCAAAGCCTTTGAAAAGTACACGGCTGAGCCTGCTCCCCAGCAGCCACCCCAGGACACTGAAACCTTTGCCTCCCTGCTCAGGCACTCCAAGTTTATAGATGTAAGTGGAGCCGTAGTTCAGCTGGTTTATGTAATCTCTAATCTTTGTGTCTCCTTTTTCCAGCTGGGAAGTGCCGAGGGCAAGGTGGTAAATGGCAAAATCTTTCATGTGGTGGGCGATGATCTGTATATAGATTTTGGTTGGAAATTTCATTGCGTGTGTACCAGACCTTCCCGGAATGCCAGGTGAGTGGGGTTTAACCTTTCTTAAACTCATCTAATCTTTGCTTTTTCCAGTGACTATGTGCGTGGAGCACGTGTACGCCTGCGTGTGAAAGACCTAGAGTTGTCCACCAAATTCTTGGGTTCCAGCAAGGATATAACCATTTTAGAGGCAGACTGCCACCTAATAGGCCTTATCCAAACACACAAACAAACACCAAAAGTGGAAATTTAACTAAACATTTATTAAACACACAACCTAATCCTTGGTAAACTGATATACCTCATAATGATGATTCAGCTCCTTGACCGCATGCAATTGAAAACGACTGATTAAAGCTCCATTTTCGGATGTTTGCAGAAAGAATATCCGTTTGGCACGACTATGCACCCAGGCCATGGAGCACAAAAGGCAGGGTTCTTGTAGTAAATACACATCATAGCCCGTGCACAGATAGGGCCCATATTTGTCAAGATTATCCGCCTTGGAATCTTCTAAACGCTCCACCGAACTAGCCGACAGCTTGGCTCCATAAGACAAATCTTTGAAATCTGCTTGCTGCTTGAGGTACTCATAAAACCTAATGGGTAGGCCACTCAGTTGTTCTCCCTGAGGCTGTACAAACTGCTCGCCCGACTTAAGGGCACCTCCTCCCTGTTGGGTTCTGGCCACAAAATCCATTAGTAACATGGAGCAATGTTCATGGGGCTGACTGGAGGTGTTATTACCTCCCGCTATGGCCACCAGACTGGGCACTCGGGGATCTACGCATACACCCAGTGGCTTGCCTTTATTTACCTCTTGGCTCAGCTTCAGCAATAGCTGAGCCATCAACTTGTGAAATTGACGCTCACTGGCCGTAAAATTGCTGCCATTTTGTAGGGATTCGGTGTAATGATTGGGATGAAACTTGCAGGGCCAATACTTGAGCATCTTTTCATACTGTCTACGCAGGCGGGGCATGGATGCGGGCACCTCCACCACTTGAACTTGGCGTAGCAAGGCGCTGAGTACTTGCTGACTGAAGGCATGCCGCTCTAGATGCGCTTCCAGGGTATCCTCTATGTCCGAGCTGGGACATATTAAGACTTTGCGGTCCTGGACACGTTTCAAATGCTGGAAATGAGGCAATTTTTGAGACAGTTCTTGAATGACTGCCTGCAATTGTTGTTTGCTTTCCAATTGACAACTGTGTGCGGCAATGAGGGGTATGTCTTGGCTCAAGTCTGGCGGCAGTATGGCCTGTAGGCCAGTATATAGCTGATGCTGATCCTCTGACTGTGTGCGCGCACGTTTAGCAGGTATTTCCATTGTCAGAGCAAAATGGTAGAGGGTCCAAGTCAAAGACGTCAGCTGTTCCTTGAAATGAATTTTATGGCAATTTTGCAATATTTAAACATTTAAATATGAAATTTGTCTATAAAAACAGACTTTTTCTGGGCTAAAACCATTTGAGTGCGCTCTCTAGCAGATATGAACTAGAGATGGCAGAACTAAAGAATGTTGCAATGCTTGCGATAGTTATTGACAGTTATGCGTGTAAATGAATTAGAGATGGATTAACTATATAAAGTTGCAATGCTTGCGATAGTTATGCGTGTAAATGAATTAGAGATGAGTAAACTATATAATGTTGCAATGCTTGCTATAGTTATCGACAGTTATGCGTGTAAATGAATTAGAGATGGATTAACTATATAAAGTTGCAATGCTTGCGATAGTTATCGACAGTTACATGTGGCTCGATAAATTTCGGACTAGCAGTTGATAACGTGTTTTTAAACACAAAAAATTTGAACACCTCATCCGCTAATTTTTCTTCAAAAGTTTAAATAGCTTGAATTAAAAATGGTATTTTGAATTTCCAATCAAAAAGTATGTGAAAAAAAATAACAAAATTATACAAAATTCGTTACAGTTTTCGAAATGTGTTTGTTGAACACATTTTGCTTTTGTGTCTCCCTGTACCATGGCTGCATTTTCATTGGAATATCAGGGCTAATAATATCCATGGTCATTTGGGGCATAGCCCTTGCGGGATTTTTGACAGTCAAATCAAATGATGACATGCTCGTCGCCATACTTGCAACAATATTCGTTTTAATTTATCTACCGACCAAGTTGGTGTTACTTTGGGGCACACTCTGGGTAAGTTTTGGCTTGTATTTTTATTCCCATGCTTATATTTTTTCCCCGTAGAACAAGTGTTGGGTGCTGTTAATAGCATTTCTACTGAGTCTTTTGAGTACGATATATAGTTGTATATTGATCGGTGTCTGGCTGGGATTTGGAGCAGCGGGAGCATTATTTGTGCTGTGCTTATTATTAGTTATAGGTGAGAATGAGTTGGAATTTGGGTCTTGCGTATTTTAATGTATTTAACCTTAGTGGAAATTTACTATTGCTGGATAAATTATTCGATTTGGCGATATTGTCAAGAATGTGATACTTGTGCCACTTGTGCCTGAGCTGGAGATGCAGTGGAAAGGTCTAAAATTGTATAAAAGAAAGTTTAAATAAATTCGGAATGTGTTCAAAAACTTTATTGATTTTGTAATTATTGCAAATTTTACATATTGATTTTTTTAAATTGCAGTGGAATGGATATTTAGACGACAGTCTTTCCAAAAGTAATAAATAACAACGCAAAAATATAGTTCCACTATAAAAAAAATATAAAAATTAGTAGATTTATGCAAAGAATTATTTCAATCTTACATTGAACTAAAACCATGCCGGCCACAAACTTTAGTATAAACGGACCATGAGCTAACCAGATGATGACCATTATAGAGGCTGCCAGAATTGCAGCCAGGTGAAGTATCAATGACACAAATTGTAGACTACATTTTTCCTGAAAATTATATTATTTCGTTAAATAAATACATTTTTATCTAGAAAAACTCACCCAAATGGCTCCACAAAGCAAGAAAATTTTCGCAGGCAAATATATTAAAACAAATATTAGAGCAAAGAGAGCCAAGGTTATATTCTCATCAACCGAAACCAATCTAATAATGGCCTTGGCTAATATCGCCAAAGCTACAACTATACCCACGATAGCAATAATAATTGCGCCTTGGAACAGGGAAAGACAACAGCAAAAAGTTTTCAAACGGCACATTTCAAAATATTTTTTTTTTAATTTTTGAGGTTTTTAACTGAAAAATTTTGACTAGAAAATCAAATTTAACAGCTTTAGCAAGAAATCTGCTGCTCATCACTGACAAAGAGTCACAGGCAGCAGATCTATCGATGAGTCGTTTGGCGCCAGTTTGAACATTTCAATTGAATAATTCAATTTCCATGTGCACAAGAGCAATTTTTACACAGACTGCATTTTTTCCAGTGCGAGTAGATTACCCAGCAATAATATATTTCCACTAAAAAAAGAAAGAAAATCATTTAATAAAAATACAAAATCTACCAAAATCTCTTACAAATGATGAAACAGACAACCAGCAAGCACCATATGGCTAAAGCATGAAAAGCCACCCATACCAGCAGTACAATAATGGCAGCTACAGCAGCTATAATATGCAGAATAAAGGCCACTAATAGCAATATACACACATTCTGTAAAACCAAAGTAATAAGTTTAAGTGAAATAGAACATCGAGGGGTATCAAGAACTCACCATAACGGTGCCTATCAACAAAATCACCTTGGCCATTGTATATAGAATCACAAATATAAAGGCTATTATAGCCGTTATCACCAAGTCACCGCCTTGAACACATCGCCAAATGATCAATCCAATGCATATTAGAGACTGTATGATACCAATTAAGCTGATTATAATACAGCCAATAAAGAGGGGGATGCTACAGCAACAATTGTTTAAAATTAACATAATGAATAAATTTAAATTTGAAAACAAAAATTTTATGTATATTGTGATTGGTTTGATTATAAATTCAAATTTTAAATTTCATGAAAAACACATAATAAAAATAAATAAAACTAGAAGCGCAATCATTCGGCATACATTTCTTTCCCCAGTAAAAGGACCACAATTTATCAACGTCTAATAAACCCAATTTGATCTTAAAACGAGTGCAAAAGCTCATAGGGTGAGATTCAATTGAAAGCATTTTCGTACATCATATTGCCCACGATCAAAAGAAGCATAAAGAGCTAACGGTGGCCCATCGCTGCAGTACAGCCATTTTCCAAGTCCGAGCCATATCTAAGTCCGTTTTCACACGATGAAGTTTGCTTAATGAAGCTCTCTACGATTTTGTTTTGAGCATTTACATGAAGAAGTTTGCTTCATAAAGTTCGATTTCAATTCGCTTGAGAACCCGAGTTATCGATAAGTAAATAACCTACAAATCAACCCTGCATCAGTTCAATCGGAACACAGCAAAGGAGAACTATCGACTAACTATTTTGTAAGGTCGAAACCCGGAAGCTATTTAGTTTTGCTGGAGACGGCATTTCTAATTAAGTTTAAAAAATAATTTGCCATTTTGTAGGCATATTTGGATTACATTTTGCCATTTTTTGGCATTTTTAACCAGGGCTGCAAACCGGTCTGGAACTGAACTCCTAAAAACCTGTTCGATTCGGATTTTTTGGATTCCCCCGATCCGGACCACGAACCGAACCTCTTACATTTTTGACCCCTCGAACCTGAACCCGAACCGGACCACTTTTTTCAAAAATAAGGTTCAGTTCGCAATAATAAGTAATTTTACAAAAAAAAAGAAGTTCCTAATGAGATTATTCAAAATTAAATCTTGAAGAATCTGATTATTATTTTCCGCCGAAAATTGTCCAAAAGAGCATACATTGAAAAATTTTATGAATTTTTGGAAATAATCTAAACGAAGACATACAAAATGTTGCGCTATTGATGATCTTATCCAGGAAGATATAGTGCCTCTATAGAAGAAAAAACCCCAGACTAAAATCAATCCCAATGGATACGGATTTTCCAATCCTGAAATTTTTGTCTCGATCCCGTCATTGGCTCAGGTATGCTTGTTTTTAACTCGAAATAGGCTTTTTTCAACAACATACGGGATTGAATTTAGTTTGTTATTAAATATAAAGAGAGTGACAGAAAAAAATTCGAACTTTCACTTACTTTTCGTTCTTTCGCTATGACATTGCAGTTCCGAACGTGTTTTATCAGTTAGGTTCCGTACTTGAAGTGAGACTTTTCGGTTTTAAGCCTTCGTACTTTTTATTAAGTATAATAAAGTTCGACTCGTACTTAAAGATTTAATTTAAAGGTCAGGCCACATCAGTTTTAAATATCTAAATGTCTAATGTCAGGTAAATGATATGTTTACATTAATTTAATATTATATTAACCAATTGAAAAGTATAAATAAATCGAAAAATAAGACAAACTATACTTTGTTCAAGTGAACCGAGGTCCGAACCAAAACCTGGGGTTTAGAGGATGCAGAAACCGGTCCGCGAACCGTACCCAAATATTCTTCACGGGTTCGAATCTCTGAACCGAACCACCTCCAAAATTTTGGAGGTTTGCAGTATTGTTTTTAAGAGTCGATTTAAACATATTCAGGCATAATTAGTTGCCAACACTGGATCGCTGTCGTAAACGACAGTAAGTTAATGATGTTCAGTATTCTTTTTTCGGATTTTACCAATATTTTGTAACAAAAATAATTTTTTTTTCTATAACTTTTTTTTTTCTATAAATCTAACACTATTAATTATAATTGCAAGTTGAGTATGTAAAATCTTTGGCTTTATTTATTATCTTTAAGGAAACTCTAAGTATTTTTGAATACGCTGATTATTTATTTAAGTTATGACACTTCGTTTTAGCGTACTTTAAAAATATGTTATTTTAAAGCCAGATTTCCGCATCTAGCTTTAAATTAGTTAAATTGTTCACACCGATAAAGACTCACCGACTCATCCGAGTTATCGTTATCGAGCTAGTGTCTTATTGTCAGCTGGTGGGTGGTGGGTGGAGTGGAGGGGGGACGCCAAGCTGTTCTCCTTAGGCACGCTGCCATCTCTAGCGATCTTAAGGCAATCTCGCAATGCAACTCCCCAGTTCGATTTCAAACGTTGCGTGGGTGAGTCGTGTCGATTGTGCGTCTGTGCGTGTGTCTGCGTGAGAGTTTGTGTATTTGCTACACAATTAGAAATAACGGTGCGAAGGTGAAACTGGAAAATCAGCCAAGCATAAGATGCATCCATAAGATACTTGTGTATCTGAGAAAATAAAAAAAATTAAAAAAAAAACGTGAGGAAATTACGGCGTTTGCGCAACAAGTGTTTATGGCAATCAATTTAATTCAATCAAGCAAATTTTGGTGTTCTCTTAATAACAACAACAACAATAACAAACACGTTCTCCGAGCAGCCGGTTTAGTCATCTTATTTCTGAGTATTTGAAATACAAAATAAAATATATATTGTACATTTAACAGCTGTAACTGGCCTTTTGCTACTGTTATCTACTTACGCGACTAAAAGAAAAATACACATTCGCCAAGTTAAACTCCAAAGTGTTTATCTTATCGCCCCCTGACCAATTGATTGGGGCTTTCCGCCCGGGGTGAAGTCATTTGCGCAGCCTTTCAGTCCAAGATATCTCTATAGCAAATGCCCCGCTCAAGTGCAAAAGCAGCAGCACCCATAACCATAACCAGCGGCAGTGTCTAAATTTAGACAAAAGGCCCATAGAAGGCAACGGGATCGTAAATCAACTCCAAGAAGATGGACATAGAATCGGATTCAGACACCTCGGAGCGTTGGGAGGACTTTTTTGGTAAGTCAGATCACTGAACCTGCCAGCAGATTGATCGTCTTTTTTTTTTGTTGTTTTTTGTTTTGACCATATTTGGACATAAGAGAAGGCCAGGTCTGCATAACTGTACGGCCTCCTTCTCCCCCTCCCCCACTACTACATTGCGTGTGTAACGGGTTCGGTTTTTGCATTTTTGCTTTTGACTTCACGATTGTAATGAAATTTAATGATAATACATAATTTCGGGTTTTTGACCCAAATTACAATTGTGGCCAACACAATTTATGTGTTGTTTGTGGGTTGGCTTGAAATTTGCAATTTTTGACCCACTTAACCATTGTAACGCTGTTATGGTTTTTAAGGACTTCTGCTCTCCATCCTCCCCCCCTTCGCCTTTTGGAGCAAAACGCAACGATAACTCAATTAGTAAGCATTAGTCACAAGTTTTGCGCTTTTGTTGACTTTCTTTATGGCGGGCTCTCCAGTATCTGTTAGATAAGTGCATGTCGACTGAACTGGAAATGTTAATTTACAGTCAATGTTAGAGCTAGGGAGGGCTAATATTCATTACATTGTTGTAATATAATTCGAGATGAATTTGACGAGCAAAAATTGATAGATCTATAATTGAAAATAAAACAGGGAATTAAGTTAGTTGAGGTATTAAGCAGGTGTCTGAACCGAGCCGAACCACTAATTTGTGTACCGAACCACTAACCAAACCGTTATCATATTTAAAATTCTGAAAACAAACCGAAAAAAAGAACTCAACTTGAGGATTGCACCAAAGTATAATCTTCTAATTTGAGGCCTTAACCGAACAACACTAATAGCTCTTCATATGTTACACATATAATGAAAATTGTTTAAAATTAGATTAGATAATCTTTTTAAAATTTAGTTAGGGAATTCCCCTTTCTTATTTATTTTTAGCAGCTTTACGAACATATGTGTGCAAATGTTTCAGTTCTTTGTTTATTTTGAATACAATTTGAAGAGTTCTTTTCAGGGATTATTTCCGAAACTAATATCGGTTCCGGTACGTACCGAAATGAGAATAACGGTCAAAGGTTCTATTGCGATTTTCAGTTTATTTCGGTTTTTGGTTCCGATACGGTACCTAGATTTTTATTTCGGTATACCGGTACGGTACAAGTATAATTTTTTGTAAATTCAATAATCAAAAATTTGGTTTAAGATAGTTATACAAAATTATTGAATTTAATATGCCACCTAAAAAACGTTTTTTAAATATACCAATTTCTAGCCTTTTTATTTTTTGACGAACAATTTCGCAAAACGCTTGAGTCCGCGCTTCCAGAGGAATCCCTACTCTCAGAAAAAAAACGAACTAGAATTTAGGAATTCTCCATTCTTTTGCCCCCCAGACAAGCTCGCCTAAGGGCCAATTATCTCCCACGTAAAATTACAAATAACCAAAAAAATTGAAAGTTTATGTTTCTTAACTTATACAAAATCTTTCTTAAGAGCAGCAAAATATTTCTCTGCTATGATTCGAAATAATCGGCCCTAAAATCTTCTGTATCGCAGCTAAAAATAGAGATCTTTTGGGATTTGGATAGATTTGACACATACTATAAGACTACTGTCCAATATAGCCCACGCCCTCCGTGGATTAAACTGGGATTCAAATAGGCATCTACCTACATATGAGCATAGATTACGCTTATTGGATTTACTATCCCTTAATAATCGCAGGATAATACACAAGCTACTGTCAGGTGAAGTTGACTCAAGCGCTCTGCTAAGCCTGATAAGTTTTGCGGGTCCGGCACGTGTGACGAGAAATTATGTCCCGATTTATTTATATCCTTGTCTAACAAATTATGCTCATCATAAACCCTTTCGTAACCTCTGCCTTAATTATAACAGATTATACCATCTTTTCTCATTAAACTCTTCTTTGTCAGGAATAATCTGTTATCTAATCTTAATTCTTAACTATTCCCTGTAAAGTTTCAATGTACCTTGTTGAACTATACATAAACAATAAATAAAACGAGAGCGTAAGTTAAAGTCGGCCCTGCTCGACTTCGATATACCCGTTACTCAGGATATAAACATGTTCAAATTGTGGGAGATATGAGTTTCTTTCCAATTTGCGGGGGAGGCAACTCTACTATAGCTCATCTGATCAGGAAATAATGTATGGCTGATCGATAAGTAATGATGATTGAGATATATGTCTAGAAGGTTTGAACAGTCTATTTTCAAAATTGTGGGAGATATGAGGTATTTTTCAAATTGCGGGGGTGGCAACTCTACTATAGTTCATCTGATCGAATAATAATTTATGGCGGATCGATAGGTAATGAGGATTAAGATATATGTCTAGAAGGTTCAAACAATCTATTTTCAAAATTGTGGGAGATATGACGTATTTTTCAAATTGCGGGGGCGGGAACTTTTCTATCGTTCATCTGATCAAAAAATGATGTATGGCGGATCGATAGGTAATGATGATTAATATATATGTCTAGAAGGTTCAAACAATCTATTTTCAATATTGTGGGAGATATGACGTATTTTTCAAATTGCGGGGGCGGGAACTTTTCTATCGTTCATCTGATCAAGAAATGATGTTTGGCGGATCGATAGGTAATGATGATTAATATATATGTCTAGAAGGTTTTACCAATGTATTTTCAAAATTGTGGGAGATATGAGGTATTTTTTAAATAGCGGGGACGGCAACTCTACTATTGTTCATCTGATCGAAAAATGATGTATGGCGGATCGATAGGTATTGATGATTAAAATATATGTTTAGAAGGTCCGAACAATCTATTTTAAAAATTGTGGGAGATATGAGGTTTTTTTCATATTGCGGGGGCGGGAGGGGGCGTGGCAAAAATTTGAAACAAACTTGATCTGCGTGCAGACGATACAAGTCTACACTGAAAAAATGGTAGCTCTAGCTCTTATAGTCTCTGAGATCTAGGTGTTCATACAGACAGACGGACGGACGGACGGACGGACGGACGGACAGACGGACATGTCTATATCGACTCGGCTATTGATGCTGATCAAGAATATATATACTTTATGGGGTCGGAGAGAAAAGGTTTCAAAAACTAATTCACCAAGGGAAGAATACCCTGAGGATTCTAACAGGACTCTACACAGGACATTGTAGACTGCGGGGCCACTTGTATAAACTGGGGATAACAAACACCCAACTATGTAGATATTGCGAAGAGAAGGAGGAGTCCTCGGAGCACATACTAGCATACTGTGACGCTCTAACGAGGCGCAGATTTAGGAGCTTTGGGAAGCACACGCTGCACCCTGGAAGCATTAGAAACTTAGACCCTAAGAAAATCCTGACATTTGTGCAGGAAATAGGGCTGCTAGGTGAGTTGTAAACTCAGCGTGGGGGCACAATAGATCAACAATGGTCGCAGTGCGCTAACCTCCCCAAACAAACATACATACATGGGGTCGGAGATGCTTCCTTCTGCCTGTTACATACATTTGCACGAACTTAGTATACCCTTTTTACTCTACGAGTAACGGGTATAAAAAGCTAGTAAAATACTCATAGAGGTATATCAGTTTTAAAAACTCTCTAAAATAGTGGGAAACATAAAATCTGACTAAGTTTTTCCTTACCTTAACTTTTTTTTTGTTTTAATATTAAAACAATTCTTATTTGAAGTAGGGAATAATATTTTTTAAACTTGAGGTCGCCATTTTTTTTTAAATTTAATAACTTCAATTCTAAAATTTATACATAAATATTTTTCTAGCGTTTCTATATTTAAGGAAGGATTTTTCTAGGACTATGAAATTCTTAACATTTAATTAGAGAGTCTATATTTAGATATTTTTAGACATTATTTTTCTATATCATATTAATCTTAAAAAAAATTGATTTTCGGGAATTTTTATAACAAAAACTACTTTATTAATTGTTTTAAAATATTAAGAGTATATTTATACATGTTTTAAGAATATACAGCGAAATTTTTTAAAAAATAAGTAAAATATTTTTTGTTATAACATCGATCTCCCAAAAATAGTCCTTCACTGCTGCAGTAATTCCGGCCGTCTCCGTGGATGAAATTAAAAAAAAAAAAACAAAAAATTCGTTAAACTAGAAGATATTCTCCGTACCATGACCTACGATAAAAAAAAAAATTTTTTTAAACAAAAGTAGAATTTCACCCAAACTGTAGGTCGTTTTTTTGATTAGATAAAAAAATCAATAGGTCATGGTATGGAGAACTATATAAAGAACATGTAGAAAAAAAATCGGTAGTGATCGGATCATTTGTCTTTGAGTAATCAATTCAGCCAATTCGAAAAACGCTGTTTCGATATAAACGCGTTTAAAAACGCGTATGAAACTGCTCTAGATGCCGAGCGGCTGCTCTTTAAATGGCTTTAACTCAAAAACTATTTCAGATATCGGTTGGAAATTTTAATATGTTATTTTTAAAGAAGTAATCTATCGAAATATGAAAAAAATCGATTTTTTTTAAATTTCACACAAGGTGTGTCCCTTAAGGGCGAATTTGTAAAATGTAAGACTTTTTTTGAGTGTATATATTGCTAATTTACTAGTTGAAATATATATTTTTAAATAGTCATAAGTCAGTAAGATAAATAATGAGAAATCAAAACAGTACCGGTATTATCGTTTCGGCATGGTTTTTTCGGTTCCTATTATAACGGATAATGGTTTTTGGTTCAAAAGAATTTTTTCATATCGGTTCCGGTTTCGATACCGGAACGTGGCTTGAAACTGTTTATTTCTGTTAACGGTTCCGGTTACCTTATTATTCCCTGGTTCTTATAACGTACGCCAAGAAAAAGTAAAAAACTTTTATGATTAGGCTAAGTGTTTGATCTTCAGACTGTGGCTACGTTATCATATCATACTTTCTTATATAAAATTGAACCTAGAAGACAAATGTACGCCCTAAGTTGACCGCACATGAGGCTATCAAATGTCACCAGGTCGTAGTCGTTGTCGTGTTGTTGTCATCTTTCTCTGTTTGCCTCTTCAATTCCCAACAATTTCAAAAAGTCAATAGAAAATTCGTCTTTTGTGGCTATTGACACAAGTGGCTAAACACAAGACATTGCACAGCCAGGCAGGTCAAGTCAAGTCTTACCTTTTTTTTTTAACAACTTGGAGGAGGAAGAGGCTGCTGTCTAACCGCAAACACCACGGGAGTCGCATTCGGAGTTCATTTGATATTGTTGCTCTGTTTGATTGTGATCTGAAGAAACCTTTTTTGTTTGTTGGGCTTGACATTTATTTGGTTTGCACAACACACAAATATCAAATATAATAACTAATAGATATAGAGATAAAGAGAGTCGGTGTATTTACTTTTTTGATAAAGCCGACCAAAGTGTGGAATTTGAATGTTCTTACAAAAGTGAAAAGGTCAGTTTTGCCCATTTCCGTTTAATTAAAGTCAATTGAAAGAGTTCAATGGCCAAATGAATTATGAAATGTTACCTCACCCAAGCCGCTAGCTGTTAAAACTTCCTTCTCTGCCTACTTAACCAAAGATGAAGTTGATGCTGGCGCACAGTGGGGCGTTTCTCAAAACTTGTGGCAAAAAGCAAAACTTTTAAAATTGATTTTAATTCCTGGAAATTTCCACAACTGTGTCACTGTGCGGCGTTGGTAAGTGTGTGGGCTGTTTTTATAAGTCTGTCTGGGGGTTCTCTCTAATTGCAAATTTCTTTCAGTGCATTGTGGGCGTTGTCAGAAGGTCGTAAACACGCACAGGCAGTTTTTGACTTTAATGAACACTTTTGCGGCACACAATTCTATTTGGCAGCAAATTTATAACTTCCTTGCCATTTTGTGTTTAGACAATTTACGCCTACCCCCATACGGCGGAGTCTAGGATGCCCCAGGCGTAGGTGCTAGCCATAAGCCTCTTAGAATTTCCCCCCCGCTGACATTTGACTCACAATCAGAGTGGAAGTCACAGAGCTGACTGTCTCCAGCTTTTGTTATCGACTGCGGCCGTTGATTTCTAGTGAAAGTTGTTGTCATTCCATTTCACTGAGCTGGAAAAGCTACAAAAGCGGCAGCACGCATGCGCATAATTGAACACACAGAATCTTTAACGCTTCGGTTTCGCTTTGTCTCTGTTTCTCTTTCTCTTTCTCGGTTACTGACATACTTTCGTTTTCATTGGGCTACACTCGATCGTGACATAAGACTCTTGTTGCTCTTGTAAATGAATGCTAAACGATTATTTATCGACTTGCCGCTCACAATGAAGAATCTTGCTTAAGCTCTACACTTTTTTTTTGATTAATTATCCACCATCAGGTCTAAGAGTTCAAGTTTCGAAAGCGTGGTCAATTTTGGGGGGAAATTAGGCCAAGCCAATTGGCACATCAAATCAGCATGAGATGGGCGAACCTTCCAACTTGCTTGCCCTCCTTTATAACACCATTAAAAAAGGGCTAGTTGTGGGTTTTTTTTAAGCCATATTCAAGGTCATATTGGTATTTAATTATGAACATAATTTGGGAATTAAAATAATAACAAAAACATTAAAAAATACATCCTCAATTCAGGCATGACCCTGATTAAATTGGGTTCGATTTGTCCTTAAATTTTTAAGATAATTTTGTTCAATCTGAAATTGTGAATTATTTATGTTTCTAGAAAATATATTATTTAAAGTTGAACTAACTTGAAATAAGAATTTTGTTGTCAGATTTTAAAAAATTAATATAGGTCGGTTATAAAAATCGTTTCTACTTAATTTATTCTGCTTTATAAACAGAATAATTGAGTTGTTTTCCTAGGGGCCGTTTTCATATCTTGCTGATAACATTACAGGTTCGCTTATAAGGGTTGTTTTAATTTTCTGTTGTTGTTGAACTGCTCTCAAACTCAATTTTCATGCCCATTCATGCTGTATTCTAAAGGAACCATCAGTCTTTAAATTTTTTTGTAGTCTACAAAAGCCGGTTGGTTTTGTACGTCAAGTACGGCATTGCAGTACTTGGAAAAGCCCTCATTCTTTCGTCGCTGAAAGTCGATTCCTTGGTATTTTTCAGTATTTTCCGCTCGTTTATTTGTCTTACTTTATTACAGGAATTCAAGCCGCTCAAGAATTGAGACTGGTTCCGTTAATTGGTTTATGGAAGTTTTAAAACACCGGTTCGATTCATAACATGGTTTTTGGAGCAAACTGATTCACGGTTTCGGTTGGGTTCAGTGATTCACTTTCGTTCACTATTATTTTCAAAATTGAAAAGTCGTAAAAACATTTGAAAAACTTTAAAATATTATCATTTATGTGCAACACTGTATAAAGTCGGATATGTAGACGCCATCCATATATTTCATTATTATATTTAAGAGTATGAATGCAATACATATCCTAAGCGCATCGAAAACGCAGAGTATCTATTGGATCCTAAGCCATCAGATCATCCACCGAAGCAAAATGTCGGATATCTTTTTAAAGTTCCTTAACCGAGATATAAAGATAATATCTTAAAATAAATAACTCCCTTTCTGAACTAAGATTAAGGTGGAGAAACACTGCCAACTGAAAAATATTCCAAATACTATTCGATCTAAAACTTCCAAGGAAAGAATGCCAAGTTATATATTTAGACAATTGCAGGAAAAAGATTATATTATATTTTGTGGAAACACTGAAAACCGACATTTTGCTGTTCTTAAAGAGGAAGTAAGTAAAACTCTACATTACGACAGATGCGTGAGCACCCCCAATGGATGTATACATTTCTTCGAAAGTTTCAATAAAGTCATTGTAAGAGAAGAGAAGATCTAAAGCGATGCGTAAAAGCAAGGCTTTTTACATCATTAAACTCGTCTATAAAATGAACCGAACCCAACCGTTTTTTTTTTGCGGTTTTCGGTTAGGTTCAGCAGTTTCCAACAGACGCGGGTTCGGTTTACGAGCACGAATTACGGGTTCGGTACGGTTCAGAACCGGTTTGCATCCCTGCTTTATTATTTATCGCCATTCGTATTTATAAAAGCAGTTCCAATGCCTCGTGTGCTCTTCAAACTTCTAGCAGAAACTTTTGCCGCTGTAGTAGTATTTGTGAGTCAGCCGAGAAAATTTGTCAATGGGCCACTTAAGCAGATAATTTTGATTACGATAGCGATTGCTCAAGCGTCTCTGCTGAATTGGCATTGATTGCAGGCCTTAAGGGTTTCTGTAGCTTTTGTGTTTTTTTAATCAAAAAATATACTCACACTTAAGCAATGCAATATTTATGTATTGTAAAAAATTGGTCACACTGAAATTATAAATGCTTGCAGCAGAGGTGATCTTATGGTGTAAAAATAGAAGGCTAACATCGACTCCGCCGATGTTTTAAATACCCTTGCATTGAAAACAAACTGTTCTTCTCATTAGAACTAGTTTTTGGACCGATCGTTCCTATGGCAGCTATATGCTATAGTCATCCGATTTTGATAAATTTTTCCAGAACTATGTGGAAGCATGTAAAACTAATATATACCACGACTGGTTACGCTACGATGAAAAACAAAACAGTTTTTCTCACTAGAACTAGATTTTTGGACCGATCATTCCTATGGCAGCTTTATAATATAGTCCTCCGATACGGCCGATTCCGACAAATATGCAGCCTATGTGTATTTAAATGTTTTATTTAAAGTTTGGTCAAGATAAAATTGTCAAAAGCTCAATATCACATGCTGAAATGTCTAGTGTCAATTGAGAAGCATTCAAATTTTGTATATATGCGTGTGAGTGGAATGCAAGAGACTGAGACTGCAAAAATGCGTGGATACAACCTTTCGCTTCAAGTGCCAGTTGCACTCAGATGATACGTCAGCTAAGAGTGACCTCCTCACCATTTTTACACGCCCTTCTCCTCTTCTTAATATATTTTTTTTTAAATCATAATTATTTGTCGGAACATTCAACAAAAACAACAGAAAAAAACAACCCTTACCTATGTATAATACATTTCCATCTCGAACCAATTCTTTTCGGTAAAACTGAAAATAGTTCGCACCATTTTTTTTGGTTATCTAAAAATGGTACTCACTTCTCGTTTTTTTACCATTTGAGACATATTGTAGCCAATTACACCATCAAAATATTTGATTCTTATCAAAATCTACCGTGCGCTTTTGAAGATATTCAAGAAATTAGGTTTAATTTTAATTTAAGTGCATTTTTGTTATTGTGTTCCCAATGACCCTGACGTTCATAGATTTTATCTTTTTAGATTCCAGTTAACTGTGTTACTGTGTTCACACATACCCGTAGACGCGCCTAGGCTTTATTGAAAAAACTGGGTATGAGGTGATGCTTACAGAAGTCTCAAGATTCTGAATTTATGATTCTAATACCGGGCTAATCAACAAAAAATTGATTTTGTCGTACTGTATAATTGATTTTGTATTTTCACACTGCATGTATTTTGTTTTTACTGCTGTCTGCTTTTGGGACAAATCAGCGACGCAATTGCGTAAGCGAAAAAATAAAAAATAACTCTCGGAGCTATGGGAATAGTTGGGGAAAAGGGCTTGCCCACCGCTGCTTTAAAGTTTGCAGGTTACCTTTTTCTGTTCTTGTAATAAAAGAGCAAAATAACTTTTACAATTTTACAGATATTAAGCACTTATTTGAATTCGTCGATTCTCTTGAATTTTTTCTTCATCGTCAGAAAAAACTGATTCTTCCTTTATTTTTCCTCATTCATCATATAATTTTTCTCTGTAACCAGAATTTCTAATACCTAGTAAGGTACCGCATTCCTTTTCAATACGCAAAAGAATAAAGAATCAAACAAAATGATGATTAAACGGCTACTTCCATTACAATTAAGTCCAGTCCATATAGAGAGCCAGTTGAAGCACTGGAATTGTGTATCTGAACAACCTTCAAATGTCAGCGACTTTTTCTAAAGTCAATGTGTAAACTGCATACATTAAGAAACAAAAGAAAAACGAAGTAACAAAACACAAAAAAAAAAAAACGAAGCTATGCCCCAAAGTGGAGTGTGAAGCGTGGCTTGAAATTCCATTTGCAAAATGCAATGTTTTCTTACAAACGCTATTGCTCATTATTGTGCAGTTTGACAGTCAGCTGTCAAGTAACTATATATATATACATATATAGAAACAGATGTACAAACACAGCTGTTTAGCAAAATGATAAAAAATGGAATTATTTATTAAAAATAACAACAAAATCCAATCTTGTTGAACAGGTTTTTATTTTTGTTTTGTTTTTTTTTTTGCACAAAAGTTCAGCCGCACCAAAAACGTGAGCAACCGTGAAAAGCAAACAATGAGTAACAATGAGTTCTGAACTTTATGTATAGAAATATTTCGAAGAGTTAAAATCTTAAAATCTAAAGTTTTTCATCATGTTCAATGATCAGTTGAGATAAATCTTTTTTTTTTTTACTGCTCTACTTTCTGTGATCTTTAATTTATCTCTCACTCGCTCAGTTAGCCATACATTCTTTGGATCTTCAACCTGTTTATATGTGTACATAACGTCGTTGTCTCGCACTGCAGTTTGTTGTCTATGGCCCCGGCAACGTCGCTCTCTAATATTTATCTAGCTATCACGCCCATCACTCACGCCCACCTGCTAAATGGTGGCTGCTGGTGTAAATTTGCATAATTTTTAAATTAAAATAGAAAATGTGTTTATGTAATGACATTTCTAACGGTTGCTGATGACTTCATACCAGCAAAGAGAGAGGGAGAGAGAGAAACTAGGCTCAAATTTGCATAGTTTACCACTGCAATAATCCTGGTCAGTAGTTGTGGCCAAGCGTTTGTTAAATTTGGCTAACAAACTGGCTTTCGCAGGCCATGGAAATATCACTCAAATCTTCCCCTCCCCCCTTGTCCCCCTCTCTCTCATCACCAGTGAGCAATCTGCGTGATCAACACACGACGCTAATGTACAGATCATGAGCACTGATTGCGTTTAGTCCATGAAAATTGGAAAAACTTGTTGGAGTTGACTTGTTCTGCAGCCTCAACTTCATTATCATCATGATCATTATCATCCACAGCAATGTTCGCCTGCTTAGTAATTTCCTACACAAGCTTGTGTGTGCGGCGGCATATCATGTCAAAATTACAAAGAGTCTCGCTTGTTCACAGAGGGGAGGGAGGGGGGCTGGGTCAGATCTTTCATTCGAGTCGCCGCTCTAATTAATTCCAACGGGGTGGCTAGTCCAGTGCACAAGTTGGCGCCGACTGAATTGAGGGCCCTGACCTATGATCAGTATTTTTTCTTTTTCTTCTTTTTTTTTTCTTTTCAATATTTGTTTAGAATATTATCGCCCAGTGAGTAAGTGGTTGGAAAATAAAGCTCATTAAAAATTGGCAAATAGCGTGAAAAGACAAAGAAAAATAAAGTCAGGGGCAATGGAAAATAATTATTTTTGTAAATTTTAGAACCACAGTTTCATGATGTAAGTCTTTGGTCTAGGTAACTAACAAGCTAAGCTCTAATATGTAAGCGTTATTTATATAGATTGATATGCACAAAATTAAATTTCTCTTTGATTAAGTCTTTTTCGTTGCAAATTAAATTACAAGTCACGCATCACGCGTCACGCTGGTTTAATATGCCAGCAAAAATGCGTACTAAAATGTGGTTAATAATTACTAAACATAGAATTTTAGGTAATTTTTCAGCTTAAATTGTACTCTATTAGTCCAGGGTGAGGGTTTTATGGAAAAACCTTTTTGTGATTTGAGCACTGGAATAAGCTGCCCATTTTGTGTGATTTGTTTGCCTCTATAACACATTCCCCCTACTAGGCTACTAGGATTAAAATCAATCTGTAAAAATATCTTAAGTCCGATGTCTAATAATAGCAATGCTTTCAGCAGTTAAAATTCATAATCAAAAGATACATCATGTCACGCGTCATGCGTAACTTAAAATACTCTTAGCTAATATGATTGCGTGAATATATAGAATACTATATTTCCTAAAACAATGATTCCAGCCATACAGTTTTATATTAATTATAATCACAACTCATCACGCATCATGCGTAACTAGCATAGATTTGAGCTATTATATATTTTCAAAAACATTGAGTCTCGTATTAAAAAATGAGCAATATAAGTATATATAATGCGTGATAATAAAGTTCTGAGCTAATGTGTCAGAACGAGTATATTTCTCAAGAATAGTTAAAAAAAAACACAGTGTCCGGCATCACAAACAATGTTGTCCAGCTTTTGAAATTAATATTTTCAGCAGTACTTTATCATTAATTATTCTTGAAAGATTTTGTATATAAGAAAATTGTAAACATTTTTGAAAATTTAGTTACCTGCTTTACATGAAATAGCATAACATTCGATTTTAAGCACCAGGACCGGTTCGAAGCCGGTTTGCAGCCCTGAAAATATAAGCTTAAAAATATTCTGAAACTTACGGAAAAGCTGCCAGAATTTTTATAAGTTTTGAAATTAAGACTGGATTAAAATATAATCCGGTTCGCGGGTTCGAATCAAAACTAACCATGGTTAGGGTTAAAAAATTTGTGGTTCAAGGTTTCTGTGTTAAGTTTTTAATTCGAACCTTGGTTAGTCCCAAGTTTAACCACATTTTGATAGAAAGCAATTAATTTTTTAAAAATATAAAAAAAAATATTCCAATATGCTGGATATTTGTTTATTTGAACATATATACATACATTTTTAAAAAGAACTTCTTCGAGTAATTTTTGGTCTATTCTTCTTATTTGATCAGGCAAAACTTAACTAATGCTTAACTAAGACTTTTGCTTAACAGAACCAAATGTTTTGGTTTGGAACAGGTTCAGGTTCAATTATTTTTTTCACAAGAGGTTCGGTTCAAGGTTCGGTTCACAGTAGAAAAAAATTCGGATTTCCGAGTTCGAACCGGTTCGGTTCAAAACCGGCTTGCAGCCCTGATTTAATCATATTCTGAATTTTAAACTAGAATTAGTTCATCGTTTGTTTTAAACATTAGCTCAAAAAGATCATAATTTTTTAAAAAGCAATTTTCTTAACAACATTTTAAGTCTTTAAATATATTATAGAGTAATTTAAAGTCGTTCGATCTAATTTTAATATATTTTTATAATGTTGTGTCGCTAAAATAAAGCAGCTAAATAAACTCAAGAAATTTCCTTAATTTGACTTTGTACCTTAAGCTTGTTAGCTTTCCTTATAAAATACTGTGAAGAAACGAAGAAACCATTATCTTTTGTGGTTTACAGTTTGGCTTAGACTTTTTAAATCGACACTGGTTCGATTTGCTATTTTATTTGGTAGAAAACCGGACCGCATTAATGGTTATTATAAGAGTCCGGAGTTTTAATTTATTTCTTTACATTTTTTAGATATTTTTTTGGGGAACTTTTTCAGAAGATTATTTTAATAAACTAAAAATCCTAAAACTTCACTGAATAAATAAAGCTTTCCGTATAATAAACAGAAATTTCTAAAAATGTACAATAAAGTGATTTTATATATTTAAAATTTATAAAAAGTTATTTTTTGTAGTTTTTAAAAGTAATCAAAAGACTTTTTTAAAATTTCCAACAAATTTATTTATTATTTTATTTAATTTTTTATTATTTTTTCTAATTTTTTTAATAAATTTAATAATTTAAAATATTTTGAAGAACTTATAACTTTAAAAATACATGTATTTTTTAAATAGTTAGGCTGAGTTCTCATTGTTCGACACATGAAACATGATAATCTAGTAAGCCTTTATGTTGCATTGATTTAAATGTCCAATGACAAGCTATTCACAATGAAAACAAGACAATATAAGGGCCTTTGATTGCCTTATTTAAGTTCTTGACTTTTAAAAAATGTTTTCTTGTTTTTAAACGTTTTCAAAAAGTTATTTTTGTGAATCTAACAGGCCTGTTCCGCTTTGCACTTTCGACTTGAGAACATTCATTTGAGGTTGTTTAAAATTGATTGAGTAAATCGGTATTAATTGATTGATGTCAAATCCGATGAATTAAAAGTAGGAACAAAATTAAGGTTTCAATCCTATTACCTTGAATGTTGAACAAGTTTCACATTCAAATTCACTTAAGTGAAAACCGAAAAAGTTTAACAAATTTGTAAATTTTTTTTATTATTTTAAGAAATTTCTAAAAATTGCCAAATCGTTATTATTATTTCAGCATTTTAAGAAATTTCTATAAATTGACTTATTGTTATTAATATTTCTATGCTATTTTTTAATAATTTTTGAAATTGTTTATGAAATTTTTAAATATTAAATTTTATTTTTAATAAATGTAGGAAAAGGTTTTTTGCAATTGCAAAATACATTTTTTAACTTATTTTATAAATTGAAATTATTTAAAATAAATTATTTTTATAAATTGAAATTTTTTAAAATTTCGTTTATTTTTTTTTCATGTATAAGGAAATTTATTTACTTTTTTGTAATATTTCCAAATGTTTTAAAAAGATTCGTAAAAGTGTATGTATATGGTTTTGTTTTTATTCAAATTAAAATTGTATTATCGCAAAATTTTTTCGAGTGTATAAAAAAGGGCTGATCCCCCGCCCAACATAACCTTCACCTTCAGACATCATTGTTGCTGACGCTTTGTAATTTAAATTAATTTTGTATTTTTAACAACATTATTTCAACTTCTCAACTGGTTGACTTGACTGGCTGGCTGGTTGGTTGGTTGGTTGGTTGGCTTACAAAATTGCTGCCCAGTCTAAGGTTACTCAGCTCAATTCATTTTGTGGTAATTTGAGCAGCTTCTCAAGTTCAAGTAGATATTTTTTCAGTGATTATTGAACGATTATTATTATGGACGATGGCCTGAGAAAAGTGAAAGAGCGAGAGCTTGTCGTGATAACACGTAGGCAACAAACAAGGCGCGCATGCGTGGTCGAAAGGCAAGTCGGCGACTCCTAGCAACACCCACTTGGCATTTTTTCTTTGGCCGGAATGGTTGGCTTGCACACTTTTATTTGGTGGCAGCTCTGCCAGGTTTTATGACCTCCTCAGCAGCAGCAGCAGTATAAGTAGAAGAAGACGAGAAATAAGAAAAGAAAAACAGTTTTTGGTACACGGTAACGCCTCTCTTAGGAGTCAGGTGCCTCAACTAAAGCTCGGATTTCGGTTTATGGCTAAGGCATGTTGTTGTCGTGTTTTTTTTATGGCCAACTTATAGATCCGAGTATCTTAGCGTGGAGTTTGTGTGTGTGTGTGTGTGCGGCTTAACCTATTTGGAGACTATGTTGAACAAGCCGCCATAAGTCTGGCTTTGAGTAGGCTTTGGAGTTGAGAAGTTTAGCAATCACTCTACATTAAAGCTAGAAGGCGGAAAAAAAATACAACTAAACATTACTTGTTAACGTTTCTTCATCTCTTGATGTGGTGTAACAGATTCCTGTTTCATTCATGGCTAAGTTAAGTTTTTAAAAATGCTTTTCATGTTAGATAAGAATCGACTGTTAGGAAATGCGGCACCCAATTGGCAGCGAGCTAGGTTAATATTGAACATTGATGAAAATATTTACAACTTTAACTTATACACGACTAAATAAAGTTTTTTAAATTCTTTAGCAGTGCAGAATTTATGGCCAAATATGGTTCATAGTTAACAGTGAGCACATGAGGCTCCCATCTGGCTGCAAACTAAGTTATTCGTTTTAAACGCCAATTCTCAGATGACATAAATTTTATTTCTGGAACTACGCTTCATATAAATAAGACAGCTGTTTAAAAGCTCTACAAAAGTGTTTCTATTCATATGAATCATTGTGACGAAAATAATTTTTATGTCTGCTGAGAATACGCCTTTATTTATAAAAAAAATGTCCAACTCTTACTTATTTTCGTTTAAGTATATTTTAATACTATACTTTCCTCTTTATGGCATTGTCAAACACGGTTTTTGGGTGACTGTAAGAAAATACGGCACCTATCGTCAGTAAACTAAACTATTTTGTAGTTTATAAAATCATTTTATACTCGTTCTAATCTACGTTTAAAAAAAAGTTGGCTATTTCTATTTTAAGTCAGATAAGCAACGCCAAAACATTATTTTTTTTTACAGTGAGAAAAAGCGGCACCCATTTTCTTGTGAATTTGTATAAATAAGTCTAGCTCCTATGGTTAAGAAAAGTATTAAAAATTCCATTTGATGACTAATAAATAACTCAAAATAAAGTTTGTATTTGACTGTAAGAAAATCTAGCACCCATCTGGCAGTGAGTTAGGTTATTGGCTTTAATTAAGAAAATATTTCAAGCTTTAGCTTAAACGCGGTTAAGAAAAGTCTTCATAATTTCTTTTCATGGCTGTAAAAAAATTTTTTTTTTTGCCGCTGTGAGCAAAATACGGCACCCAGCTGAGTCTTTTTCGTTAACGCTTAAAAATATTAAAAGAAAAGTCTTAAAAAATAACTTTTTAGGGCTGTTAAACATCGTTTAAAACTTTTATTTTATGTCGACTGTGAGCAAAAATGCACCCATCTGCCAGCAAAAATAAAAATAATTCCATCATGGTTAAGAAAAGCATTGATAATTCCTTTTCATGGCTGTAAACAATTTTTTTTTTGCCACTGTGAGCAAATAGGGCACCCAGATGAGTCTTTTTTATTAACGTTTAAAAATATTAAAAGAAAAGTTTTAGAAATAACTTTTTAGGGCTGTTTAGCATCGTCAAAAACTTTTATTTTATGTAGACTGTGAGCAAAAATGCACCCATCTGGCAGCAATGATAGAAATATTTCAATTTCAGTTTCCCAAGTAGTAAAAATTCTCATAAATTTTGCTTAGTTCCTTTGACATGATGATCCAGCTCCGAAATATGCCGCTTTTAATGCCTTAAATATTATGCCTTATTAACTTGTCGAAGATTGAAAAATTTCTCACGAAATTCCATGTCCTTGATTTAGGTCTTAAAAACCTTTTCACATACTTGAAATGCTTCTCGCAAAATGGCAATTAAAAAATTGTTATTTAGCACATTGAGTTTTTGTTTTTTTTACGGCACTTGAGCAATGGCACAACAGCAACCAGAAGAATGCAAGAGAAATAACAACAACAACAACAAAAAAACCTTTAAATACCATAATGAGAGTCATAAAAAATTTAATGTTAACACAGCAACAAAGAGCGGACACGTAATGCACATAAAGTCATTTGTATTTGTTAAACACATGTGAATAAACTTCAACATTTGCTGACGGTTGGCATAAAAACTTACATTTAAATGGAAATCTGGTTCGAAAGTAAATAAAACACGAATATGGCCGACAGCTCGCCCAATCAATCGCTCAAATTAGCACACCGGGCACAAAAAAACTAAAACCAAAACAAATAAACAAACCAACAGGCAAAGCTTATCAGCAGCCGTTGATCTTTCGGAGGTAGCTATGAAGGCGTTAACGGAGAGACGTGTGGTCCATGTTGAGTGGGTGAGTGACCCACCTACGTTCAATACTAATTAGCAACACTAATTGAAAAGCTCACGCGTCACTTGGACCAGTTAGGTAAACTTCAAACTTCCGAGTGAGACAGAGACCTTAATTAAGTCAAAATAAATAGTAAATCGCTTTGCGCAATCATTCTCTCTCTCTCAAGAGTTTTCTCTAACAATTACCTTTGCTGCTGCGCTGTGCCTTCTTCTCCTCCACTTTGGAATTTGGAGGTTTTTATTATATAAACCAATTAGCTGTTTGCATCAAAATGCATATTTTATGTATGCAACCCGAAAGTGTGGCAAAAGCCATAAACGAAATACTTGAAATGCTGCAGGCGCAAATGAAGCAATTAAATTCCACATAAAAAAACAAAAACAAAATATTTATGGTCAAAATTTATGTGAATTCACAGTTTAAGTTTCTCAAAATTAATTTTGTGTAACTTTTATGACTAATAAACCATTTAACCAAACAAATTTTTAATGCTTGGATGCCACTTTAACTGAATTTCGGGGATTTTTCAGAGATCTATGGGTTGTATGAGGTTGCGGGTTATCTTGAGGTTTACTCAATGTTACTCAAGTAATGCTTTTCCTATTCCGCCATTCCCGAACTTAATGTATTAGTTCAATGGGTCCCACGGGTTCGAAAAATCTATAGTTCCCTTGCGTGCCGAGTAATCCGAACTGTTATTTTTTATAGTGTTTCGAATTACTTTAAGTTTTGATTCAAAAACTGCCGTTTTCCATTGGTTTCAACTAAGAAACGTCTTTTTTTTACGTGTGGTAAAAAAAAGTTCCCTTAAAGTACTTCTTAAAAATTTGAAGAATATTTCAAATTTTTCTAAGCATATTGGAATAGGAATAGTATTGATTTTCAATCGGATCGATCTGAAATATTTTTTTTGCTAGGGTTACAGGTAGGAATAAAGTAATTTATACTTAGCTTTTACCTAAATAGTTTACATAAGATACTGCTACTTTCTCCGTTTAGGGCTTATTTCTTATCTCTTAGATAGCACTATTTGTCACCTTAACTAACAAATACGCATATAGCAGCTATCTAAATAGATGATGAGTAATTAATGCATTTTTCTATGGCTAGTTGGTGACTTAATTCTCCTTGCTGCCATTAGATTATTCGTAAGATTCGATTCTATTATGTCAGTAAGCTCTGATGTTTCTCAAATGATTTTTTTTTTGAACATTTGACAGAAGGTGCACTCTGCCAGCGTTCTAGATCGAATGGATTAGAATTTATACCGTTTTGTACTTAAAGTTTCAAGTATAATTCGTACTTGGTTGTACTTAAACTAAGTACGAATCAGTCTTAAGTTTCAAATTTTTCCAAAATGTTTCTAAAATTAGAAAAAATACCTTGAACCTCTTTTGGTTCGAACCCGTAAACCGGACCTCCGAAAAAATGATTAAGGTTTGCAGCCCTGCTAAAAATTATTATAAAAGTATTTGGAGATTGAAAAAATCTTACTTTAACCAAGTATTTTGTACTTGTATTAAGTATTTTCGTATTGACACCGTTTGTCAAAGTTCTCTGTTTTTTCTGAGTGTATAAATAGTAAGTAAGGCTTAAGCATTGTCTCGAGAGATCTTAAATGTTTTTAAATTCGATTCAATCATTAATTTTGCGAATGGTACCCAAAAATCAAACTGTGCTGTGTGCTCTGATATAAGCAAAATGCCATATTTGGTATTTTTTAGAAAAAGGTCACACTATCTTGTAAATGAAACACTAAATATTATACTATGGACACCGTTTGTACTTGATTTCAGTACAAAGTTCTCGGTTTTTTTTTGTGAGTGGGTGCTACAATTCTGGGATGATGTGAAAATAGAAGGCGACGCTATGATCAGCTTTGATATTCTCTATCGGACTGGCACTTGCTTAACCGAACCTTGTTATTATTTTATCATAGCACTAATTATGTTTGCCCCTTGGTATACAGATTACTTTGTTTTGTATAGAACCAATATTAAAAATGCGGTGGTGATGCGGTGTTTACAATATTAGATTGCGATCGTAGGCGGTGAAATGCGTTATTGAAATGCGGTATTTCTGGGAAAATCAGTATATGCGGTTGCGGTGTATTTGCGTTATGAATTAATTTAGTTATGCGGTATTTGTGGTAGTAGCTGATTGCGGTAAAGTGAGTATTTTGCGTATATAATAAATATTTTTCGACAATAATGCGGTTGCGATATATTTTGACTCTATCGAATTATAATACGAGGTATTACCCCAAGATAGCCCCAAAGTATGATGTTATGTACAGTGTACATTGTACACTATATTTCCCCGTAACGTTTTGTATTATCCTTACTTAGTAAGTTTGCCGGCTCGAGGTCAGGTAGTTGTGTTTGCTCACAACATATACCATTTATACTCACTCCATTACTATACTATTTTTGACTTCATCTTATCTGAAGCCTTTGCTATGATATGCTTTCGAAATCGTTATATTAATCGTGTGTTACTGTTTTTATAACGAGCCAAATGTTAGACGTTGATAAAAGGAAAACAACCTAGTATTTCAACCTAGAATCAAGCAAAAGTGTTAGCATAAGAACTTTTAAGTACAGTGCCTGCAAATCAAAAGCATTTCTCATCTTTTGGTGAAAATATTTTAATATAAACTAATTGACGTGCTCTGTACTATTTAGTAAATACACATATAAGTGTTATGTGAATAATAATGTGTTGCTGGAGTTCAGGTGGCGAAATTGACCAATGTGTGTGAAAAATTGAACAAGGTAAAGGCTTTTCTTAAAAGTCTATTATTGTGAAATAAAATTGTATCTTTAGGCAAGGTTAGATATATTTTTGTTTATTATTTGTAACAATTTGTTAAGGGCTACAACTGAACCCTGTACAACTGTACCCTGTACAATTCAAACCCTGTACAACTGTACCTTACTCAAGTATTGAGACCGTCCGCCGTGCGTTTTCCCCCAACAACAGATTACAATTTTATTTGTCACTATTTTTGACATCGGTAGTTTTCTTTTTTATCTGAAATTTCAGTGCAAAAGATTTTTTTGTAGGCATAAAATTCAATCTTAAAGTAACGCATAACGCATTATGCTTAAATTCGAAATTCTCAGCATTCGTCTGACAAAACGAGACTTGAGTCTAAGCATGCACATTAAAAAAGATATTTTGTGAAAGCAATTGTGAGCGATCACAACAACAACAAAATTTTCGCTGCTGCATGATGTTGTTGTTGTAAATTATTGCATTTAATGGCCAGAGTCTCTGCTTGCTGGTCAACGAAAATAGAACTCTCGTGAGTACTGTTGATAGCTTAAAACCAAAAACCAAACAGAAAGTTTAATGAAGAAGCTCATCATCTCATATGAAAGAGAGAGTGTAAGCCCGCACTAGTTCGTGAGCAAATTATCGTATGTTATTGTTGCTATTGGTACTATTTAAGTTTGATTTCTAACTTTCTTTACACTCTCGATGGAATTGCTGAACTTGGAAAAGACGTCGACAAGATGTTTTGTAATTATGAAAGGCGACTTCAATGTACATTTTTCTACAAATGATGTGAATGAATACAAGTCGGTATATTTTTAACATATTCTACTTGTTCTTGTTTCGGTACACACAAAAAAAAATGCCATCCTAAATATAAGTATGGTCGTGATTTTATTTAGACCGTTTTGTTCTTAAAATTTAAAGATTATTTTTTCTGTTTTTTTAAGGGAATTTGGTTTTAATCAATTTACAATTTAAAGACATAAGAATAGGGAAACAAAAATTTAAAAAAAATGTTCGATAAAAACGAACTTGAAATACGAATTTTGTTCTCAGTTGTAGAAATTTTGAACTTAGTCAGGATTTGAGAACGTTCGTACTTGAGTTTCCCCTGTTTAAAAACAAATTCTTTTTTCTGAGTGTACGTACCAGACCCGGAACCAAAATCAATAAACGATTCCATTTGTTTCCTTGATGATATTTTTTCAAACATCTTTTTAATAAAAATTCGCTTGGAATATTCGTTCGGCTTCAGATTTTCTGTGCCTTTTTTTAGTATTCCTCTAATGGTTTGATTCTTACTTTGGCGCTTCTCATTCAAAGATCTTTATGTCCATTTTGGCACACTCATGTTGTGCCTTAATGTGGCTAAGCCACTTTATGTGGCAGGTATTTAATTGCTTTTCTCATATGTACGTTTCACCATTTTTGTTGTTGTTGTTGTTAGCTCTTCTTCTATGGCTATTTCTATCCACACACACACTGACCCACTTGGCCAGTCAGCGGCTTATCTAAGAAAGAGAATCGATGATGAGCAGAAAGATGCTGGCGCCAGTTGGAGTTGAGAGCCCTGCAGGGCTTCCAAAAGTTGAAGTGGGAAAACTTTATTGATATGTGACACATAACGACTTTCCATTCGCCCACCTGAGAGATCATAACAGATAAAATATTGAAAAAAAAATTGGGAATGAGATTTCATTATGAGGGCCAACCTGTTCTTTAATTGGGTTAAAAAATGGTGCAAAACATGATTTATAGTTAAAATTCTGCCTGCTTTTTGGCCTGCTTTCAATTTCCCAGCTGATGTCAAATGAACCTGTCAAATTTTAACAAACATTCACTTTCTCTTTCTTCTTGGCTGGCCATGTGCATCCTGTGCCAAACCAAATTACAATTTACACACATGTAAAAGGGGGTGTCGGGAGGGCGGGTAGCAGCTCCCTCCCGGGGCAACTCGATTTGTCTGCGAAATCAGTAGGCAATAAGTCAAACGCCGACGCCAAAAGTTCACTTGGCGGTTTAGCTATTTTTGCGCTTCCGTTGCCTATCCGAGAGAGTCAGTCAGTCAGTCTGTCAGTCTGTCTATCATTTTGCCTTTCATTTTCGCCGCAGACAATTTGCCTGCGCCCTCTCAAAGAGACCGACGACGCCGTCGTCGTCGTCGCTCGTTCATTTGAATGCAATTTCTATTTGAATTTTCATTTTCATTCATAACTTCGGACTCATCCAGTGAGGGGGGCTTAAATTAAAGCTAAACTCTGGTTTAAGCCGTTGAAGCCGCTTATGCAATTCGCTTTGATTTGGTTGCGTTTTTGTGGCCATGAGGAAGTCGCTGCCTGATTATAGGGATATTTCGGTTTCTGTTTTTTTGCAAACTGTTGATTGTTAACTGAGATAGCCTAAATGTGCCAAAAATGGAGGTGAAACAGGCTAAAAACCATAAAGATCATAATCGTGAAATATTTGCTGAAATAACTTTCGTCTTTTTTAGGGGGCGGGAAATGCAGATTTATTTCTCGATATTTTTTTTTTTTGCATAATGACGCTCCATGGCATACTTTTCCCAATTTTTCCGGAATAACAAAAAGTATACAAAATAATGATGAAAAACTAATTAAGAAAACATTTCAGCGTACTGAAAAAGGTATATCAAAATGTTTCGAAATTTGGAAACGGATCTTAGTGATATATTTTTTTTTGTTATTCGTAAAAGCGTTCTTATACTCAGGAACTATGAGTATTATATGCTGTCAAACAGTTCTACAAAATTTGGTTAAATTCAGACGACTATATCCTATAGTTGCCATCGGACAGATTGGTCGGAAAATGATTTTTTATAAGAAAAACTTTTTAGATTGCCTTGATAGCGTTCTTAAACTCAAGAATTATGAATATTTTAAGCTTTCAAACAGTTCTACAAAATTTGGTTAAAATTGGATGACTATTCATAGGAATAATAATAAAAGCTATAGAGCTGACATAGGATCTATCGGTCGGAAAATAATTCTTAGTAAGACAAACTTTTTTGTTTCCATGATAGCGTTCTTAAACTTAAGAACTATGAATATTATATGCTGTCAAACAGTTCTACAAAATTTGGACAAAATCGGATGACTATATCCTATAGCTGTCCTAGGACCGATTGGTCGAAAAATGATTCTATGTAAGAAAAACTTTTTTGTTTTCCTTGATAGCTATCTTAAACTCTGGAGCTGTGAATATAATATGCTGTTAAACAGTTCTGCAAAATTTGGTCAAAATCGGATGACTAAATCCTATAGCTGCCATAGGATCTATCGGTCGGAAAATGGATCTTAGTAAGAAAAACTTTTTTGTTTTTCATGACAGCTTTCTTAAACTTAGGAATTATGAATTTTTTATCCTTTCAAACAGATCTACAAAATTTGGTCAAAATCAGAAACCTATATTCTACAGCTGCCATAGGACAGATCGGTCGCAAAATAATTCTTAGTAAGAACAACTTTTTTGTTTTCCTTGATAGCGTTCTTAAACTCAGGAATTATGAATATTATAAGCATTCAAAGTGTTCTGCAAAATTTGGTCAAAATCGGATTTCTATATCCTATATCTATAGGTCGGAAAATAATTTTTTGTAAGACAAACTTTTCAGTTTTTTTTTATAGCGTTCTTAAACTCAGGAATTATGAATATTACATGCTTTCAAACAGTTCTACAAAATTTGGTCAAAATCGGATGACTATATCCTATAGCTGACATAGGACCGATCGGTCGAAAAATGATTCTATGTAAGAAAAACTTTTTTGTTTTCCTTGATAGCGTTCTTAAACTCAGGAATTATGAATATTTTATGAGTTTAAACAGTTCTGCCAAATTTGGTCAAAATCGTATGACTATATCCTATAGCTGGCATAGGACCGATTGATCGAAAAATGATTCTATGTAAGAAAAACTTTTTTGTTTTCCTTGATAGCGTTCTTAAACTCAGAAATTATGAATATTATATGAGTTTAAACAGTTCTGCCAAATTTGGTCAAAATCGGATTACTATATCCTATAGCTGCCATAGGTCGGAAAATAATTTTTTGTAAGACAAACTTTTCTGTTTTTTTTTTTTATAGCGTTCTTAAACTCAGGAATTATGAATATTACATGCTTTCAAACAGTTCTACAAAATTTGGTCAAAATCGGATGACTATATCCTATAGCTGACATAGGAACGATCAGTCGGAAAATGGGTTTTACTTAAAAACTGTTTTGTTTTTGATGGAACTGGAAACCTAAGTTACCTTTCCACTTTTTTCCCCTTTTTTAAGTTCGAAAATGAAGCATATGATTAAACCTGTCTAAAACTCAATCCAAAGTACCGCAAATTTGTATATGAAATGTGCTACTCAAGTTTTTGAACAATATTTTCTTAGCTTACTTAGCCTGCCCACCAGCTGCACGTCCTCGACCTTTCAGTGTCCCCCCCCCTCTCTTATGTCTGCTGTCTGCTTTTGTATTTCTTTTAGATAACTATAAAAGCAGCCTACGCCTGCGCATTTCTTACTCTTTAGTCAGTCACTTGGACAGGCTGGCACACAATGCCTGACGATGACAGGCCTAGCCCCTATTTGCCTAAGCCATTAAACAGCAGCAGCAGCAACAACAGCAGCAGCAGCCCAGGTAGGCGTTACTCCTCTGGTCTCTGCTCCTCAGACAAACAATGGCATATCTGCTAGACTTCTCCAGTACATACATACATACATATATAACAAATGAGCGCATGTAATGAGTGCTTTTAGTCTAAGGGCCTTCAAAGTGGCAGCCCAAGTCAAAGTTGAAGCCAGTCAAAACTCCAGCTCCATGGGCACTGTTGAGGCGGGCGTGTCGCCATATGAGCGAAAGTGATTTCTGCCCGCCGGGCAAACTGTCTGGCTGGATGGCAAATCCTGCAATGAATAATTTAGTCATTTCATGCAACTGCAATGAAACATTTAAGCCGCAGGAGTTGAGTACGACCACCCAGGCTACGGCGACAGCGACGGCGGCGCCTTGGCGGCAAATTCATCACATGAATGTACCGCGTCCCATGGCGATACGCCCAGTGCATAGTGGGTTCCAATTAATTTGCAATTTTTATTCATATTTTTTATAAACAGATTTTCGCTTTTAAAAAAATTAGAAAAATTTGAAAATTTTGAAAAAATTGCTAAGCAGACTTACAATACAAAAATCAGCAACCTCCTGTCAAAGCCACGCAATTTGAAATTTAGAACCTTAGCTCTAATACGTGGGTTGCTGTTTAAGTTTCTGGCCTAGGTCACTTCTAGCCATTTTAGGACCAATTGGCCTTTTCCCAAAAAAAGTTTGGACTTCTATCGATTAAAGCTCCATACAACTGTTTCATGTGTGACCACGTTTGATATCGATTAACGATTAATCAAAAACTTACCTCGGCAGAAAAATGGAATTAACTCGTGAAAATTTTCGTGCAATCATTTTTCACAACTTTCGACGTGGATTATCACGACAAGAGTGCAACGATGAACTTAAATCTTTGTATGGCAATGAAGCACCATCCTATAGCACTGTGAAAAATTGGTTTAATGAATTCAATCGCGGGCGACGCTCGCTCGAAGACGAAGATCGTGAAGGTCGTCCAAAAACAGTCGTTGTGCCAGAAAACATTGATGACGTGCGTGAACTGATAATGCAAGATCGTCATGTGACATACCGTGAGAAAGAGGCATCCTTGGGCATTTCTTCCACCAGCATACATTCCAAATTGCATGAACACCTGGGCGTAAAAAAGGTTTGTTCTCGTTGACAATCGCTCAAAAAAAGGCTCGTGTGGATTGGTGCAAAGAAATTTTGAAAAAATATAATCGCGGTGTTTCAAAAGACGTTTATAAGATCGTCACAGGTGGCGAATCATGGATCTATGCTTATGAGCCCGAAACAAAACAGCAATCGACCGTGTGGGTCTTCGAAGACGAGCCAAATCCAACGAAAGTCGTTCGTAGAAGAAGCACTTCGAAGCAAATGGTCGCCTGTTTCTTCGGTAAAACTGGTCATGTGGCGACTGTTTCGCTTGAGCAACGTAGGACGGTCAATTCTGAGTGGTACACGACAATTTGTTTGCCTGAAGTCTTCGGAGAAATTCGAAAAACGAACAAGAGAAGACTGATCATTGTACACCGTGACAATGCGAGCTCTCACACATCAGCTCACACCAGCGCCTTTTTGACCGCCCAAAACGTCGAATTGATGGGTCTTCCTCCGTACAGCCCTGACTTGGCACCCAACGACTTCTTTTTATTCCCGCACATCAAGGGAAAAATGCGTGGTCAACGATTTTCGTCGCCAGAAGATGCTGTTGAAGAGTTAAAAAACCATGTTTTGGAGGTGACTCAATCGGAGTGGATAAAGTGCTTCGACAATTGGTTTGAGCGCATGCAAAAGTGTATAAATCTTGCTGGAGAATACTTTGAAAAACAATAAAACCATTTTTGATCATAAATATTCGCGTTTTCATTATAAGGCCAGAAATATATATAGCAACCTACGTATGCTTCATATAAATAAAACAGCTTTTCAGAAGCACTCAGCTATAAGAGCTTTTCAAAAGTGTTTCTATTCATATTCATGTTATCTGGAAAGCGGCCTTTACAACTAACAGTGTTCTGTTAATTGGTTTCTGTTAGACAGATCAGTGCTGTAATGGCAACATTTTTAAAAATTGATCTACAAATTTTAACAGCTACAAGCTTGACTCTTTTTTTTTGTATTAAAGTCCTTAATTTGAACAATAAAATAGGGTAAAAAATGGTTTAATTAAATTTCAAATTTCCACTCTTTATCAAACACTTTTTTACCAGCGTGCGCCGCTTGTGGCCAAATCGCTGTGTGAATGGCTTGACGAACTGCAGCAGTCGCAGTCGTCGCAGTGGGCTCCGGTCTCTTTGACCATTATGCTGACCAATTAGTCATTTGGCACTGCTTTTTTTTGTTGTTTTTTTTTGCCAAGTCATCCACTATTCCAGGGTTTGGCCAACAACAAACAACCAACCCCCCAACCATATAATTTGTTTGTCAATTAAGAGCAGCCGGCAACATGCTGAAACTTTCGCAACATGTTGCCAATCTGAATCTGAATGAAAGCGAGTCTGGGGGCTCTTGGGGTCGCATTCGCGCATTCGTATTCTGGCTCTCAATGCGGAAATCAGCGACAGCTGCTGGTTGGTGCTTCTTTTGTGGTTCTGCCTTGTCAACGCTAATGGTGATATGCAAAACACAAGAAAAAGAAAAAAAAAGGAAAAATAATGAGCCGCGTCTGTGGCTGGCGGCACTTTCTACCGCCTGTCCAAAAATAAAAAGCCATGTTGCAGTTGTATATTTTGTTTTTTGCTTTTTTTTTGGTCACAAATCCTAAAATGGCAAGCTGCGACATGTGCGACCGACTTAGCTGGAGATGGGCAAATAAATCTCAAATATATATAAATTTTATTTGCCTTTCCCAATTTGGTGAGGTGGCTCGTACGTTCGGTTAGGCTTCAATTTAATGGGTCAGGCGGTCGGCGGGGGAAATAGAAAACGGGCGCCAAAATTGATTTTCATATTCGCCTGATTTTGATCATTCAATTAAAATATTTCACAGCCAGACGACGCCAGTGGGAATTGATTGATCAAAAAGAGCAGCAGTAGTAAAAATGCAAGTGCTCCTCCTCTGCCCCTCTCCTCACTGCACATGTGCAGCACTTGGCACTTCCTCATGGAATTCGTTCGCCGTTGTGCATTGGAATGCGAAATTAATGAACAGAGGGAGGAGTATGACACAGACCCGACGGCGGCTCCACTGCTGACAGTGATTAATGTGGCATATTGGGATGAAGAACTTCCCCAACCCAAAGACAAAGAACAACAAAAAAATCACGGTCAAGTCGTGTCTTCTGTTTGCTTAACACTTTTTTCTGCTCTTTGGGTGGCTTATTAAAAAGCGAAAGAAGTTGGCACTTGGGAACAATACGAAAGTAGCTTAAGTCCACAAATGAAATGAAATGGAATGTTAAAAGGGTTACAAAGATATAAAGCAGAAGTCCATTAAAGTGAGTCAAAAGGTACTTAAAAATAAAAAAAAAAAAAAAAAAAAAAGTAAAAGCCGCTGGGAATCAAGGCAAGTTAATCCACTTACACTTGAAATGAGCAAGAGACAAAGGGAGCAATAGTGTCAAGAGCTTCTAGCTTATGATATGTAATCGCTAGAGGTGGAAATTTAATTTAAGAATATTTTTTAAATACTTGAGTCTGTCTTTATTAATTAAAAAGTTAAGTAAAAAAGATACTTTAAAATATGATATATGACTAAACGTACACCTTTTGTTACTTCTTCTCATATCAAACTACAGGATACAATTCCTCAACTGTTCGAATCGTTCAACTCTGCTCAATCTAATTCTATATTAACGTTTCCTCCTTTTTTTTCAGAAGCAGTCAACTGAGTCCTTTGCTATTTTAATTTATTTATAAATGATATTTCGAATGCATTTTTCTTATCTGATCCCGTGCCACCTCTTTTCCTGCACAGAAACTTAAATTCTCTTAATGAGCGATGCCTGATCAACACTTTTCCCACTCAACAATGTCAAGTGTAAATACTTAACATTTCATCGAAATATGCCTTATCTTTATGACTATGTGATTAATGATAAGTCTCTCTCTATAAAGTTGACGACTTGGGGCATTAAATTTGTTGCCCAAGTTATGCGTCAATAGTCATATATCTGTCATGGCAAACAAAGCTATGGGAGTTCTTGTCTTTATCAAAAGATGGTCTTTGGAATTTAATGACCCTCCCTATATCAGCAAACAACTGTACATCCCTCTAATCAGGCCTATTCTTGAGTATGCAGCATGTGGAGACCAGACTTCACACTAGCAAAAATATCATTAAAGGAAAAGCAAAATTGGTTTACTATAAAATGAGTTTATGGTGGCTTAAAACTCTTAAGGCATAACTAGGGATATTAATCGCGATATTTGATGAAATAAAGAAACATTCAACATAGAACTATTCCTTAACGATACCTATCAAGTGTATTTTAAATAATATCGGAGTTTTTTTTTAATCTTGCCCTGAGTTTGCTCAAATCGATCACCTTATAAATTTTTGGTGCGAAATATCATTTATATAATAAATCTATAGTTTATTTTGTTGTTAAGGGCCTCATTTCAGATGGCATAAAAATTTATTTCGGCACTTTGCTTCATATAAATAAGGCAGCTTTTCGAAAGCATTCAGCTTTCAGAGCTTTTTAAAAGTTTTTCTATTCATATGAAGCATTGCGCCAAAATATGTTTTATTTCATCTGAAAAGAGGACTTTAAAGCTTAGTACTCAGACTCGGGTGAGATAAATTTCTAGTGTGACCCTTTTGCAGCAAAATAACACCGTTCAGCAACAAAATACCTTTTGTTGACAATACAATTTAGTTATAAATGTTTTTTTAAATAAATAGAAAAATGCAGTCATATTTGGATAAAATAAGGCAATGCGAATAATGGATCCAAATTTTGCCAAACGACCATTTTTGGCACTGACATTGTTGCGTATAGCGGGATTTATTTTTTGATTTGCTTCAGCAAACTTCATAAAGTTTTCTTAGTAGAGGAGAAATTAAGGGGAATCCTTTTAGAGCTATTAAACGAAAGGTATATAAATACATTTAAATCTCTCGCCCACTGAAAAAACTTCATGAAGTTTGCTTTATCACGTAAATCCCGTCTTAGTCGCACAAGGTGACAACCCCATGAGCGTTCAAATTTAGTTTATCTGAAACCTGACCCAGCGTTGAGACTAGTCGGGCATTTCCGAAAGCATTTCGACACCCTTTTTGTTGTATGGAGTTGATACCCATCGGAATCGATTTAGCTTGTTGTGAGTAACTTGCTTCAACCTTAAAGGTTGGTTCTGAGATATTAAAAACAAGTTTAAAGCCTACCTAAATACATGACTCTGAAAATGCTCTAAAAATATTCTCAGAGCTCTTTCTTAAAGACCTTACTTAGCTGCTGATAAAGCTCTCTGAGAATAAGCTGATTAATTCTCAAAAGAGTCAAAAAAAAAATGTCTCAAATAGTCCAGAGATCTATAAAACAAGTTTCAACACAACAAACACCAATTTGAGAACTTCACGACGGACTAAGGGCCGTTTACACATCTGCATTTTTTTTTTAAATCTAGGTGGATATTAATATATTATACTTTTTTACCATTTTACGAACGAATTTTCTCAGTTTGTTCGTCAATTAAGAACGGATGGTATTCTTTTTAGAACGTAGGCTTATTTCAAGAATGAAAAATATCAGAACGGATTAGATAAAAGTAAGAAATTTGTGTTGCCTTTTAAAAAGCCATATTTTTCGGAGCGTAAGGTCTTTCAGCGATAGTGCATTGGGGAAGATACAAATATAACTAAAAGAAGCTTCCAAAAAGGGCGTTATGTTCCAGCAAGCCGATATAAGTCTCTGCTTCGTCCTTTTCCAGTGCTACACTAAATGCCCTCATGAAAATAAGCTAGAAAACATGATAGTAGAGTTGCCACCTTTGAATAAAATCTTATCTCCCACAATGTTGATGTTAGGGTATTTGAACCTTCTCGATATATATTTTAATCATCATTACTTATCGATCCATCATTCATCGATTCCTGATCAGAAGAAAGATAGTTCAGTTATAAGCAAATCAAATCAAATCAAATAATTACGTGATGGGCAGCACTTACACATTTTGTGTGAGCTCACACTTAAAAGTTTTCAGTTACGTACAATCTTCGACAGGTACAGAGTATATTACAGTAGAGCTTTACCGACTTCTTACTTGTTTATTATTGTAAACAAACCACAGCTGACATAACAGAGTGACCGTTTAATTTTTAGTGACTTTTTACTGCTGCCTGATCCCCCTACATTTTCAAAGAGCGTTCAGTGAATTATGAAACTACAGTTCTAACTGGAGAATCAATCCAGAACCCGAAACGAAAACGTATAGCAAAAATAACCGATTAAAATTTAAAACCAGAACTGGAACCGGAATCAAAATTTTCATTTTATTAGTAACGCTATTAGAGAAGAAAAGTCCGAAAAGAATAACTGGAAACAAACCGATTTGAATATTATTTGATATTCCCTTTAAGTAAGTTATTTGTGCGCTTCCACGCTAAAATTCTTTCGTTTCCGGGGTAAAGTTTTTAATGCTTAATTTCACTAATTTAACGCAACGTGCATTTGTGTACATATTTAAAGTATTTTTAAATTTTACTGGTGTACTGAAATTTAAATGAAGGTACCAATACGGAAGCGAATACCCTAATAAAACATTTTATCAGAAACGGAACCGAAATACGATTTGGTTTAAGTTTCTAATATAAATCTTAACCTTAAGAATGTTATTTCCTAGGGTTACATTTTTGTACTAATATTTTTATTTATTTTTTGATTTTCTTGCAGGTAAGCCCTTTTAATCTGAAACTTTGGAAAAAGGAAACTTATTAAGAATTACAGTGAGTTTTTGATCGAATTTCCTGTTCCTACTCCTTTGCTCTGAGTGTATCATCTTAGGACACACTCAACAAAACTCTTAAGAACTTAATAAGAAAATCTGTTTTTTAAATGAAGAACGATCGTTCCAAGAGTCTTATGTCTGTTTTAAAAAAAAATTAATGTTAATGTGACGCATCATAACCTGAGTAGGGTATGGGAATTAAATTTCAGAGACCTGTGAACAGACACAAACAGACATTTCGTTCGTTTGTCTTTTGTTTTAGTGCAGAAATATTTGGTAATAAGCAGAAATTCAAAACAGCAGACAAATCGCTGAAGAGCGGCTAAAGCAAAAAAGTATCGCATTACCATTTGCCCAGGGTTTAAGGCTTGGGTTACCCATTTACTTGCTCTTATACAACCCGAAATGGTTTGCTGGGCCTCGCACACACACACACACACTCACATGTGTTTCCGCATGGGCATTTTGCATATGGTCAGTGGCCAGTGGCCACTTATAATTTGTTTCATTAGGCAGCGTGAAATCGCCTTTCCAAATGGCACGCGGTGTTCATAATTTTTCATCATTTGCGTGGGCCGAGTGCCTGGCATTTACTTGCAGTTGTTTTTTCTTTTCGCCGACCGACTGACTTCCTTACAGCTGGCTACGCCCACCCACCATCGGGCATCGCCGTCGCCATCATCCAGCACATTGCGAGTGGCGCTACAGTTAATTGGCTAGCGCCATTTTTTCAATTAAATTCGCATCGAGATTGCAAATCAAATCGATTCCAAAGCGCATTTAACGCTTGTCACATTACTTAGAGCCAAACTGTTTGCAGCGGCCCGGGTGGGTTATGCAAGTTTCCCAAACTTCAAGATCTCTGCATGCGGCGCATGCGTGGCCCGCATCCTCTGCACAGCTGAAAAACGGTAGCTCCATGCATTTGCGGTTTCCATGCTTGGCTGAGGCATAATTACACTTTTACTTTATGGTTTGGTTTCTACTTTGGCACAGTTCCTTCTGGTCAGTGGCTACCGTTTTGTGTGTGTATTTGTGTGTGTGGGTTCCATATGTGGAGCGCCATAATCATTTGTTTTGGTTCCCTGGGCTAATGGACATGTGCTTGGTCACGAAATGTCAGCCAGGCTAGACGCATTTCATTTTATTTCAGTTAAAGAATCTACATGGGTTACACTCAAAAAAATTATACTCCTACTTGTATTTGTATAAGCAAAAAAAGAAGAAAGTTGAAGATTAGATATAAGGAAGGTAAAAAAAAGAAGACAAAAAATATGGATTAAAAGTAATTGTAAAAGACTAAAATAAGAAAAGATTTCTGAAAAAGAAATTTAAGTAGAGGAACAAAAGAAGAAAAATACAGAAATATAAAAACTTATCGAAAAGAAGGAAAAATTGACAGCCAAAATGTTATACGAAAGTATAATAAAAAGTAAAGTAATGCAGAGTGCATCAGTTAAGTGCCCCGACTACTAAATACTCTGTACCCTAGATTTTGCGTGTTTTTGTTTATACATTCTTAGATACACACATCTTAGTTGGCCGTAAAGCTGACGTGGTCGCTGCCTTTCCTCCGCCATCCAAAGCATGAAAATTGATTTTTGCATAACTTCCGTGTTTTTTACCCGATCTTCTTTAAATTTTACAAATCGATAGATATTATGCCTAAGTAAATCAATGTACAATATATAAGTGAGTTTAACCAGACTGACTGACTGATTGAGGACCGACGCACAGCCTAAACCATTAAAGATACGAAGCTGAATTGTTCACAGTAGTTTTAGTTTCGTTTTAGCGGGGTTTTGAAAAATTCTGTCTGGATATGTGAAAAATTCTTTAAAAGCTGTTGTATGAAACTTTTTTGCTTATCATCCGATCAGATTCAAATTCATTTTCAATGATCCAAACAAAAATTTAACAGAAACTGCATATCATATTCCACTCATACCGCTTGAAAGCTCATTTTGAAAGCTCACATACTTTAAAAGTTTGGAAAGTCCACCCCAGAGTCGGAAAACTGTTGTATAGAACTCTTATGTTTTTTATCCGATCACCTCCAAACTCATTTTTAAAGGTCTACATAACCAAATAATAACAACGTGACTCACATTTTGAAAAATACAGAAAATCGGCAAAAATTCTTTGCTAAAATTTTTGATTTTTTGATTTAAATTAATATTTCATTTTTGGACAAATTGGTGGGTCAATTTTATTTTCTAACTCATTTTACAGTTGTTGTACTTTTGTTGTTTGTAGAGATTTGAAAATATGTTTGGAGCTGATTGAATAAAAGAAGAACTGGTAGCATACAACAGTTTTCTGACCATTTTCCGACTTGGCAGGCGGATTTTCAATAATTTAAAATATCATGCAAGAAAAATGATTGTATATGGGAATTTCCACCGAAAGGTCCACCAAGACCGGAAATTTAAAAGATTTTCAAAATTTTCTTCTAATTTGCATTATCGCATATTGCGATGTCCCGTGCGACACTATAAAGCAACATTTGTTATCTGTGCGTCAAAAGTATATGCAGAAAACTTATCCAATATTGAGTACAAATATAGATTTTTAATACAATTCAAATAAAAACGAGAAGGCAAAGCTAACTTCGACTGTGCCGAAGTTTTAATACACTTGAAAAACTTTACTCCAACTGATTTAACTGGAAAAATATATATAGGATATAGATATCAGATATTTAAAATTTTTAAATCATTGATAATAAAAATTTGATACCAAAAAAAAAAACTTTTCTTAGTAAAACACATTTTCCGACCGATCGGTCCTATGGCAGCTATATGCTATAGTCATCCGATTTTGATAATTTTTTTCAAAATTATGTGAAAGCATATAAAACAAATATATACCTAGATTGGGGACGCTACGATAAAAAACAAAAAAGTTTTTCTCACTAGAAGTAGTTTTTTGACCGTCCGTTTATATGGCAGCTATAAGCTATAGTCATCCGATTTTGATAAATTTTTTCGGAATTATGTGGAAACATATAAAACAAATATTTACTACGATTGAAGACGCTACGATGGAAATCAAAAAAGTTTTTCTCACAAAGACTTATTTTTCGACCGATCGTTCCTATGGCAGCTATATGCTATAGTGATCCGATTTTGATACATTTTTCCAGAATTATGTGGAAGCATATAAAACTAACATATACCAAGATTAGTGACGCTACGATTGAAAACAAAAAAGTTTTTCTAACTAGAACTTGTTCTTAGACCGATCGTTCCTATGGCAGCTATATGATATAGTCATCCGATCCGGCCGGTTCCGACTTATTAGTTGCGTGCAGTAAAAAGAAGACTCTGTGCAAAATTTCAGCTCGATAGCTTTAAAACTGAGGGACTAGTTTGCGTAGAAACAGACAGACGGACAGACAGACGGACAGACGGACGGACGGACAGACGGAATTGAACTCAGCTCGTCGTCCTGATCAAGAATATATATAGTTTATGTGGTCGGAAATGAATATTTCTATGCGTTACAAACTTCTGGGCAAAATTAATATACACTTTTCAAGTGTATAAAAAGCCTTGCTGTAAAATGAGAAGATTTGTGATCTTGTTACTTATATAAAGTTGGTCCCGTGCGACATCGTAAGTGCGAAACTTAAAATTTTTGACAGAAATACATTTTTTTTAAGTCATAGATTTTTATTATTTATATCTTTGTTCTTTTTTTTATTATTTATATTTCAATGAGCAAAAACGGCGGCGAAAAAAATTAACGTAGAGAGCTGCAAACGGTGGATAGAAAAGTTCAAGGACAATCCAATATTTTTTTTTAATTTTTGTTTTTTTCTTATTATGTAAAATAAATACATTGAAATCTTCTGTTGACTTAAAAACATTTTTAATAAGCTTATTTATATATAATTTCGTCAAAAGAGCAGGTAAAATAGCATAATTATTATGATGGAATAAAATGTCCCGTGCGAAAGTTTTTAAAATTTAATTTAAATAAAAGTATAAGGTTTCTTTGGGTAAAATCAATACCATTTTTAAGTGACTTCAATGTATAATATTCAAAAATTTTACAGATTGCAATATTGCATTAGGATTTGCTGAAATCGGCTTGTCAATTGTTGGTCGCGAAAGCCACTTCTGTTTTTGTCCCGTACGAATGACTTGGTTTTTTTGCAATTATCTTGAAAAGTTTTTTTCAATTTTTAATTGACCAAAATCCATCTTTGCACGAATTAAAGAGCCAATTAAGAGCCATAAGTTAAGCCTTCTGTCTGTATACAATAAATAACTAAACCTTTTTCTAAAAAGAATCGATGGCTTGGGCTCTGATAAAAAGATTTTATTATCAAAGGTTCGAGAGACTCAAATAATCCTAATCAAAAGCAAAGAATAAAACAAACAAAAAGTTTAATATTTCGACTTATCTACCATTAAACTGATGGTTCAGTCTTAAGCTTTAATTTACTACCTAGAATTCATATTTTCTATCTAGACTTCTACTCATATCCCTAAGCCCTGTCTTTACCATCTTCCCTTTGCCTCCAATGCATCTTTTTCCTTTGAGCTTTAATGCCCACTTCAACCTTAAGAAAGCTGACATCCCTGAATGCCTCTCCAAGCTCTGTATAGCAGCTGCACAACACTTGAATGCCACTCAGTCGCGTGTCTTATTTATGATGATGACCTTTGCTGGTTATGCCCAGACGGGTTTTTAATTATTTAGCATGCTAAACACCTCAATTAAACAGATTGCTGAGCCCGTGCGTGTCAAAAATGATATGGCAATCCACCCCAATGAATGCACACACACACACCTCAAAAGGGTGTCTTGTTGCTTTGTCCTAGTGCACGAGTGCGCCAATTTGGTGGCACGCCTAAAAGCAAGCAACAGTTTTTTGCATCCTTCATCCCCCATCAATAAATCCCCTCCCCCTACATCTATTTGAGTTGAATAAACTCTGTGTGATACTATGGAACTTAATGAAGTCCAACACTTTCACCACTTGCCGTCACTTGAAGTGAATGCTCACGATTACCCTAGTTTGAAATTGTATTGCATTTTTTGGAGAAGGGAACCAACCAGCCACCCTTGAGACGCATTAGTGCAGCTGCTGCCAGATGCTCGCACAAGTGCACTGGCGCTCGCCCACGCGCATGCTCTCTTTCCCTTTCTCTTAATCTCTCACACACACACTCTCTCTCTCTCTCTCTCTCAGCTCTCTGGACTGTTACATTTTGAGTTTCGCTTTTGGGTTTTGTTTCGACAGTTTTGTGCCTCACGTTGACCGGTAAACATCGACCATAACTTTTTTATTATTCTCTAAATAAATTTTTCCCGCTGCTCGTTGTCCATTTTTGGAGAGAGAAACGCTGTGCAGCGATGCATTTCCAATTTTTTTTGTTAATTTTTTTTTTTGACTAGTTAGTTTTCGCTTCCGTTGTGCACCAATTGCTTGGCCGCGCCCTCTCCCCCGCTCAATGTTTACAGTGTTTGGCAACAAACCCCTGAAAAATGAGGTCAATGCATTTCCCATAGTCTATGATAACAAACAAAAGTGCTTCACAAAGTTAAGTTCAAAGTTAAGTGGACTTAATAAATAAAAGATTCTCCACTTGAGCTCGAACCATAAGATACACTTGAAGCAGATGGCTTATCAGTGCCACTTAAACTATTGAGAGACAAACAAGAGAGAGAGAGAGAGTGAGGTAAGTGAATTTTGCAGTTCATTGCACTCGGTAACCCAATTTAAAGCCACCACCCGCATGCTTTTACAGCATAAATCTATAACAAAATCAATCCCTGAATCCCCCACAACGGATTAACATAACATAACAACGACAAGAAATCGTTTTAAATTAATAAACAAAACTCTGGCGGCTGTTGCATATATGTGACCAAAAGGGAATGCCTCAAGTGGGTGGGGGGAAGGGGAAGTAATGTGATATTGAGAACAAGTACAGGGTGCGTCTGCTACAGAAAGACAGAGAGACACTTTGACAGCATAAAACCAAACCGCATACAAATGTCTACAATTTCACAATTGTCAAGCCTCATACATGTCACATAGATCAGATTGAGTTATATATACATAAATATATAAATATTTGATTGGTTTGTCCTTTACTGATATCGCAAACTGTTAATTGAGTGCTTCATTTTATGACATTTAAGATGTGAGTGCTCTAAATTGGGTCAACGTTTTTGCAAATCAAATAAGGCCGCTTGAAAGGCATTAACATTAGATAACGAATTATCTAGCGGGAGAAACTTGGAAGCTACATTTACATAGATTAGAACTTGAGCTAGACAGTTGGTCGCTTATTTGTCTAGAGGGGTGTTCCCAATATAGACTTTCTGCTATGAAATCTGTTATTTTATTTATTTAAATAATATTTTTTTAATTAAATTAATGAAATTTGTTGTTGAAGATGCCAAAATTTTAAGCCTAGCTACAATTTTTTTTAGTGATGTAAAAAATCTTTAATTTTGGTACGAAAGATATTTTGAAAGGGGCTAAATTCAATTTCATAGTAACGCATAACGCTCACTCATTTATATCTCAGCATTCGTCTGGCTAAACGTGGCTTGAGACTTAGGGTCGTTTTCTCATCTTCATGGTTTTCATATCTAGGTGCTTTTTGAGTAAAGCTTTAAAATATTTCAGCCGTTTTCTCATCTTCATGGTTTTCATATCTAGGTGGTTTTTGAGTAAACTTATGTTGCATACTTTTAAGCAGCTTTAAACTATTTCAGGCCTGTTTCCGTTTGCGATTTCCAATAATTTATGCGGAATCGGAATTGGTAAATGTTCCCGCTTTCAAAAACCGATCGTCTTATTCGGCGAATAACTTCAAATTTCGTTTTTTGATAATAAGAACCTTCACCTATTCCGATCGATCGGATTCGGAAACAAGAACAGACCTGATTTATGCTGGAGTCTACAACCATCCGCGTATGATTTTAAATGCGACTTAATAGTAGACAGCATTCATTTTCTTAAAAATCAGCTAAATTTTAAAACCATGAAGATGAGAAAATGGCCCTTAGTATGCTTACTACAACAGAACTTTCGTGAGAGCAATTGATTGTTGTTCTCTTTTGTTTACAATCACAACAACAAAATTTTTACACTGCAGCATGAATTTGTTGTTGTAAATTATTGCTTTAATGAAAAACTGTGCTCTCGCGATAATAGTTGAGAGGTTAATACCAGAAACAAAATCAAACGACATCCTCATAAATAAGAGGGGGTGTAAAGCCGCATTAGCTCGTGAACAAATTACCGCATATTTTGGTTGTTGCACTTTTTCTGATCCCAACCAGTTAAGACATTCCTGACATGAGAATTCAGTTGCTGATCTACAGTTTGTTGTACAAAGACTACTAAAGATAAGGGCGGGACCCTTTTAAATCGGCTGTATAGTAGACCAGCCTTCATTGTGGTATTGTTGGCTTATTCTTGATATTTTGAATTATATAAGATCTTCAGAAGTGACTTAAGTAATTTTCTGAACGGAAACATTTTCTAACAGAGCAAGTACCTCTCAAGGATCGGTTTGAGGTACCTATCTGAATCTGAATCCAACGCGCTCTGCGGAGTTCAGTTCTGGACCGGTTTGCACACTTGGGAAAAACTATCCACGATTTAAGTATTGTAACAATAAATTTTCTACTTAAAGCATATTTAAAATATTCTTGACTCTACAACATTTCTTTAATTTTTTAATCCTAATATAAGGCAAGGAAATCTAAATAAAGTCTAAATAAAATCTAAAGTCTATAAATTACTATGTTTATACACACATGATAAACGCCCTTAAAAGTATGCAATATTTATTTGCTTTAATAGTTACCTATGAACGAATCGCATATGATACACTCAGAAAAAAATCAAGAATTTCGTACTTAATCAGAGGAAATTCAAGTACAAACGATCTCAAAAGCTGACTAAGCTCGGAATTTCCAAATCCGAGAACAACATTTTTATTTTAAGTTCGCTTTTTTAATCTCAAGTCCTTTTAATTTTAAATTAAATCAATTCTATGGCATTAGTAATATTCAAAATATTATGTTTTAAAAATGGAATACAAATTTATGCGTGATTTAAGAAGAACCGAAAAAAATATCTTTATATTTTAAAAATAAAACGGTCTATATTCAATCACGGACATACTTAAATTTAGAATGACATGTTTTTCTGGGTGTGTCGTCATACATTATTTCCACTGTGCATTTGTTCATATTGTCGGAGCAGTTCTATGTTTTCAATATAAATTAAGGTGTTAAGGCAAATATAAACGAAAAATGTTCTTCAATTATTCATGGGCATAGCATACTTTCTAGGGCATTTATCATTATAAATTTTGTGTCTATAAACGAGGTAAATATTGTGCTAGATTTGTGCACAAAAAATAAGGAGTTTCGGCTTGGAGTACTTATATAAACTGTAATAGGTAATATGTACAAAATGGAAATGCCACCCATATATTCAATCGTCGATAAACGTTGCACAAAGCAAATCCAACTTGAATTCCAGCAAAATGATTTAAATTTTAGCAGTACCGTTACATACAATTCATTTGCAACTCCGTTCCGCTAATGATTCTGATTAAGTGCTCTCATACCTAGATTTCCATACCTGGGTAACCAATTTTGTGGCCGAACATTTTATTGCGGTTTATTCCCAAAGTACACAAATTTTCCCAGCCCATTTTATTTGAATGGAATTCCCATAGGCAGGCAAGCATTCCTTATATTTGGGTGAAAAACAGAAGTTTTGATTATGGTTGCTTTCATTTCATGCTTTTTACCAATTACTACAGGGTGAACAAAGTTTGTTTTTTATCGACTGTGAGCAAAAGCGGCACCCATTGGGACGAAAAGCCATTTAAAAAAAAAAAACATTTCAATGTTTTTAATGTAAATAGCTTGTCATTTGACATTCAAAACAATACAGCATGAAGGCTAACTAGATTATCATGTCTCATGCGTCGAACAATGCGAGCTCAGCCTTAGCCAGTTTTTGAGATCGCTTGTACCTAAATTTTCCTTGTTTAAATACGGAACTCTTGATTTTTTTCTGAGTGCACTGATTCATTTCGGAAAAGACAACGGTTCGGTTTACAAACACATTTTAGCGGTTCAGCTCACTTCAGAGGCAGTTTGCATCCTGGTTTAAGGGATTTACAAGCCTAGGCAAGGTAACATCTGGTTTATTAAGACTTGGAAATTGGCCAAAGAATATCTTTCTTGATTTAAAAGTTTTCCAGACTAGATTTCATAAAACAATCATTCTAGAATTTTATAATTAAAAATGTTTATTAATTTTATTATTATAATAAATATATGTAAAAATATTTATATTTTATTCTCTCAGTGTAAGATTCTAAATGTTTTGAAGTTAATTCCATTCTGCACCAAAAACTTTTCGTGTCTGCACCTGCCTTGACCAAAATCGTGCTAAGTTTTTTTAGATGGCATGGGGGGAGGAGGAGGGTGTGGCTGTCAACTAATGACTAAATTTCACATGCCGCAGCACACCAAAATGTTGGATATGTTGTTGTTGTTGTTTTTTAGGAAGCAAATGTTAATTTAATTTAATCACGTTTTAAACGTGGCGCACCAACGGCGACAACATTTGTCAGTTCAAAGGTTAAGTGAGTGCGCCAAAAGTGGCCGCAATTTGGCTGGAGGATACACACCCCAAAAAAAACTAAAAAAAACCACAACGGAAGGCGGGGCGTATCAACAAACGCATCAGCCACATTTGTGCCTGTTGTTGCAGGTTGCAGGTTGAATTTCGTCGCTTGTGGCATAAACGCCAATTATGTGCAACATGCATGTCTGTGAGCTAGAGTCAGAGCCAAAGCGTGGCATGTTTGGCAATTTTTCATTTCCTGCTTTTAGCTATAGGAGTGGGAGGCAAAGCCGGAGGAAAGTGAGCCTGGCAGATGCAAGTGCAGCGATAAGGCGCCAAATGTGCAGCCTAGCCAACAACTAGCCAGCCAGCCAGCCAGCCTTGGTCACATTTAGAATGACAGCAGCCCGGGAGTTCGGAGTCTGTGTACAAGTTGGAGCCAACGCCATTGTCATTTTTCATGGACTCTGCGGCATGCAAATTGCCGTAAATTGAATTTGTCTGATTACGTTTGCGCCCAGGCCGCAGCGCGAGGTAATCGATTCGCGAGTCTGGGGCCTCCTCCTAGCTTCAATATTTATTTACAGAAATGAAAAATTGTGGTCCCAGCTGAGATAAATGAAGGCAATTGCATGGCATTTCAATGATGGCAATGGGAAAAAACAAAATATTTCTTATAACATAAGAATCCAGAAGAAGGCTTGAGGGAAGGCCTTCAAGTGATTCAATAATTTACACCCCCATAAATCTAGTTTCAAGTGCCTAAATATCTTCCTGTCTTTTTTTATTTCTGTATCCAGCGGATGTTTATCATCTGTCTCAAACAACAAACCAGATATCATTTTACTCATATTTCTGCGAATTTATTTTCACACGCTGCCCCTTCACGTAAATGACTCATAACCGAAACTGACCAATCCTGCCTCATTTTAATGATCTGGTGGGGGAGAGAGCCTGCAACAGAATTCAAACAAAGCTCTCCAGCTCCAGTTCGTTCTGATTCAACAATGTGTAAACAGGAAACATATGCAGAGGGCGAACAAACTGCGCTTTTCCTTTCACGAAATGCGAAATAAATTTCGCTATCGTCGCTACCAAATCGCCAGGCGAAATGAAGTTGTAAGCTGTGGCGTTACGTGGCCAAAAATAAATCGAAACGCCATAAATTTCACAAAAACGCGCGCAACAATTAGAAACCAAGCAAAACGGCCAACCAGCGACAACTTGGACTTCGACTTCGACTTCGGTCTCTTGCAAACGTTTGCGCATGCTCGCGCGCCGATAATTTCTTGTTATCGACGCGCCATGATCACGTAAATTATGTCCAAAACTGAAAATAAAATCACTAGCCAAACGACGAACGCGTATTGGAATTCAAGCGATATGCATTTTGGCTCTTTTCGGTTGTTGTTGATTAATTTTTGTGCGTTTGGCAACAGCGAAAAACTTTTAAAGCGTCATTTTGTGTGTTGCTGTTGGCGATTAAGTAAAATCAATTTTCATAGCTTGGAGTTTTTTTTTCTTAATTAATTGCCGTTGGGTCTTTGGTCTATGAACTATAAATGGGAAATCGTTGTCTATTGGTAAAGAAATGAGAAGAAAGCAAAAATATTTCTTGTTAAGTTACATGTGACGCATGATGCGTTGTTGAAAGAATTGAAAGATAAAATAATTAATTCAGCTTGAGCCCTTAATGATAAAGTTTGACGCAAGAGTATGAATTTTATTCTATTTTATTGTATTAGTAACAAGTGGCGTCTGAGTTAAGCGAAAACTACAAATCGCTTTCGACCCAAAAATGTTACAAATCGTATGGGAATTTGTAGAATACCTGGCATTATAAATAAATATGTATTCGATATCAGCTTGCAGAATAATTAGTTTAAGTTACATGTGACGCATGATGCTGAATATGCCAAAAGTGTTGAATAAAACCGTAAAGTCGAAGACAAACTGTTTCCTAAATAAGTTGTGAGAACTAAAAGTGTCTTAGTAGTTACATGTGACGCATGAAGCTAAATTTTCAGGCATTTAGAGCTGAGTTCCCCAGCCATAGCCCCTGGATAGTTACGTGTGACGCATGATGCATTATGCAGAATATGCAAAAATTGTTGACGAAAACGTATACTATGTTATGTTAGTTCTAAATACGTTGTATAAGATTACAGAGCCCTTTTAGTTACGTGTGAAGCATGATGCTTGATGCTGAATATGCCAAAATTGTTGAAAGAAACGTATAATATGTGATGTTAGTTCTAAATACATTGTATGAGATTTCAGAGCCCTTTTAGTTACGTGAGACGCATGATGCATGATGCTGAATATACCAAAATTGTTGAAGGAAACGTATAATATGTTATGTTAGTTCTAAATACGTTGTATGAGATTTCAGAGCCCTTTTAGTTACGTGTGACGCATGATGCAAGACAAACTGTTTCCTAAATATGTTGTGCAAGCTTACAATGTCTTAATAGTCATCATGCCAAATTTGCAGGCTTTTAGGGCTAGAAAGAAAATATAGTAACAATAGCAAAAGTTACAACATTTTTCGTATTAGCTTACGTAGATCTAATAGTTACATATGATGCTTGATAATACATTTTTTTTGAAATTTTATTAATAACAAGTGAAGTCAATGCAATGTAGAAAATATTCGTAGAAGTAGTAAGCCGACAAATGATTAAAAATATGTGGTGTAAGTTTTATAAATCCTTTTAGTTACGTGTGACGCATGATGCATTGTGATGCATATGCCCAATTTGTTGAAGGAAACGTATACTTTGATATGTTAGTTATAAATACGTTGTATGAAATTACAGAGCCCTTTTAGTTACGTGTGACGAATGATGCATGATGCTGAATATGCCAAATTTGTTAAAGGAAACGAATAATATGTTTTTTTTTTCTACATACCTTGCATGAGATTTCAGAGCCCCTATAGTTACGTGTGACGCATGATGCATGATGCTAAATATGCCAAAATTGTTAGAAGTAAATATAGTATAATATGTTATGTTAGTTCTAAATACTTTGTATAAGATTACAGAGCCCTTTTAGTTACGGGTGACGCATGATGCATGATGCTGAATATGCCAAATTTGTTGAAGGAAACTTATACTATGATACTATGTTATGTTAGTGCTAAATACGTTGTATGAGTTTATAGGGCCCTTTTGGTTAGGTGTGACGCATGATGCATGATGCTAAATAGGCCAAATTTGATGAAGAAAACGTTTACTATGTTATGTTAGTGCTAAATAGGTTGTATGAGTTTATAGAACCCTTTTGGTTACGGGTGACGCATGATGCATGATACTGAATATGCCAAATTTGTTGAAGGAAACTTTTACTATGTTATGTTAGTGCTAAATACGTTGTATGAGTATATAGAGCCCTTTTGGTTACGTGTGACGCATGATGCATGATGCTGAATTTTCCAAATTTGCTGAAGAAAATGTTATGTTAGTTCTAAATACGTTGTATGAGATTACAGAGCCCTTTTAGTTACGTGTGACGCATGATGCATGATGTTGAATATGCCAAATTGGTTGAAGGAAACTTATACTATGCTATGTTAGTTCTAAATACGTTGTATGCGATTACAGAGCCCTTTCAGTTACGTGTGACGCATGCATCATGATGCTGAATATGCCAAAATTGTTGAAGAAAACGTATAATAAATACGTAATACGTAAATACGTTGTAAGAGATTAACCCCTCAACAATTTTTGCCTATTCAACATTATGAATTATCTGAAATGTTATTAGTTAAAACAGATGTCTGAGTTTTGTGGAATTATTGGTGAGGTAGTTTGCAGTAGAAAGCTAAGGAAAAAATATTTTTAAATCCTTTAATTTACGTGTAAAGCTAAATTGATAAACATAAATTGTAGAAGGGGACATACAAATTACCAAATTACCAAATTACTACAATATTATGTGTTACGCGTTATGCGTGACGTGTAACGCAGTTCCCTGAATTGACTTGAAATAAAGCTCAGCTCATAATAGTAAAATTCCTGAAACTGATTTGCTTTTGATTTTGTAGATCAGTTCTTTAAAACAAATAAAGTGACGTTTTTTGATTATGTAGAAACGAGCAGCTAACCAGCTGTGGATCATTTACCCCCCCCCTCCAAAACAGAAACCATATGGTTCTTATTGTATTTTGGCAAATCAGACTGTAGACTATACTTAGCCTGCAGCAACAGCCGCAGCCCACAAGCTTGGCATAATAATAACCCTGAAAGTTTAGTGACTTCCGTTGCAAAGGCTTGAACAGAAAACCGGCAGCCGCAACAGAGAATGCCAAACAGCTCCATGATCCCGGTTAGGGCGATAAGCATCACTCTTTCTCCCTCTCTCTCTCTTTCTGGACACCTATACACCTACAGTGCTGTGCACGTAGGTGGCGCTAGCTGATGTTTATGTAGAGAAGAGGAGGCGTTCGTTAAGGAAATGTTTCTGTTCCTTTTATTTTTCTTGTTGCTGGTGTGTCGTCTGCAATTTGTTGTACTTGTAGTTGTTGTTGTTGTACCTGCTGCTGGTAAAGTGCAAACTGCCATGTGAAGTGTTAACAACCGTTGCTACGGTTTTAGCCGGCCAAGAACGGTGTTCAACTTCAACTGAAATGTTGCAATGACATGACAGTTGCAACACCAACAGCAGCAACAGCAGCAGCAGCATCTGCAAAGAGGATTCTGTGTGAGTAAGTGTGCCTGTATTTATCTTAATTAGGCGTTGGCCCAGCAAAAATGTATGAATCACTGGAGAAGGGCTAGTGAAGGCGCTAAAAATAGTTAAGCAATTGCAGAAAGAATAAGGTTTTTATGACTGTCTGAACCCTACAACTGTATGTGGCGAGAAACATATGAATACACTCCGAGAAAAACTTGACACTGTTTGTCAGAACAAAAAAAAGAAAAGGAAAGAAATGTAAGGAATAATAAGAATAATTTAAGCCACATGTCACACTTTTTTGAGTACCACAAACTTAGCTGAATGACTTGCTTTGACATTGAATCACATTCAATGTGAAATGACAAATAACCAAAACGACTGAGTATGAATGAATGTGCAAACCCGAATGATTGAGAGGAGTCATCTTTAGAGAACCGAAAAAATATATTTTTATGGGAAAAGGAAGCAAATGAAATCTAAATAAATGCTAACAAAAATGAGCCATATTTATTAACAATATTTCAATAATCTCATCTTATTTAACAAATTTGTCAGAGGCTTCAGTTAAGCCATTTAACCTGAGATTATGCTATGTTACGCGTGATGCCTCAGAAAAATATATTATAAATGAATGCGGGGTGAATTAGATTTAAAAATAAATACTTTGTTTGAACTTGAAGAGCCTTGTAGTTACGCCTGATGCGTGATGCATGACAATAAATGGCGTTATGTCTAATTGTTACGCGTGATGCGTGTTGACCGAGAAAACAATATTATATCTGAATGCGGGGTGAAATGATAAAATAAATACTTTGTTTGAACTTCAAGAGCCTGATGCGTGATGCATGACAATAAATGGCATTACGTCTAATTGTTACGCGTGATGCCTGAGAAAAAATATGATAACTGAATGCGGTGTGAATTAAATAGAAAAACGAGAAGGCAAAGCTAACTTCGACTGTGACGAAGTTTTAATACACTTGAAAACGTTTACTCCAACTGATTTAACCGGTAAAATATGTATAGGATATAGATATCAAATATTTAAAAATTTTGAAATCATTGATAAGAAAGATTTGATACCATAAAAAAAACTTTTCTTAGTAAACCACATTTTCCGACCGATCGGTCCTATGGCAGCTATATGCTATAGTCATCCGATTTTGATAAATTTTTTCCAAATTGTGTAAAAGCATATAAAACTAATATATACCAAGATTAGGGACGTTACGATAGAAAACAAAAAAGTTTTCCTCACTAGAACTAGTTTTTAGACCGACCGTTTATATGGCAGCTATATGCTATAGTCTTCCGATTTTGATAAATTTTTCCAGGATTACGCGGAAGCATATAAAACTAATACAAACCATGATTGGTGAAGCTACGATGGAAAACTAAAAAGTTTTTCTCACTAGAACTAGTTTTTCGACGACCTTATATGACAGCTATATGATATAGTCATCCGATTTTGATAAATTTTTCCAGAATTATGTGGAAGCATATAAAACTAACATATACCAAGATTAGTGTCGCTACGATGAAAAACAAAAAAGTTTTTCTAACTAGAACTAGTTCTTAGACCGATCGTTCCTATGGCAGCTATATGATATAGTGATCCGATTTTGATAAATTTTTCCAGAATTATGTGGATACATATAAAACTAACATATACCAAGATAAGTGACGCTACGATGGAAAACAAAAAAGTTTTTCTCACAAAAACATATTTTCCGACCGATCGTTCCTATGGCAGCTATATGATATAGTCATCCGATCCGGCCGGTTCCGACATATTAGTTGCGTGCAGTAAAAAGAAGGCTCTGTGCAAAATTTCAGCTCGATAGCTTTAAAACTGAGGGACTAGTTCGCGTAGAAACAGACAGACAGACAGACGGACAGACGGACAGACGGACAGACGGACAGACGGACGGACGGACAGACGGAATTGAACTCGGCTCGTCGTCCTGATCAAGAATATATATAGTTTATGTGGTCGGAAATGAATATTTCTATGCGTTACAAACTTCTGGGCAAAATTAATATACACTTTTCAAGTGTATAATAAATACTTTGTTTAAACTTCAAGAGTCTTGAAAGTTACGCGTGATGCATGACAATAGTTAGCGTTACGTCGCATTGTTACGTCTTATGCAAAATGCTTGATAATTTATAAAATAAATGCTACACTCAAAAAAAAAATACCAATGGCAGTATTCTAGTATGATCAGGATTGAATTTATACGGTTTTGAACTTAAAATTCCAAGTTTATTTTGTTCTTGGGAGTACTTAAATTAAATATGAAGTCCAAAAATTACCGTTATTTTTATAAAAAATGAGAACAAACATTCTTTTATTAAGAATAGGTCGTAAAGTAAGCCGAAAAATCCAAGAAAACGCATTCCCAATTCAAGTAAAAAATTTCTTAGATTAAGCTAGGTACTCAGACACGAATAACATTCTCGCTGCCTATCTAATTACATGGCTCTTAGAATGCGCTCTTCGAATTTTCTCAAAGCATTCTAAGAGGCTGTACTCAGACGGATGCGCTCGCTAGCATGGGGCTGCCAGATCGTTTTTCAAAAACAGCTGATACATTCTCGTAGGGGGGTCGTCGAATTATGAAACATTTTTGATAATTCGAAGAGATACCTCTTAGAATTGAGCACACAATTTGAAAAAATGGATTCAAAGAAGACCAAAAGGCAAAACAAAAACAATTTGGAGAACTTTGCGGAGCATGAAGAACGTGCGCTGATCAAATTATTATTTGTAATTTATTTGTAATTATTTTGTAAACAAACAACAGCTGACAAAACCAGAGTGACCATTTCGGATTCAGTGACTGTTTACAGCCTTTTTGCTGAGGCTTAGTCACCCTACATTCTAAGAGGCCGCTCTTCGAATTATGAAACAATTCTAGCAGCGACAATGTTATTCGTATCTGAGTACCTAGCTTTAAGTACAAAATAATCTTAACCTGAATCCTCCTAGTGTGACCATTTGATCAACACGCAAAAACGCACAAAAATGCAAAAATGGTAATTTTACGTCAATTAATTCGGGCATATTCAGGTTAAAAGTATGCAATGGAATAATCCAAATATTTCAACACAAATCTGTCCTTAAAATTCCCAACTGGTTCTAACCTCTTTAGTTATAAAGTAATGGTAGTATTCTGATCTGCAGTTATACCCTCTTGAACTTTGCTTAGCTCAAGGCAATAAGGTCTTTGCAGCCATATTTAATACGAGCACAAATTCAAAAGAGTTTAGGAATTTAATCCAAGAACATTGTGTACTTATTTCAAGAATGTTTATGAGGAATAATTTAGAATTTATTTAACTTTAAGGAAAAATATTTTGTTATTATTTTAAGTACGAAAATTCTTGTTTTAAGAGTTAAACGGGATTTACTTAATTCTTTTTCAACCTAAAAGTATGATCAAAAATATCTTAATGTACTAATTTATGTTTCCGAATTTAATCTATCGGAATTGGTATAGTTTCTTATTTTCATAAAACGGTTAGAGAATTTGGTTAGTTAATTTTGCCAGCAAGACAGCCGAATAAAGATAAATGGAATTATAAAGTTATTCGCCCAATAACACAATCAATTTTTGGACATGGAAACTTTAACCAATTTCGATTCCGCATGTTTTGATTGAAATTGAAAACGAAAACAGGCCCGAATATATCTCGGAGCGGTCTAAAATCAATTAGATAGGAGGATTGAAAGTATTCTGGGAATTAATAACAAGGCTGACAATTTTAAGAACTTAATTGAAATGGAATTCCTCTCAATTTTCGCAACTTATTTTTCTTACATTAAGTGGAAACCATGAGATTAAGCTTCTACCTAAAAAGAAGGAGTTTTATTCCTCCTTAGAAGGAGTTTCATTTCTTTTACTTTCAAGATCAACTAATTGCATAACATTTGCATAAGCCAGCTCATTAAGCTTACAGCCAGATCAGTCTAGGGTCAGCACAAGAATAGCTGAAATCTGTGCTGGTGTCAAGCATATCATGTACTTTTTTTTTCTGTATACTTCCTGCATAGTTCATGTTTAGCGACCCACAAAACGCTATCCAGAAGAAAGCTTTGTGGCCTGTCAACGTGTTTGAGCATTTGCCATAAATCAAATGCCACATAAAGAACCCCAAATTCTATACAGCCAGTTCATGCCAATGCCGCCTCAATTTGTATGTGGCGGCGGGCTGGTAGAGCTGCAGCGAGCCCAAAGAATGGGCGAAAGAATGTCGCAATCAAAATTTCAACATCATGTTTGCCCCCACCGAGACGAAGCAGGAGGAGGAATGCGCCCAGCATTTTGCGCCCACGGAACTATATTTAGATGCATGTGGATTGTGGAGCTGCAGACGAAACCATTTCTTCTTTGTTGAAATATGTTTTCTAATTGAGGCAAATTATTGAGAGATCTTCAGATTGCGGGACCCATTATAATGATGAGCAATTTGTGGGGGCCATGTGCCATATATCCCTACACTCGATTTGAGTAAATATAAATGTATTAAATTACCATAAATTAATCTGATGATGCTCAGGCACTTAATTAGAAAGCCAGACAATGGATGGAAAGGGGACAACTCAAACTTGACCCAAAATGAAAAAGAAAGAAACAACTTACTTCAATGTGTGTTTGATAGGAAAATTGTACGCAATCTGCTTCTATATATATATATATATATATATTCCTCCCTCATTCTGTTTGCGGATGCTCAATTGAAAATGATGAATGTGTCGCGTGTTTTAATTTGTATGCCAATTGCGTATAAAGAAAATACATAAGTATTTTACTTATATTCGATTGAGATTTTGCCTCTGGCTCTATGGCACATAAAATTAATCATCTAATTAATCGAAGTCAAAGGTCTCTGAAATATGCGGCGCATCATCCTGCTGCAGGCCACATTCTGCGCATGTGCAACCAATTATTAATTGCATACGAATTATGCTTGTTGTTGCGGCCACATTCCTCTGGCCGATCTGAGTCAGCAATTTCAAAAACCTGGCGCCGTCATCGTCGTCGTCGTCGTCGTCAGAGGCGTCAACGGCGTGTGCCTGTCCATGTGTGGGTGGATATGCCATTGACTATTAGCCAAGAAGACGAGAGAACGTTACTCTGCACTAAAATACAGGGTCCTCTGCCTTTTTTAAGGTTTATACTTGATTTTTCTTTAAAAACAGATAGATCAAAGAAATAAAATTTATTAAAAGGCAAAATTGGTAGGATGACTCAACAACAATAAATGAATGACAAGAGTTATCAAGAATAACTTTGAACGATGTGGGAAGCTGGAAAAATTGCAAATATACAAAAGCAGACAGGAAGACAGGCTCAAAAGGGATTTCAGAACTAGAACAATTGGTCTATTCAAGCTGTACGACTCTAGGCAGACTCTTCCAGGGCTGTTTAGAGAACTTCTTTGGTCTGATATATGATAATAGCCATATATATGATAACACCAGGCTTCAAAATTTCACCTTTTCCTGTTTATAGAGGGAATGATTAAGATTCTAGATGATTTTTCATGTGTTCAGCTTTCTGTTTCGAAAAATTATCCATCACTTTAGGATGTATGATAATATATGCCTCAAGTTGCCTAAATATCAATTTTGACCATTTTAGGACATGTATTCTAGGAAACTAAGACATTTTTTGCCTTTTTTCAGAACCGGTGCGGCATGATTATTATTATGACGCCTTTACTAGAGGCAAGATACGCGAAATAAAAATGTCTTGAAGCACGATACACGCACACAATTTGTAGAGCGTTTTGCGTCACTCACGGTTCATGCACGATTAAAGTAGGGCTCACGAATGATCACGCTCAATTTTGAGTGTTGAGAGCCATTTCCACAATTGATCACTTTATTTTACACATTATTTCTTTAACTTCTTCGATTCACCTATTTATAACTTTAATTTACATTTATAAGTTTTCATTTTACATATTTCTGGTCAAATTTTCTTCATTCGTGAAATTGCTGTCTTTGTTTAATTAAAGTGTAACCGTACCAGTTGATCAGATAAATGCCAAATAACTCGCTTTTTAACTTTTAGTAAATGCGCGAGAGTGAGAGCGACAACGTTTGTACGTATAAGTGTGTGTGTCTAAGAGTTGTATAAATTCAGCAAGCAATATGAGCGTTTTATGATATTTTTCTGACACTTGTTGACAATTATGAGCATTCATCGTAATAATTTGTCCAAAAAAGAGTCCGGAAAGAGCGATTTTTTCTATGAAATCGGTCGCACTTAGTGTGGATGATTTCTGAGTCCAATCTGACTCTTTTCTGAATTTGATATAAGTGCTTTTACCCTCGCAATGAAGCATTGAAAACCCTCAGAAAAGGCACTTCAAAATTGCCTTTTTAGGCACTTGAATCGCCTCCTGAAAGGTTCTTTTCAGACGTTTATTGGAGTGCACATTTATTTGCAAAATGTGCAATAAATAATAGACTAAAAAATTATTTTTTCTCTTAAATGGATTAACAAAATCACAGCCAAATCAGTTTAAGAAATACTATTCTTAAACAATAGTTAAAGCTACAAAATTTCGTTAATGCTGCTTGACTTATATTCACGAAGAATAACTCTAATACGCACGTCATTTCTCACGATCACGTTGTGACACGTTTAAATTCCCGTCACGCGCACACCTCTAGCCTGTACCAAACCGGTAACCGGACTTCGATAGAAATAATCACGAGAACCCGAACTGAACCCTTTTTTATTAACAATGGGGTTCGGTTCTAAATGTAAATTTGCAAGCACTGAATCTACTTTTGCACTTTGATGTTAAAAAAATACTTCATAATTATAAAGTGAGTTTAATCGTCTCGAGGTCATGCCAGTTAAGTTTCCATCACTTTGAACAACTTTTACCAACACCAAAAAGCGAGCAGGTTCCTCCTACACCGCTGTTTCGGAAGTCTCTCAACTTACTCTTATATGTTAATTGGACACTTTTTCCAGTCCGTAACAAAAGACTGCACAAAATTAACACAACCTTAAGCAAGTGTATAAATATCGCTACTGAAACCGTATTTCTGGGTATTATTTTGTTTGTGAGGAGATGCAATGTCAATATACAGAGGAAAGTGACACGTTTTTAAATTTGTTTAACCGAGACTTATTTTGAATACTTTAATAATTATTCCTCTCACTATATGCCAGTAGAAAAAGTGCTGTCCCATTCTTAGAAAAAATAAATATGTCCAGCAGTTCTCAGAAATTTTGTATGTACGTATACGGCCACACTATATGTTAGAGATGAGACTTATTGAGTAAAATAACATCAGAAATCATTGTACAATGTATGAATCAAGCTTAAATAATAACATGAATGAATGAATAAATATTAAAAATAATTATAATGTATCTCAAAAAGTTTAAAAGAATTATAAACAACGAATTTGAAATGAATTTTTTCTTAGATTGATAAATATCGAATTAAGTTTGATCTTACAAATTTTTGTCCAGGATTTTTCATGCTTTCAGTACCGAATTCTTTCAGAGCCTTCTCCAGGGAATACTTTGGAATTTTGGATGGGGATTTTCAGAAAAAAAAATTTTTCGAACTTTTTCCACACTTTTAAGGGCATTTCGGATTCACCATTAACTACCGTCAACTTTCATTCTGGCCTTTCCTTGGCAACATTGTCGCGCCCCCTTTTTTGTTTTATTTATTTTTTTCCACTTTTTCTTCTTCTATTTTTGCGGCGTTGCTTATTAAATTACAAAACAACGGCCCACACATAAATAAACTCAAACTCTCTTCCTTCGGCCTGCAAACATTAGATGATAGTCATAGGAGGAAATGCCTATGCATTTCTTTCCGCCCCTCCTACCACCTATCCCTTGGCTTTATGAAAAATTCCTAGCGTTTGGCGTCTATAATTAAGCGTGAAATGTTGCTGGCGTTACGCCGCATTCCTTGAGCCAACTTGAGCCCTTTGGCTATATGACCAAACCGAGAGCCCAAAGAAGAACAAGAACCAAAGCCCAAGTCAAGCCAAGACGCAGGCAGCAGTCACTTTTATGGACTCTCCTTGCCATGTTGCTGCTGCTGCTGGTCTGTGGTGTGTGCTTGTGTTTTTGCAGCAGCATTCTTATTAATTGCAAGTGTCCGCACTTACTTTGCCACATGTTGCAATTAGAATCTTGGAGCTGAGGCTCTGGGGCGCTGCAGCTGAGGCCTTTATATTGTTGACGGAAGTCAATTCAAATTAAGAGCCCCGCGGGGCTCTTAAGGTACACAAACGGTTGAATAAACTCTTAGGAACATGTTGCCAAAGGTTGGCAACGTTTGCATACACAAAATTGATTTCTCATGTTTGTTGCGCCCGGGCCTTTAACTTAGTTTTCGGGAAGCGAAACCATGGCAATGTGCTGTGGGTAATTAAAATAAATTGCCTGTCCGTGTTGATAGAATTTGCACTAGGAGCTGAACTGAGCGTCAAATTAAAGCGCTAAATTGTTGCTCGCCTTTTCCTGTCTCTCATCACGATCCTCGGCCTGCCTGCTTGCCACTCCAGGACCGAGTCCATAGTCTTGAGCATAATTTGATTAGTTTTGCCCACTGTGGCTGACCTGCTTTTTATGGCATCTCCGCTGGTGGTCTGGCCAGACACTTAGACGTTCAAGTCGTTGGCCCCAAACGCGTTCTTCCACTCCAGCTTTGGCATATTTTCGCTGGAAAATCTTTTGTGAACCACTTTGTGTGCATTCGTGGCCAGAGCATTGACCATTAATTGAAGGCTTTCAATAGCGTTGACATTGGATCTAGCCAAACCATCCCAAACTTGGACATGTGGTCCATTGCCTGGGGGCAGCAAAAACAAACTGTGGCCAGTTAAGGCTAGGCCGGCTCACCACATTCCATCTGAAGATGCGGCCTTGCTAAATAGGGGCAGATCTAGTTGAGGCATTCATTTGAACAGTGTAGCTATTTTACTTATTTGGTGGGCTAAGCTCAAATTGGCTGACTTACTAATTTTCTCTCTCTCTCTCTGTCTCTTTACAGGTAAGAGCATTCTACAATCTGAAGGCTACAAGACGTTTCCGTTTTCGACCAACTTGGTTTTTATTCAATAACATTTCAAGAACCATTTATAATTAACTTAAATAGAGTTTGGACCGTTTTCTCATCTTTATGGTTTTCAAATCTAGGTGCTTTTTGGACAACATTGAGTTGCCTACTTGTAGGCCGCTTTTAAAATCGCTTTCGGGACGTAAGTTGGCACAAATATAGACAATTGATACTGTCTAAAAAATTAGGCCGTTTTCTCATCTACATGGTTTTCAAATCAAGGTAGATTTTAGGAAAATGTGTGTTGCCTACTTTTAGGGCGCTTTTAAAAGCACACCCGGGTCGTAGAATACACAAATATAGACAATTAAAAACTGTCTAAATATTAGACCGTTTTCTCATCTACATGGTTTTCAAATCTAGGGGCTTGTTTAGGAAAATGTATGTTGCCTACTTTTAGGCCGCTTTTAAAATCCTATCCGGGTCGTCGTAGACACAAATACAGACAATTGAAAACTGTCTAAAAATTAGGACGTTTTCTCATCTTCATGGTTCTCAAATCTGATGCTTTTTAGGAAATGTGTGTTGCCTACTTTTAGGCCGCTTTAAAAATCACTGTCGGGTCGTAAGTAGGCACAGATATAGTCAATTAAAACTGTCTAAAAATTAGGACGTTTTCTCATCTTCATGGTTTTCAAATCTAGGATTTTAGGAAATTTTAGGAAAATGTGTGTTGCCTTTTAAAATCACATCCGGGTCGTAGTAGACGCAAATATAGACAATTTAAAACTGTCTAAAAGTAGGTCGTTTTCTCATCTTCATGGTTTTCAAATCTAGGTGCTTTTTAGGAAAATGTGTGTTGCCTTTTAAAATCACATTCGGGTAGTAGTAGACGCAAATATAGACAATTAAAAACTGTCTAAAAGTAGGTCGTTTTCTCATCTTCATGGTTTTCAAATCTAGGTGTTATTTTAGGAAAATGTGTTTTGCCTACTTTTAGGCTGTTTTTAAAATCACATCCGGGTCGTCGTAGACACAAATATAGACAATTAAGAACTGTCTAATAATTAGACCCTTTTCTCATCTTCATGGTTTTCAAATCTAGCTGCTTTTTAGGAAAATGTGTGTTGCCGTTTTCTCATCTTCATGGTTTTCAAATCTAGGTGAAAATGTGTGTTGCATACTTTTAGGCCGCTTTTAAAATCACATCCGGGTCGTAGTAGACGCAAATATAGACAATTAAAAACTGTCTGATAATAACAAAAAATAAGACCCTAGCTTTTTTACTGAGCTTTTTTGATACGTTTTGTTTAGATTTTTTTTTTTACTATTTATATATTCATACTTTTCGAAGGTATTATCTAGTTGTTAATCTATTGGTCATCGGTTTGTAGTTAATGCTAAGAAATATTTCGATCGAGTTTTTCTCAACGTGATTTTGTTTTCCTAAAATCTGTAAAGGTTGAACTGATAAATAAATTGTTTTTTCTTCTGTCTACGATAGCACTCACGGAAAAGACATTGGTAGCGAATAACTGAGCATTGATAAGTACTACTTGTTTTTAGATTTTTATTTTTCTTCGTTTTTGCCTTTCTTAATTTTTTCTGTGATTCGGCTTCGATTGACTCTTACATTGACAAAGTAAAAAATTTTTTTAATGAACACGTAATAGTTTGACCCCTTTTTCCACTACACTCACTTCGTCTCACACGCCTCCTAAGGATGTAGATATTTATTCAACTTAGATTTAGAAATCCTTTTTCCTTTGAGGAATCATAAAAATACCGACAAAAAAGTATTATTTTTTTTTTTCGCATTCAAAATACCATTAAATTATTTCATGGTCTTTTCTAAATGGTAATTAGACCCTTTTCTCATCTTCATGGTTTTCAAATCTAGCTGCTTTTTAGGAAAATGTGTGTTGCCCACTTTTAGGCCGCTTTTAAAATATCTGTGCTTGTGCTTACAACGATTTGCGTATGTTTTTGACCGCGTCCCAAAAGTAGGCAATAAAAACCATGAAGATGAGAAAACGTCCCTTAATTCTTTGTAGTACTTTGAGTCTATCCGAAACGCAAAAGATCATTAAAGTAGCTTTATTTTTGGAAGTACTACGAAGATTTTAGTATCGATTATTTCGATCCAAAATGAAGAAAAATGTTTCTGTTTCTTGTTAATTTTATTTTTAATTCAGAAAAACAATTAAGTCGATTCTCGTATGTCTTAATTCGAGGACTTTTTTTGGGTACAGCGACCAAAAGCGTTTATCAAAATTATTTGTCCATAAATAAGAACTTTTTAAAATTGTGTTGCCTGCTTTTAGGCTGCGCTTAAAATATCCGCGTATGAAAATCCATGAAGATGAGAAAACGTCCCTTAATTCTTTGTAATACTTTGAGTCGAAACTCTATTCATTACTCATTACCAGACTCATCAAAATCTTTGGAAATTGCATATTATTTTGCTCTGAAAAAATTCCTACGATTTTCTGCCTTCTCAGCTCTTACCTGTATCCCTGACCTTTGGTAACTCTGTCAACAAAACTGATTGACTTGTCATAAAGTTAACAAGAATTCCTACTTTCTGCTTATACAGACAACTCGTAATGTTAACACAGATCTGCTTGCACCACAGACAGACTCAATATTTATGGAGCTCATTAGCAGCGACGCTGCCCGCCCCGTTAACAAGAAGTCAATATTGAAGTGAAGCAAAGACACCTTAAGACAATCTTGGCCTTCAAGAAGTGACTGACTGATACTGATTAAGTGTGTGTGTGCGCCTCTGACTCTGGGTTAGCAGTGTCGCCCACGTACTGCGAGTTGAACTTATGCAACAAATCCCTGCTGCTTGCTCCACATTAATCAATCAAAATTGTAAAAACTTTGACAGACATTTCCTGCCTTTAAAGCGCTCTCGCTTTTCGGCTGATGCGTATTTGATATGAGAAAATTGATTTCGAAAGCGAAAAACCTCAGAAACCGCATAAAAAAAATGTTGACTTGTCCGCACAGATTAGCGTTCGACTTGGAGACTGGTCGTTGCCTGCCACTTTCCATATCGGCTAATTAAATGTGACGACGACAACTTTATCGCGCCGAACAATGCCTGCTGCTGCTGCTTAAATTTCACCTCAGCCCTTGAACTGGTCATGGCCATGTCTGGGACCAACTGTTTGCCATATTTGGCACCGCCAAAGCCAAATGGGCATTGGCCTAGGTCGGGGTCTGGACCAAGGCGAAATTTGTTTTGCAAATTTTTCGTAGCTATTTTTAGTAAAACATTTTTCACACATGATAAATGGGAAAGGGGGGAGGGTTGAAAGAAAATGCCAGAGACACGCAGTTCGTCATGGCAAAATGCCTGAGGCAGGGCACAGAGAAGTGTGCTGCGTGCTTCAGGCTGAAGTGCAAAGTGCAACAGCTTGAGCTTCTTTACCTTCTACCAAGGCAAGTGTCGCATGTTTGCAACGGGCACACTGGTTTAGGTTAAATGAAAATGACACCTGGAAGCCGGAAATGAAGTTGAATATGAAAATTGCTTACACTTGGCTGCATGTGATGAAATACTGCGGCGCAGCTAGCTTAACGTAGTTTTGCGTATCGGCCAAAGGATCGATAGGTCTAAAAATTGAACATTTTTAATGATAGTATCAGGGAATAATACCGTAACCGGAACCGCAAGCGTTAACCGAAATAAACCGTTTCAAGGCACGTACCGGTATTGGGTCTGGAACCGATATGAACAATTTTTTGAGAACCGAAAACCATTAACCGTTATTATAGGAACCAAAAAAAAAACGGAATCGTACCGAAACCGTAATACCGGTACGTATCTTACTGATCTTTCATTATTCCAAATATATATTTCAACTGGTAGAGATCAATATATATATTTATATATGTATTTAAACCAGATTTTTTGTTTGTAACTGTTTTAGATTGTTTTTAGGGCTGGGGTAACGAAATAGCTCCGACGATATACAAACGACATATCTCCGATCGGAGTTATGTCGTTTTAAAGCGTCATATCTCCGATCGTAGTAATGTAGTTTTGAAACGTTATATCTCCGATCGGAAATATGTCGTTTTATATCGACATAACTCCGATCGGAGATATAACGTTTCAAAACGACATTTCTCCAATCAAGATATGACGATACAAAACGACATAACTTAGATCGGTGACATGTCGTTATTGTCTCGGCGAAGTTATGTCGTTTTGAAGCGTCATATTTCCGATCTGAGTTATGTATATCCCCGACAGAAAAAAAGCGACATATCTCCGACGGAAAAACATACTGGTCGGAGATATGTCGCTATGCCTGTTATACCACTTTGTCTATTTTACGACTGTATTAAGGGATATTTTGGAACTTACGACTATGTTCTCTTATTCATGTTTTTAAGTCTGGGTCGTTATTTTTAGGCTGCTCATAAAATATCTATGCTTGGGTCTACAGCGGCCCAAGTATGATTTTAAAAGCGTCCTAAAAGTAGGCAACGTTAATTTTCTCCATAAAAATGAGAATACGGGTCTTATTTTTATAATCCGGGTTCTAATCTATCCAAAAACCCGAAAGATCATTAACCTAGCTTTAGTTTTGGAAGGACTACGAAGATTTTAGTACCGATTTCGATCCAAAATTTAGAAAAAGTGTTCTGTTTCTTGTTAAAATTTTTTTTTTGAAAATTCAGAAAAAATGCAAGGCCGAATCGCTTTTTATTCTGAGTACAGCGTTTATTTAAATTATTCTTCTAAAAATATCGTATTCAGGGTTGCCGGATATATTATCGATATATTGAATATCGATATTTTTCTCGTAAAAGCGATATATAAATATCGAATATTTTACAAACGCGATATATCGTATATCAAATACTTTTTTGGGATGTTTTCGACGCTATTTTTAAGTGCTCCATAGAAGAGAAAGACAAATTGTCTGCGCTTTCCGACTTGGAATTCGCATATGCTATTTCACCAGAAAGCTCGGTGCCATCGGAGCGCTTGGCTTCCACCTTAAAAAGTTTTTCTTCGACTATAAAAGTGTGGTTTTCGACAACAGAAGCCTAAGCCTCGAAAAAAATATAGATATAGATATTTTTCAAATATCCGACATCCCTAGTATTGTTTAACATCCCAATATTGGTTTAAAATATTGCGATAAAATCATAAGAAGGCGATTATACATGTATAAAAACATTTTTTATTTCCCTTACTTCAGTTAATTTGTTGAATTAAAAAAAATATATATACTTGAACCTTTACGTACCGCTATACCGAAATAAATATACGGGTAACGTACCGGACCCGAAATCCGAAATAAATTTAAAACCGAAATCGTACCCATAAACGAAATAATCATTTCGGTACGTACGGTAACCGAAATTCATTTAGGGATTAATCCCTGGATAGTATGTTTAAATTTAGCTGTAAAAAATCAAAATCTAAATCTGAATTTAGCTAAATCTGAAATCTGTATCCTATATTAATCCAATCGGAAAGATTAGTTGAAGCAAGCACTTGCAAGTGTATTAAAAATTCGCTGACTAAATTATTTTGCCATCTCGGATTTGTTGTTTTGTATTTTCGGTATTTTTATTTTTTGTTTAAGTTTATTGACATAGTTTTTTTTATTAGGTTTTATTAACATTGTGAACCGAACCTTCTTTTTAATAAATGGTCCAGTTCGGGTTTAGGTTCGAAATATATATCTTTTTTTTTTTTTATTTTTCTGCCATATCTAGAACCACTGTCCGGCCTCTCGCCCCCAGTGAGGAGTTAATTTAGCAGCAGCAGTCAGGCAACGTTTTATGAGATTTTAGCACTTTTTAGCCAGGGCATGTTGCCTGGTCTGGTCTGGACTGGCACTGTCAGGGACCTGGTCGGGACTGTTTAATGGATTTTGTTGCTGTTATTTTTTTTTTTTTTTTTTTAGCTTAGCCTATGGAATTTAGCACGTAGCTATGCATTGAGGAAAACTAATATGCCAACCGTCTGTGTGACATTTATGGCTTCGCCTGCAGTCTGCTGCTGCTGGCAGGCCGCCCGGTCTCAGTCGGGCTCTGAGCTCTTCGACTCCAACTCTTAACTCCATCTCCTACTCTTGGCCCGTTTCACGTGCAAATATGAACAAGATTTATAACTTTTTGGCGGCGACATTTTCCTAGATTTTTATTTGCTGTAGGCATTTAAAAGGATTTCACTTTTCGCTGGAAGAGATCATCGGGCACTAAAAGCAAAAGTCTAGCTAAAAATAAATACCAGCTGTACATGAGAGAGAGAGATGATACAGGAACTAGGTATATTTAGCAGGAGGATAAGTTTAATTTCAAAGACATTTGGCTAGGCACTATAGAACATTTATTCCATTTTTCGTTTGTTTTAATGTTTGTTTATTTACAAATTCAGTTCCTTTGAGTAGAAACCGTCCGTAGTTATCACTCGCCTCGCCTCGAGGCCTTCCCTAGATTATTACTTCCGCTAAATGGAATTTAACGTATTCTAGACAATAAGGTTAATATTTTCCAGATAAGACTGGCCAAAGTATTTGAAAACCGATAACGTTTTGTGTACTATCTAACGTGAGTAACGAATTTGATTAGTTTTGCAAGTGAACAAGTGCTATGCCCCCATATTGACCTCAAGCAAATGGTGAGGTGGAAAACATAATCAAATTTCGGCTTAAAAATAGAATATGCCAATAAGAAACGGTTTTAGAAGGTAAAAAGGATCTTTGTTAGCATGTATAGCGGCTCTACTGGAACCTCCATTAGAGATACAATTCCTGGCATCCAAGAAATATCGTGAGTCTTAATGGAATCTGCAGAAAATGATCGATATTGCCTTGAAAAACAGAAAGGACCGGTTCTAGCTGATTTAAAGCGCGAAGCTTGAGAAATATGTCTAGATTACGGTAAAATAATGAGACCTAAAGCAGGGCAGCAAACCGGTTAAGAACCGACCCGGTTTGAACCCGGAATTCCGACTTTTCTTTTACTGTGAACCGAACCTTCAGCCGAACCTTTTGGAAAATAAATATCTGAATTAGAACCTGTTCCGAACCTTAACCTTCGGTTCGGTTTAACAAAAGTTACAAGCATTAGTTCAGCGGGTATTTTTCTGACAAAATAAATAGCACAGACCAACAACTGCTCGAAGAAATAATACTTATAAATTTATATTAGAAATACAAAAAAATTATTACCTCTTCTATAAAAATTTGTAAAACTTGGGATTCCTAAACCTAAACAGAAAAATCTTGAACCTAAAATTTCGGAACCTTAACCATTGGTAAATTTGGTTTCGAACATGCAAACTAAACCTCCGAAAAAATTATTTGGGTTTGCAGCCCTAAATTAAAAGGTCATTCAATAAACAAATTTCAGAGATGCAAACCGCTCACAAATAAGATGTGGTTCGGTTCCGTGGTTTACAGAGATGTTCGACCTCCGGTTCGGTTCATTATATCGTTTTAGAAGCAATCTTTACAGCGGTTTTGGTACGATTCTGTGAATCACGGTTTAAAAATTATCACGCCTGATTTTGTTTTTAAATTTTGCGAACTTCCTAAAATGAGACTTACGACATTTTGCATGTATTTTTGAATTGCATTTCTAAGAAAGCGTTTAAATAACCTCGATTCTGCTTAGAACTATATTATTTATATATACAAAAATTAGGTGAGGTGTTCTTAATATATATATGTACTTATCCCATGTGTTCCATAAATCGCTTACGACCCAAAAACGACCGAGATCGTAAGGGAGTTGGGTCGATTTTACATACAATAACAATTATACAATATTAAGACGGATGTGAAAGCACTTTCCATTAGTTCAAAGATTGTCTTCATGAGCGAATAGCATTTCGAAAACGGTATGTAACAGTTTGATTCTCAGCTACATTGGCATTCGCGAATACAAAATGTCAAATGGACTAGCTAAAGGATAGACGAACGAGAAGAACGCGTATTTATCTCTCTATAAACGTTGAATAGAGAACTTGAAGGTACTGAAAGGGCTAAATTTTGATTAATAAGGAAACACTATCACTACCAAAGAAAACTTTATAAATTCCCAAATGCAATATATATAGTCTTTACATCAGAGGTGCCCAATGCCTAAACTCGCAGGGCTCTTTTGTTGTTGCTTAGCTCGCGGCTATAGTCGTGAGCATACAAAGTCACAGTCAGAGCTCGCGGCAACATATCCTGTGCTTCCTCTCTCTCTCTCTCTCTCTCCTAAGGCTGTAGCTGCTCGACTAGTGCTAGTCAACGTAGATTTTGATTTTTATCAACGAAAGATTTGGTTTCTTCATATCTATTAGTGCCTGCTCTTTCATAAGCTTTCAGTGGGCACCCTTGCCTTACATTATTAAAATCATCCATAAACTGAACCGAACCGGTTTTTATAGGTGGTTTTCGGTACGGTTCAGCATTTTCGAAAAAACTGCCTCGAGATTCTACAGAAGAATATATCTCAAGATTCTTCAGTTCCGGACCTCTTTCCGCCCACCACAAAGACGTTCGAGACCTTGAACACAGAGTATATTTAGGAGCTGAACCCAAAAAAAATTATAGGCATTTGTTAGCCTGTAAAATCCGTTAGGTTAGGTTAATTTAAGTTGGGTTAGGGTAGTTGCTAGAGGGTATTAGCCTTTCAGCACATTAAGGTCATTAGATTTAACGCTTGCGGACATGAAATGCGGATATATAAAACGTTGAGTTTCTAGAGACAGAAACTGTGTAGAAGGCTAGTTCCATTCGGATGCCTTTATTAAAACAGAGATTTGTCTGGGAGATATCACCGCAAACTTTGAGATTTTTACGAAATACGAGCCTAGGAATTTTTCTCTTTGTTGTCTCATAGCAGGGCAAGAACAGTAGAAATTAAAGACAGACTCCATCTTCTCCTAACCTGTTTAAGCCCTAACCATACATAGGTCGAGCATACATAGGTCGAAACGGCCAGGTCAATTGTACAATATTGTTGGAAGTAATTGTAAAGTATTGCCATTTTTGAGTAGCTTTTTGCTTGTATATATTTCGTTAAATGAGGCCTGCACGTTGCCATGGGCATACTGAAGGTGTTGTTATGGTTGTAATGCCCTGTTTTGCGAGTTCTTCTGCTTTGCAATTGTCCACTGTGCCCTGGAACCCAAATAAGGTGCCCAACTCTTGGGAAAATTTCCCATAGTGCAGTGTTTCAGTTTTTCTTCTAATTGCAAATGGTGTCAGTTTTTTTTTTTTTTTTTCGCGTCACAACAATTAGTTGGCCCGCGAGCAGTCAGTCACGCCCACTGGACAGTCTTCCAGTCCTCCCAGTCTACCCAGTCTTCCAATCTCATCGACGACAAGTTGTCGTAAACATGATTTGTACATTTAATTTTCCATCATTTTTTTGCAAGACTTGGCGTGGGCAGCCCAACAAAGTCCTCTCTTTTCCGCCTGACCCACTTAAATGGCAAAACGTTTGCTTAATTGCCCAAACGTGGGCCGGGGACAGGTTCTCTACGTAGTTCTGGATTCTGGCTGTTTAATCAATGCCACTTGCAGCTGGCCAAGATTTGCTTAAACAATTTATGGCATAATTTGAAGCGACAGTTTTATGTTGCGTCTCCGGCAATCAGGCCAGCCTGATCTCTAGTAGAAAAAAAAAAACAACCAAAAACAAAGCCAGAAATTGGAGCTGATCTCAGGTGTTGTCATGGAGGCTGGACAGGCTCCAGGCCTTGGCTTAAAGCTGACAATTTATGGCAATTTCATAATCCCCCACCCAAAAAAAAAAAAAAATAAAAGATTACGCGATTGTGGCTAAAAATAGCAGACAGGAAAGGTCAGCAGATGCAGCTGGTTGTTGCTGGGTTTTTGGGTGTCGACAGCCAAGTGTGCCGCCAGCGAAAGTGCCAATGATCATGACAACTCTTCCTCCAGCTCCAGCTGCTGCTGCTTGGCATAGTTAAGGCGCTTAGTGGCCATCGTCTGATAATTTTAAACGGCATTTCATTTTGTCTGGCGCCAAGTGCTGCTTGGTGGTGGCTGTGTTTAGGGAAATGACCAGTTGAAGCCATTAAAAAACCCATCGTTATCAGCTGCTGTAAACGCTTTGGCTGCAACATTTACGTGTCCCAACTTGGGTTAGCCGGCGGGCACGCATTTTGCAATTGACCATAAAAAAAGACAACAACAATAACAACAAAAGCTATTCAATGTGTGGCAAAATAAGCTTAAAGACACATTTCCATTGATAAGATTCCTCCATACAAAGCCCTAAGATATCTTCAAAGTGAAGTGAAGCAACCAGCCCCTATAGAAAATACACAAAACGGAAGCTAAAAAAAAAACTATTAGCAACACGCTCTACTGGAGTCCATATGTGAAATACTTGTTCAATTGTTGTGTTTAAACGGAAACAGAAACAGAAACAAGCATATGGATACAAATAGAACGGCCTTAGAGGGGAAATGTTAAGAGAAGGCCTTACAAAAACAAAGAATTCCTAAGAGAACATACTTATAATTCGCTTGGACGACTTCTTTATTCCTGTTAATTCTTCACTAAGTACTTACACGCCTAGTTTTAAAAGTCCTTACTCGTTTTCTTACCTTGATTCATATTACCAAATATTTAATGTAAAAACTATTGTAAAATCTTACAGATAAATACATATAATAACCGCAATAAAATCAATTTCCTCGCCGTTTTGTCATAGAAGCTAAAACTTGGATCCATGTCGAAAGACACGGCGGAATGTTTTGTCTATAAAATGAAAAAGTTATCTGTGAAAATTTTATATTTTAGGGACCTTTACCAATTTAAGTATTTAGAATGCATAAGTAAGTTGGATAAAGTGCATTGTTTTTAAAAAAGATTACATTTAAAATAAATTTATATATCCATGACTTATCAGTCTCCCCTCGTATGTTCCTGATAAGCTTGACGAGCTGAGTTGATCCTAGGCTGTCTTACTATCATCAGTTCTAAAACTATTTTGATTAAACTTAGCTTAAAGTAGAGTAGGGCACGTGTAGTGTTTTTCTTCGTGTCACAAACACGCTCGACTTAACACGAAATAATCGTGTTGCAACATCAGATTTCATGCGTGCACTTGCGTGTCAGTTTTAAGTCCTTAAAACACGACTTAACACCTCACGATCCGACTCTACTTGACTCAACAGTACGGAAAACCACTCAGTCAATAAGTCAACCGGACCAAATATACATTATAAATATCTACATTTTTCCTTTGGTACCACTTATTTAAAGCCGTCTCGTTTAAACAAAATTATATACAAAAATCAGGAAGCGATTCGTCGGAATATTTTTTTTCTACGATTAATAAAATCGTACGTGTCGTGCAGTACTTATGAAATTTTTGACCGTGCGTGAAATATACCATGCGTGTTACAGTCGTGTTGTGTTTAAAATATTCGACGCGATACCATCTCTTGCTTGAGTCGTTAAATTCAAATGGTCGGCCAGATCGGATGATTATAACATATATACTTCAGTCGAAAGCAGGGTTCTCAAAGTTCCGTACTTACGTTAAAAATACTGAACACAGGCAAGTGCCGTACACATGCAAGTACGGTAAATGCTTTGTAACGTACTGTACTTAAAACTCAAGTGCAGTACCTCGTAACGGACTGTTAGAAAAAAAGGTATCAAACTGATTTGTGTTCAGTACGCGTGCGAGCAAAATATTTTTCAGTTAAGGAGGCGAAGTACAAAACGATTTTAGTTCTCACTCTCCTTATATATGAAATTTACTGTCAAAGTTTTAGTTTTTTATCTTTAACCGTTTAGACTGTGCGTAGAAAGGGAAATAAGTCTTTATATATAGGTATTTCCGTAGGCACAAATTCAACGTGTTTACGACTAAAAAAATCGATAAAAAAAAAAAACAAAATATTTAAGATTTTTATTTAACACATTGTGACTGTCCCACGACCTTTAATGTTCAAACTTGCGTGTTTTTAGCAGGCTCGAGGTCATTTTTATTTGACTTAAAAACGTCGAATTTGTGCGGAAATTAATCAAAACGTGGATTGGTGGGGACTTGGTATTTATTTGAAACCTTGATCAAATTTCCATATAATTTCAAAAATCAACTTGGCCAACTTGTTTATTTTTACAGCTGGCAGCAAAAGAAACCTCATTCCTAGTCTAATTTCATATATCAAGATAGTTAGGCTAGCTTAATTCCTAAATATCCATATTTAAAGTTTTTACACTTGATAAGAAACACTTGAAAGCCTTATCTTTCTGAAAATTCGATAACTATTGAATGCCAGTGTTAATAAATATTTCTACTATTATCCTACATCTTTTTTTCTCAGTGTTATATCGCATAATGTAATAGGCCTGCTTTCAGCTGAATTCGTATTTTTAGCATCGATGCATCTTTCTTGTGCGTTTCATTGAATTCTGCAATTTGCAGTCTTTTGTTTTTCTTAGTAAAGAGCCGTCATTAAAGTTGCCTTCATGCACTATTGACTATTGACTGACACGATCTATAATTTATATATCAACTGCACACACACACACACACACAGACACATTCACACAGTCATTCGATAATATGATTAAATCCACAGTTGTGAGCGGTTTTGATTAATTGAACCATTTGTGAGAAATGATGAGCAAGCTTTTGGAATGCCCAGGCCAATTGCCGTTGACTGTTGACTATGGTGTATATAGTATAGTGTGTGTACACGGGTAGTTGTTGGTGGTTGCGCCTTGCGGTTTTACCTGGCTGCGTTGGCATATCAATTCACATGTCAGGCCCGGCGGCCGGCAGCAGGCAACCTACTTATTTATGCAACAGACCAGGCTAAGAACATGACTTGACTCCACTTGGCTGACTGATGGCCACATTCTCTCCCTCTTTGTCTCTGGTTGTTGGCTTCGGCTCGGGTCTCAGTTGCATCCTGCGGCTAAACAACTCAATACATCAGCCCCGTACAGAGGTTGGGGCAATGGCTTGGGCATAATTCATTTTACGCAAGAAAATTATGGCAAATATCACAAAATTATTGTGCTGCAACCTATCAACATCATTCGCGCGCCACGATCGTTAGACGCCCGCCAGCCCACACACTTCAGAACGAAACCATGCCAAGGAAAACGACACCCCAAAAAATCTAAGAGACACACTTGGAAAATATGGAATTTAAACCGTTTTGTACTTAAAATTTTACTTAAATTCATTGATTCAAAAACATGGAATAATACCGTAACCGGAACCGTTAACCGAAATAAACCGTTTCAAGTCACGTACCGGTATTGAAACCGGAACTGATATTACATTTATTTTGAAAACCGAGAACCGTTAAGCGATATAATAGGAACTGAAAAAACCGGAACCATACCGAAACGCGAATACTGGTACTGTTTCGGTTTCTAGTCGAAATATTTAACTGCTAAAATAGCAATATATACACTGAGAAATTTGCCTTTACAGAATAACCAGAATCAAATTCTCGCTTTAAGATATATAAGATATAGAAACAAATTTCTTAAAAGTGGTAAAACTTTTCTTTGTTAAATATAAGCCCTCTAATTAAATATAAAAGATTTCTAAGACTTAGAAAAATCCTTGCTTAAAAATAGAAATGTTAGAATAATTATAATATAAATTTTAGAAACGAAATTTCTGGATTTTAATCAATTTTCGCTCTTTAAAAAATCTGGTTTATTATTTCGGAAAATTTTAAGTCAGGTAAAGCTAGTGTTTTGGATTTTTTAGTGCTAATATACCCGATATTTGAGTATTTTACCAGACTTTTATGAGCTATTTTGGACCGCAGTCTTATAGTATGGGTTTAAATCTAAAGATCTCTATTTTTGGCGGAGATGCGGCAGATTTAAGGGCGACATAAGAATAGAGAATTCCTTAATTCTAAGTTGCAGGGATACCACTAAAAGCCTGGAAAGAAGCGTTTAATGAAATTGTTAATCCAAAAGTAAAAAAGACTAGAAATCGGTATATTTAAAAAAATGTTTTTTATGTGGGAAATTCTTAGAATTATCATATTTTTGATTCTCTTTTTATGTGCATTTTATTACATCGGTTTTTTTATAATTTAAATTTTTAAATTTAAATAAAATTATACTGGTACCGGCACGTACCGGTATATCGAAATAAAAATCTGGGTACCGTATCGGAACCGAAAGCCGAAATAGAACCTTTAACCGAAATTCTCATTTCGGTAAGTACCGGAACCGGTACCAGAACCGATATTCGTTTCGGAATCAATCCCTGTTAAAAAGTCATCATGAATATTACTAAAATAAGAACTAAAATTCTTGAATTAAGAATTTGGCCTTAAATTTAGTTATTCAATCACGCTCGTTCTTAAGTCTTAAGGCAGTAAATACTGTACACTTTGGAGAAGGTTCGGTCAGGAGGTTCAACCATAATTACACTGTACATATGGGATAATAATGCATATATATCCGCACCCAATTTTTTGTACTCAGAGAGCGACATTTGCTGAATGCAGATAAAAAGGGAATCAAAAATTATATAATCAAGCAACAAAACAACAACACTAGCAATGCAAATTTACCGTTAAGATTTAATTATCGTTTTATGCTTGGTGCACAACTGTGGCCGCACCCAATTTTTTCAGTGTACGAGTACTCAGAAAGGAGAGAGCTACAATTGGTGAATGCAGATAAAAAGAGAATCAAAAATAAGATAAATGTACCGTTAAGATTTAATTATCGTTTTATGCTTGGTGCACAGCTATGGCCGCACCCAATATTTTCAGTGTACGAGTTCTTAGAGAGTAGATAACTACAATTGCTGAATGCAGATAAAAAGAGAATCAAAAATATGATAAGCAAGAGTTAAAACAACAACACTAGCAATGCAAAATTTACCGTTAAGATTTCATTATTAGAGTGAAGCTCTTTAATGGACGTTCGGCTGGGGGACTAAAACGATCAAAATTTTGACTTTGATTTCTTTGCGACAGCTTTTCGTTTTGTTCCGTTTGCATTGAAAAAGCACAAGCAAGCGCAACCATGCACACACTTACTGGGATCTGGGATGTGGGATCAGAGATCTGGGATCAGGGATCTGGAATTAGGGATCTGGGATCAGGAATCATGGATTTGGGATCTGGGATCAGGGATCTGGGATCAGGGGCCTGGGTTTTGGAATCTGGGATCAGGGATCTGGGTTCAGGAAACTTGAGATCTAGGATCTGGGATTTAGGATCTGGAATCTAGGATCTGGGATCAGGGATCTGTAATGGATCTCGGATCAGGGATCTGGAATCAGTGATCTTTGATCAGGGATCTGGTTCAGGAATATGGGTAAGGGATTTGGGATCAGGGATCTGGTTTTTGGGATCAGGTATCTGGGATCAGGGATATGGGTAAGGGATCTGGGATCAGGGATTTGGTATCAGTGATCTGGGATCAGGGATCTGGGATCAGGGATCTGGGACTGGTACAGGTACACTATTTTCCAACACTATTTTATATAAAATAATAATAATAAAATAACTTTATATTTTTAAGCAAAAATTCTTATTTTGATTCTGATTTTTCTTCGTAAAGAGTATTGCTCGTACCGTGTGTTCCACGATACACACTTCTTTTCGTTTAATGCTTGGTGCACAACTATAGCCGCACTTTAAGAAGGACAAACAAACGGTAGACATATGATGAGGAAAAATTTGTTTTTTGTCTCTCTGAGTAATCGTACACTGAAAAAATTGGGTGCGGCTATAGTTATGCACCAGGGCTTATCGTAGTCGGGGCACTCGACTGCAAAGCCCTTACTTATTTTTTATTAAACCAATACTAGAACCTTGTTCCTCACCCTCTGGGAAATATAGAAAATTCAGTATTTGCTTGGAAACTCTCCCTATTGTTCCACTGTAAAACTTATGCCTTTTTGCATTCTTACCATTTTTTACAGGCAGCACCACTGAGTTGGCACCTTCGCTGTTGGGCATCTATGACACATTGACGAACAGCTTAGCCGGCGGCGCGACAGCTCCAGCTCTTGCTCCAACTGTGACACAACACGAGACCCAAACTCCCAGCAGCAGCGGTCAGTCGACGCCCAAGCGTAGCAATAGCAACACCAGCACCAGTTCCAACTCCAGCAACTCCTGCAGTGTCACAAGCGATGAAAAATCGGGCAGCTATTCTCTAACCTCCACCTCCCAACCAGTTGCCAGTCTGCCCCCGGTGGTGGCCGGTCTGCGTGATGAACCAGATGGCGCCCAACTGAGTCGTTTGGTGGTTCAGAGGCGTCAGGATTTGCATGGCAGTAGCTCTAGTCTGGCCTCGAGCGGTAGTCGTCGTGGCAACAATATACGCATACTCTCGCCCAATGTGCAGAGGATTATCACGCATTCGGATGCGGTGCCAGTGGATGCCATTGATATTGAGGCATTGCAGCAAGCACCTAGAAGTCCCACGCCTCTACGGTATATCAAAATTCAAAATTCACCCCTCCAGAGTAGCACCCCCAAATTGAAATTGTCTCACATCCCTTTGTCCAAAATAACGGGCAAGATTTCTACACAATCGGGCAGCGAATTGGTCTCCACCTTTGAGGCCAGCAATGAGTATGTGAATTCCTTGAATTTTGCTGCCTCGGAGAAGTTAAAGAAATCCGCTTCACCGGTGGATGAGGATAAGACACCCACAAATAAGGCAGCTCCGGGTACGCCCTTTCTTTTCGAGGGTCATCCGTTTGCTCAGCGCAAGTTTACCTTGCCGCGTTACGACACGCAGCAGAGCATCAAGTTGATTGAAATGGAGCAACTGGCCGCCACCAGTGCCCAGTTGGAGCAAGGCCAACCCGCCACGCCCTCCACTCCGCTGAGGGCCAAGGAATTTGTGGTGGCCAGTGAGCCTTTGAGTCCTGTGGATTTGGTGGATACCATCAATTTTGATTTGGTGGCTCAGCATATAGAGCAGCTGACACTGGCTGATCTGGGTGCCGATCCCGATGAGGCCAATCGCATACAACTAATCGAAGCCATTAACAAGCCACTGATTAGCAAGCCACTCTTTAGGAGTTCCTCGGCTGCCTGTGCCTCCACCATAGCCAGCTCACCCCTGCTGACCTATGCCCGCACCAAAAGTCTTAGTGCCAAGGCCAACACCTTGGCTGGTGGTGTGCCACTCAAGTTACCTACAGCCGAGCAGCTGGCCGAACTGGAAGAGGCCAATAAATTGTCGGCCGAGAGTCTAGATCGCCTTACCGATATTAAGCCAAAGTTTGCGGCGCGTCTCAGTGAACTGGCGCGTCTCAGCAATCGTCCTTTGTCCTCCTCCTCCATATGCTCCACCTCGTCCAGTTCGAGTTCTGGCTCGGATCAGCTGCTGAATGGCAAAATGATGACCACCTCGTATCTGGCCAGTGTGGAGAGTCTGGCCGAGAGTGAGAACGAACTGGGTGATCATCATGCGCATCATCATCACACGGTAACCATGAGTGTGCTGGAGAGAGCCTGTCTGGAAATAGTGGACTCTGAGCGCAGTTTTGTTGAGGATCTGGGTCAGGTGATCAAGGGGTGAGTTCAAACTTCATTTAAATCCAACTTAATTTTAATTAAATTCTTACTTAAAGATACCTTTTGGACTGGAAGGAACGTGCCTGTTTGCGCATAGACGAATTGCAAATACTCTTTGCCAACATTGAAGAGATTTACGAATTCAACTCCATGCTTTTGCAGCAGCTCATCAATTCGAGCATGGAACCGGGAAAAATAGCCAAATGTTTTATTAACCTGAGAGAACGTTTCGATGTGTACACTACCTACTGGTGAGTTCAAAGCGTTTCCCCAGAAGAGCTCGAAGCACTGTTCTCATTTGAAAATTTTGTAAATTTAAAACGCACTTTGGACACAGAACTTTTTGTTATGCGTAACGCATAACGCAATTCTATCTACTTTACAGCCTTTTATATAACGGGAATGAGCCATTCTAGGGTTGCCAAATCCAATTTGAAACTAGCAAAAACTTTCTTAAATAGATTATTCTGTCTCTTGTCATCATAGGCCTAAAAACAAATGAAATCAAACCGTGAACATTAACGTACCTTAATTTATAATGATTATACCCGTTACTCGTAGAGTAAAAAGGGTATACTAAGTTCGTGAAAATGTATGAAACATGCAAAAGGAAGCATTTCCGACCCCATAAAGCATATATAGTCTTGATCAGCATCAATAGCTGAGTCGATATAGTCATGTCCGTCTGTCCGTCCGTCCGTCTTTATTATTACCTAGATCTCAGAGTCTATAAGAGCTAGAGCTACCATTTTTTCAGTGTAGACTTGTATCGTCTGCATGCAGATCAAGTTTGTTCAGATTGTTCAAACCTTCTAGACATATATATTAATAATCATTACTTATCGATCTGCCATACATAATTTCCCGATCAGATGAACGATAATAGAGTTGACACCCCCGCAATTTGGAAAAGATCTTATATATCCCACAATTTTAAAGATAGTTTATTCTATACATATATTTTAATCATCATTACTTATCGATCCGCCATACATCATTACCCGATCAGACGAACAATTGTAGAGTTGCCATCCCGGCAATTTGAAAAATACCTCATAACTCCCACAATTTTAAAAATAGATTGTTTCGAACTTCTAGACATATATTTCAATCATCATTTTTTATCGATAATCCATACTTCATTTCCCGATCAAATGAACGATAAAAGAGTTGACACCCCCGCAATTTGGAAAAAAAAACTTCAAATCTTCCACAATTTTGAAGATAAATTGTTTGAACCCTCTAGACAAATATTTTGATCGTCATTACTTATCGATACACCATACACCGTCTCACGATCAGATTAACTATCGTCAAGTTCTAAGCAAATCAAAAAATGAAATCAAAGCGTGAACATTAACGTACCATAATTTTTTATGATTTTTATTTAGGAATATCAAGACAATCTTACTATATCTTTTGATGCTGAAGCACAAATCCTAATAACTGGGCTTATCCTACGTTCAAGGACGAATTTTGTGAAGATCTTTTAAGAATGTACCTAAAATTTTTACCTATAGTTCACCCTTGAAATTAGCAAAAAATTAATTTAAAAGATTTGTCTGTCTATTATGGACATAGGCCTGAAATTAAACCGTGAACATTAACGTACCTTAATTTATTATGATTCTAATACGGAATATCAAGACAATCTTACTAAGTTTTTTGGTGCTGAAGCACCAAACCTGATTACCGGGCTTTTTCTACGTTCAAGAACGAATTTTGTGAAGATCCTTTAAGAATATACCCAAAATTTTTACCTATAGCTCACCCTTGAAATTAACTAAAACTTTCTTAAATCGATTTGGTTTTTATTGGGGACATAGGTCTAAAAAACAAATTAAATTTAACCGTGAACATTACCGTACCATAAATTATTATGATTTTTAATTTGGAATATCAGGACAATCTTACTATATCTTTTGGTGCTTTTTTCCTTCGTTTAAGTACGAATTTTGTGAAGATCCTTTAAGAATGTAACTAAAATTTCTACCTAAAGCTCACTCTTGAAATTAGCAAAATCTTTCTTTAAAAGATTTGTCTGTCTATTATCGACTTAGGCCTAAAAAACAAATGAAATTAAAGTGTGAACATTAACGTACCATAATTTATATGATTTTAATTAAGGAATATCAAGACAATCTTACTTCTATTTTTGGTGCTGAAGCATCAAACCGGATAACCGGGCTTATACTTCGTTCAAGGAAGAATTTTTTGAACCTCAAATTTGTACCTATAGGTACCTCCCATATCATTTAGCTTACAATACCATTCTGAGTCCTCAGTCTCTGTTTGAACTTTCAAGTGACTTTCAAATCGAGTCACAGTATTGTCCATCATCATCTCTGTGGCTTGGCGTGTTGGCTCCACCATCTTTGATACAACAAGCCACAGCCACGACAATGAAGGCGGCCAAGAACGGTAACAGCGAGTGGCCAAATGATCTCGATTGTCAGTTGGCCAGCAGCGTCACACGAACGTTTGGCAATTCAGGCACGCCATGTTCCATTTAAACGCCGCTGTCATTGCCAATTTAAAGCCCAACTAAGAGACCGTAGTTTGATTTGTCGCCCTGGCTGACACGGCGACATATATCATCATATACTCCTCCTCCGCCTCCATCAGAGGCAGCAGCTGATTTTAAATTCAAATTTTGTCGATGAAGTCCTCAAGTTTGGCCATAAATCTCCAGGTATACATATATATATATATATGTTTTGTTTTTTCTTTTACAGCACAAGCTACCCGGAAGCCATCTCGCTGCTGACCAAACTGCTGCAGGCAACGCACACGAATGCCTTGTTGGCCTCCACGCAAAAGATGCTGCAGCATCGCCTGCCGCTGGGCTCTTACCTGCTGAAGCCAGTGCAACGCATCTTGAAGTACCATCTGCTGTTGGATGTAAGTTTAATTCGTATAACTGTGTGGACTTTCTCTCTGATCAAATATACATCCAACTCCAACTCTAATAGAGCCTGCGCAAGCATTGCGATGTCAAGGAGGTGGCGGAGGCTTATGCCATAATGCGTCAAGTGGCGCATAACATAGATCAGGTGAAGCGCAAACAGGAGCAACAGAGTCGTGTCAAGGAGCTGTCCGGCATTTTAGACGGTTGGCTGGGACCAGGTGAGTTTGGTGTTGATATTAAAAGAAGTCCAGGGTTTAAAGTGGGTTTGCTCTCTTTGCCAGAACTAACGGTTTTGGGTGAACTACGTCAGGAGGGTCTACTCATGGAGCAGCATAACAAGCAGCGTTTGGTCTTGCTCTTTGCCACCATGCTGATCATAACCAAGCAAAAGGAGGACGGTCGTTTGCAGTTCAAGACCTACATACATGTAAGTTGCTCGTCATTCAGACTTACGCTCTTCATCCTCTCACTCCTGTCCTTCCTCTGCTCGTAGCAAAACAATCTGATGTTGAGTGAACATTTGTCTGGTGAGCCCACCAGCTTCTTTGTCATACCCTTCGATGAGCCGCGCAATCAAATCAAGTTGACAGCCCGGAATCGTGACCAGAAGCGTGTGTGGACGCAGCACATTAAAGGTGTCATGCTGGAGAAGCTCGACATACCCATGCGCGCCAAGGAGCTTGTCTATCAACTGGGCAACGAGGAAGGTGAGAGTCGCTATAGCCGGTCTGGGTAGTATGTGGTTTAGTCTAGTCTTTTGGGGCCTCTTGTGGTGGCGGATGATGAAGCAGTTATGGTTACATAACCCACGAAATCGTGCCAAATCTGTCGACGCCTTTGCTAGCGGCAAGTTGATTTATGTTTCGGGTTTTTAATTGCACCATCGCCGCCGCCACCATAAGCCCCAATATAATCCATCTGTTATTATTATTACTAACCGGGTTAACTGTTGTTTTGTTTGTTGTTTTAGTTGATAATTGATTCTCTCCTCTGTATTACCTTTATTTAATTAACTCCTATATGTTTACCGTTGTAGTACTACCAGTGATGCATTCTAAAACTAAATACCCCAAAACAAAGAAAAGAAAAAACTTTTATTAGTTTTTAAGGCGTTCTAAGGCTAAACACCAGAGACTGAACTAAGCGCTACAACAAAAATGCTAAATGCTATTATTTATATACCAGTAAATGTACAAAACAAAAAAAAAAAAAAAACAAAAATTGTTAACCAACCTACTCCTACTCCTCCGCCTTCTTCTAAAAAAAATTCTATGTAGTAAATTTTCTGGGTAACACGCGAGCCTAGTAAGTACAATTTGTTGTTTAATTGGCCATTAAATTTGGTTCTGTCTTGCCATTTTGGGGCGGGTGGTTTGTGTTTGCATGCATCCTAACTGAATGACTGTATCCTAATCCCCTAATCCACATACTATGCCTGAATTTTTATTACTAATCCCAATCAGAGATCTGCCTGCATGTTATATCTATTGTGTGTTTGAATAATTTAAAATTGCGGTGTAGCGGTGTAATGAATTAAGCATAAAAAGCGATGCTAGATGTATCCATAGCTAAAGGTCTATTAAAACTATTCGAAATTTTTTGTTAATAATTATTAATAAACTAAATTAAGTCAGTTAGTGGTTTACTCAAATAGCTATTCCTACCAAGAAAGGTAGAAGGTTCCTTACGGAGATCCGAAATAGGCAAGAAATTCGATTTCGATTCCGCCTTCCCGAATAACCTTTCTGGTTACCAGTGGTCCCGAAAATTCCGTACATTCCGAACTGATAAAATTACTTTATTTTTAGATTTTGACCATACTTGTTTCTTTTAGCACTTAACTCGAAATAGAGAAAATTCGTTCATATTTGTAATACCTAAAACATTACTGTTTAATGTTGAAGCTCATATTTACTTATATAATTTCAATTGTTGTTCAACCAAATCAATTTTTAGTGCTTCTTTATAATACTGATTAAAAAAACTATAAAGAAAAATGTAAAAACTAGAGTAAGACACTATTCGACGCCCGAGACTTGATAATCTAGCAGGCCCTTATGTTGTCATCTTTTCAATGTGAATAGCTTGTCATTTGGCATTAAAAACAAGGTAACATGAAGGCCTACTAGATTATCATTTCTCATGCGTCGAACAGTGTGAACCCAACCTTATGCTCGGAGCACTTTAAATAAGCCCGCAGTTAAGGTATTTAAATCGGTTAAAAATCAATCGATTAAGACAAAGTTTTGTCGACTTATGCGACCTAGTATTTTTTTTAAATTGTAAAATTATTTGTCCTTTTATTTAGCCCATAGAGCTTACAAACCGAATGTTATATAGATAGGTAAAAAAATAACGTTTGACCTTAAACGCAACCACGTTGACCATTTTCCAACTTTAGGTGTGGATTTTTCCAAAATAAAGAACTTTCTTAGGCCCAAAGAGTTTTTAAGCCGAATTTTATAAAGAACTACCTAAAAATAACGTCAAATCCCGACCTCCCTTTTCCTAAACCGAATTCCTTTCAAAACGAATTTTGTGAAGATTGACTTAAAATGAACGTTTGAGCTGGAACCCACTCCTGCCTTCAATTTTCTGAACTTTAGGGTGGATTTTACATAATGGAGAACTATATATTCTTTCAAAATAAAAATCCCATCTCCTTTACAATTTTCCAACCTTGTGGCTAGATTTTTTCTATTCGAAGAATAGAACCATTCTTACAGATTTGTTAAAAAAAAACGTATGTCCTTAAACCCATCCCCGGCCGCCATTTGTTTCTCCTACAACAATTCCCTGTTGTGGACGGATTTTCCGAAATCGGCATAATACGTGCTCAATTAGGTCATGCTCTGTATTGTCTTATTCTTATAAAGCCATCCTAGCTGCTATTGATTTAAAGGTTCATATTCCCATGTGTTCTACAAATCGCTTTCGACCCCAAAGACGACCCTATACCCCATACGATTTGGGTCATTTTTGGGATCGAAAGCGATTTGTAGAACACACGGGATTGAATAGAAAATGATTGAAAAAAAATGTGTTAGTTTGGATAACATTCACGCGGCTTTAATGTAAAACATGTTATTCAAGCATTAAAGCTAGAGACAATTGGTCGATGATAACTAAAATATGATACGTACACCGCTGATTGAATCGAGTTTATATACCGTGACTCACCATCCATATGAAATGCCACTGTTGGCCGGGCAATTGCTTGGAAAATAGTGTTGGAAAACAGTGTTGGGTAACAGTGTTGGGAAACAGTGTGGGAAAAGTTTTGAAAAACAGTGTTGGAAAACAGTGTTGGAAAGCAGTGTTGGAAAACTGTTTTGCAAAACAGTGTTGGAAAAAAGTGTTGGAAAACAGTATTGGAAAACAGTTTAGGAAAACAGTGTTGGAAAACAGTGCTGTAAAACAGTGTTGGAAAGGAATTTTTGTAAAAATGCTCGATTATAAAGGTTCTTTATTTATGTTGTTGTTGGATTGACCGTGAACTAAAATTTCAATTTCAATGCCACCGTTGGAAAACAGTGTTGGAAAAGATTTCGGAGTTCAAAATAGTCCGGACTATAACGAATTTGTATATAATTGTCGAAAAGCATTTTTACTACATGAAGTTCCCATCCAGTACCTGACCATTATTTCTGGCAGTGAAAATATTGAGAAAACTATCTAAGTTCTTGTAAGTGATATAACATTATTTTCTGATCCATATCTTTTTCCAAATAGATTGGATCTGGTTTGGGATATCACTTATGTTTGGAACCAAACTATTTTTTTAGGAATTTAACTACCGGACCAGCTTGCAGCTTGTATCCCCGAAAGAAGCAATAACCCTTTTAGAAAGTGACAAGTGATTCTTGCAGAAGTTTAGCTATTATTTGTAATATTACTGAGTTTAATACACCGCTACAGTTCTTTGATTCCAATCACTGGTCGCTGTTGGAATGCTTGCCTATCCAGCACCTAGCCAAACAATGAGCTACTGGTAGCCTAGTGCTTAGAATGTTTTCTATCCACCCATCATTTTCACTCGCACACTATCTTCATCACTCTGCTTTATACTGTTGTCTAACTTATACTTGCTCTTAGATCGCACTCCTGATCGCAGCACCTGGAAGTGGAGCCTTCACTCTAATAGCAATTCAACACCCACATATTTGGAACGACGCAATGCCTGTCGTCGTAGTGAGATACGTCAGCGTAATTCCAAATTCAAACGCAAAACGGTCAGCAATTCCACTTCATTTGACAGTTTCAATGAGTCGGTGGAAGAGGCGGAAGTTCCAAAGCCCTCCAAGCCGCTGACACGCAACAATAGTCTGGATGATACGGCTTTGCAGAAGTTGGCCGCAGCCATGCGTTATCGCACCAGCAAGAGAGAGGATGAAGTGAAACCGGAGATGGAAGAGGAATGCAAGTGCACTGCAGAGCCAGAGGTACCGTGTTTACGTAGTAGTCGCAACCATTCCCAATCTCCACTCAAAGAGCGCAGCAAATCGGTGCCACGCATTGGAGGCTTCAGTCTGGACGAGGATGAGGATAGTGCCGCCTCTTTGCGTGGCAGCAAGCCGGATCTTAGTGAACGCAAAGCCAAGGCTAAGGGTTTCTTTGAGGTGAAACAGTATAATCACAAGACCATACCCAAAAGAATAGCCACCTTGAAAAAACAGCGTCATAGCCGCCAGAAAGAGAGCTGCTCCAAGTTCTATATGGATCTCAGTGAGTTTGATACGGGCACCGTGCTGAAGATAACCGAATCCACTGAGGAATTGCGTGCCAACGTACAGGAGGAAATTGAAATGGCCATGGAGGCCCAAGAGACAGCTGAGCCGCCCTTGCCTGATGTGGTAGAGCCGGAGCAACAGTATTATCAGTCGCCAAAAAGGGATGCACAAATTGTATTGGATCTGCTCAAGAACCAGAAAGAATTCGAACGGATCTACAACAAACAGCAAAAGCGACGTGAGAGTCCCACCAGTCCTAGTCCAAGTCCCAGTCAGGAACAGAAGCCACCACCACGTCCGCCTTCACGTTCGCCGCCGCCCTTAGAGCCTCAAGAGGTGGAGGTAAAGCAATTGGCCCAGGAGGAACCCATCTATGAGACTTTATTGCGCAATGTACATGTGCCGTACAAATTCTCTCCGGTGCTGGGACGTGCCAAGTCCGCACAGCTGTTCAAGAAGCGAGCCAAGCTCTCCACTCCACCCCCACCCAGACCGGAATCGGATTATGTCACTTTAGTGTACTCGCCGGAGGGTGTGCTACAACGTGTAGGTCAGGATTTGGTCCAACGTGAGAGTTGCAGTTCCGATTCCACCAGTTCCAGTTCCACCCTAAAACGTGTTAGCCAGAATACCGTTATCAATCTAGCCTTGGACACACCAGATGCCGTCAACCGTCCCATACCAAAGAACAACCTAATGAAGCGTAGTGAGCGCGAGGTTTGCACTTCGGAGAGTTCCTTGCTGCCACGTGCCCTCAAGTCCATTGATAATCTGACCTTGGTCTTTGGCCGTTCGAATCGCCCACCCGAGAGACGCGTCTCCGATGTCACCGAAATGTGTCGTCAGAGCATACTTCATCGTCAGGGCAGCCAGGCGGTGGGCGAACGCATGGCCCATGTGGATTATGCCGATCCCAAAACCTTATTCAGTCTCATGGCCTTGGCCAGTTCGGAGCGTGATTCGGTTTTCTCGCTTACCTCCTCCTCCAGCGACAGCATGTGCGAGCACCATCAGCGCAAGCGTTCGGTGGCCGAGCTGCCCACCAACTTTGAGTACGAGCAACAGGTGGAGGATAGCCTGGAGCAAGACTTCCGTGATTCGGCCATTTACAGTGATGACAACGAGAAGCGCAGTTTGGCCGAATACGAGTTGAAGCGGCCGCGCAGTCCGCCTCCACCGCCGCCGCCAAAGATTGCACCCAAGCCCAGCAAGCTGACCCGCCAGCCGGGTGTGGTTATGTGCCAGGCGGCCTCGCGCAGTTGGGTTCTACAGCAGATAGAGAATTTCAACAAGTAAATTGAAGCCGGAAGCGGGGTGAATCCACAAAACCCACTTCCACTTTTTGCCATAAAACTAATTCCTGTTTGTACATTTATAAAAAATCAAAAACAAAAACAATTGCAATATTAAGTTAGTGTTTAGTTAGTGGTAGATTTTTAGTTACTTAAACTCAAAGTCATTTAATAAATATTTAATCCAAAAATTACATAAATTGAATAACGAAGTTCCGTTTTCTTATCTTCATGGATTTAAAATCTAGGTGCTTTTTGCACAACTTTGTGTTGCCTACTTTATGGCTGCTTTTATCTATGCTTGTGCCTAGAACGCCCCGAATATGATTTAAAAGGCGGCCCAAAAGTAGGCAACCTATATTTTCTTAAATAGCGCCTAGATTTGTAAAACAGGAACATGAGAAAATGGCCCGAAATGTGTCAACTGAAATTGTGGGGATGAGAAGGCAAATCATTTTTTGTGGCATACTTTTAGGATCGCATTTTAAAACACACTTGATATTTTTATAATAAGACTGGATTTACACAATGAAGCAAACTTCATGATGTTTTTAGAAAAGCTCTTGCCGGTAGGAAAGAGGTATAGAGGGGTAAGCTACACCACTACCCCTCTTTCCAACAAGCAAGAGCTTATTAAAAAACATCATGAAGTTTGCTTCATCGTGAAAATCCGCTCTAACTCTAGCTTGAAGAGTCCGAAATTCCGAGCCTTAAAAATTTTAGCTGGGAAGAAAAGTTGCATAAGAAACTTGTGTATATCTCCACAAAAGGTTTGTCGATTTAAGAAAGGACAATACAATGTTCTATTAACTGTTCATACACCACTTCCATATACGATGATTGACTCCTCCGTAAATACAGCTTTTATTGCCAAGAAAAAAATAGACAGAAAAAAAATTTACTTATTGAAAATGCGCTAGTAACTAAAAGTTTGTGTAATGAATTTTATCCCAACGACCTTTAAGATCCCTATAACCGATTTTGAAAATACGAAAGAATATCCTTCTTTTCTCTTTATTTAAAGTGAAAACCTTAATAATGCGATTTTTAATAGAGCCATAATTTATATTTATACACTTGCAAAGTGTACATTAATTTTTATTCTCAATCAAAATGGAGAAAAAATTTGGGGTTCAATTGCATGCACTTACTGTGAATCGAACCTTGAAACGAACCCCTTGCGAAAAAATAGCTGAACCTGAACCAGTTCCGAATCAAAACTTTCGGTTCGTTTCAAAAAAAAGTAACAAGTCTTAGTCAAGCGGCCATTTTATTGATAAAAGAAGTAGCATAGACCAACAATTGGTCGAAGAATTAATTCTTATAAATTTAAATTGAAAATCATTGAATTCGTATGTTCAAGAAAACAAAAATTGAGAAAATCTGTAAAATGTTGTTTTAATTTTTAAACAAATTAAATACTCTTTTATACAAATTTGGAAAAACTTGGGACTTAGCACCTTAGCACAAAAACCTTAAACCATAAATTTCGGAACCTTAACCATTGGTAAATTTTGGTTCGAACCCGCGATCCGGACCTCTAAAAAAATGATTTGGGTTTGCAGCCCCGATTGCATGTGTATTGACTTAAAGCTCTTACCCCAGCTTATTGCTTTCCCATAGCAGGCAGGCAGCGACAGCCAGCAATCCAGTTAAAGCTTTTATTAAGCAAGCATCTTCAAAAGAGTTGGCAACTTTAAAGCTTAATGAAAACATATTTTTGGCTACTGGAACTAGTTCTGGGTTTGAACATTCGCTAAAAAGCGGTTTCTTTGGAAGTCTAAAAAATTTAATTGATAAATATCAGCACGAACTGCAATTTAAACTTTAATTTAATTTAATTTGTATACAAATTAACAGATATTCTTAATTTATGTACAAAATATCTACATACACCCCCCCACCAATAGAATAGGACACTCCTTATGTCTGTTTTTTTATTGACCTCTGCTTCCAAATCAAGCATGCTAGAGCCACTGAGCCAGCTTCCCCGTTTAAAAGTGATATTGTTTATTTTGGTTTTGTGGACGTGTTAACAATTTTGGTGAGCCAAAATATTTCATTTATGAGTGAATAATTATTCGATTATAATCGAACAAATGCATACGTAAATTATCTTATTAAGTGTAAAACTATTTGAATGTGGATACAATCAAGCTCTACAAGGCTCTGGATCAATTTTGATTGACATAACCATTAAGTTTCAATTTTGATAATCTTTGGTGCAGTAATTTGGACGCCTTGACTGCGCTAAACCGATTTTGATCAGCCATAAAATCAGCTACCACCTCTATACCTTTTTTTTTGGCCTTTTGATCAGCTCTCGAATTTCAAAATTTCATATGAATAATAAATAACACAAAACCAAATTGTAAAAGCTCTTAAGGTTTTTTCTTCAGAATTAAAAAAACACTCCAAAAACCATGTGCAAAGGTAGAAGACCCCCTTAACGAAACTCAAATACAAACATTCATTTATATATGTGGATAGATTACACAGGGCAACAAAATGACCAACTTTGTGAGGTGCAGCCTTGTTGATCAAAAATTACGATTCATTTATGTGCACTGAACAAAACTGCATCATCGGTTTTGTTCCATCAGCTCTTGTTTCCACGATATGACGAAAAAACGGATTTCTTGTAAATTTTGCAATTTCGAATTTCTTGTGGTCACAATAGGCATGAATTTCTGAATTTATCTGGCCTATTCGATAGAGCACATATCAATGCTTCTGTAAAAAATCAATCGCGCAATATTCGATTATGCAAAAGGGTCCAAATTGGTCTCTGAAGTAAGACATTACTCGATTTATAGCTATTTTGACAAAATAAATCATCCCTTTTAAGCTAAAGTGGTTGGTGTATTTAAATTTAAGCCATTTGAGCCTGTAGCCAATCATTTGTTCTAGTTATGTGAATTAATTCACATTTTTACCAGTTTATTTGGCGAAGCTACAGCCTGCTTAAGCCAAAAACACACATTTAAATTTATGGGAGGACTACTAGATTCCTATTCCAAATTTGTATAGGAACTGTTAAAAGGCTACTTTATTCCACACAGAATTTAAAAAAAATGTACATCTGCTTGTAAATAAATAAAATTCTATGATGAATCAAGTAGCCTCTTCACAGTTCCTATACATATTTGGGGTAAGAATCTAGTTGGCCTCCTATAAAATAAAATATGTGATTTTGGCTTAAGCAGGCTGAAGCTTCGCCAAATAAACTGGCACAAATGCAAAAAAATTCACATAATTAGAATAGATGTTGGGCTATATGCTGAAATGGATAAAAGAGAAATCCAACAACCGTTCTCGCTTAAGGGAGACGATTTATTTTGTAAAAATTGCCATAAATCGAGAAACGTGTGACTTCAGAGACCAATTTAGACCCTTTTGCATGATCGAATTTTGGGCGTTTGATTTTTTACAGAAGCATTGATATGTGCTCTTTCGGGTGGGCCAGATAAATTCAGAAATACATGCCTATTGTGGCCACAAAAAATTCGAAAGGGCAAAATTTACAAGAAATCCGTTTTTCCGTCATATCGTGGAAACAAGAGCTGATGGAACAAAACCGATGATGCAGTTTTGTTCAGTGCACTCCATTTTTATATAATCAGTTATAGATAGGGCTGCACCAAAAACACTGTTGCCCTGTGTTAGAGAAGCTGCAAAGGTATTTCAACTCTGTTAAGTACTGGGTATATTAGAGTCGAGCTTTTCAGATAATCTTTAAATAAATGTGTTTTCCATAATTCCATAAAAATAACACAAACAAACAAAGAGAAAGACACTTGTTTATATACTCATATATTTCGCCTAACTTTCTTAACTTTTGTACAATATTTCAAAAACTAATGGATTAAAGAATAATGCTTATTTGTTTGCACATTTTTCATGACAAAACATTTGCTGATGCGTAAATACATATAATTGAATATAAATAACTATGGGGAAAAGAGTTTTTTTTTTTTTAATATTTATATAAATATGGAAAAATCATATATGGTTGTAAGCTACTAATAAATGCGATTCACATAATTAGAATATTTGTTAAATAAAACAAAAATTCATTAATTGCATTATCTTAAAGATTAAGATTTATTTTGAAAAAATTGTCATTAGTCGAGAAAAATCGGACTTTAAACTGCGATTTAGATTTAGACCAGATCTATCCAGAAATTCCTGACTAAAAAAAATACCCCAAATCCATTGTTCCGCCATTTCTTGGAAAGAAGAGCTGATGAAGTTTGTAATCAGTGCACACAACAGAATAATAATTGAATTATCAACAAGGCTGCAGCTGACAATGCTGGTCATTTTGTTGAACTGTATAATCAGCTTTTGCACAAACAAAGTCTTGGCAAATAATCTATATATATAAAATAAAAGCCTTCGATATTGGGAATCTGAATACACTTGTTTTCTTGATACATTTTAAAGGCACTTAAGAGGGTAGTAATAATTTCCACCAGTCATCAGAGTATGCAAATCTATTATCTCAGTAACTGGTTTCACATCAAAACACAATTTGTTTGTTGTTTATTTTTTTTTTTATTATTTTATTACACTTAATGCTAATACTTAATTACTATGAACTGTACGGTTAATGCATGGCGTGTCTTGGATGGATATAGTGTGAGCCGGGATTATCGTTGTCCATATATATGGCGCTCATTACAATGAATATGCTGGCTGCCATAAGGGCGCGCACAATAATGGCACAGCGGCGATAACTGGTATTGGGAATATGGCTTTGATCGGTCATTGTTTGGCGCGCACACACTTCGGGCTCAAGTTTAGAATGAAACTGATTCGGTCGTGTGCTGGAGCATTGTTTTATATTTCAATTTTGAGAACTGAGAGCTGAGAGCGCAGAATGCTGGATTTTCCCTGCTCCTCCTCTTGCGGGTGATTTCCCCATAGCTGGTGTAAAACCCGATGAGCTGTAGCTAAATGCAGGGGCTGAGAACTCGTATCGGGTGAGGTAGAAAATAGAAAGCGTTTACTTTTTATAAGCTAATAAAATTTGCAAAACTTATTCTAATATTTTGTGACTTATCCAAGGTATATACATGGCCACATTTGTGTAGACACCTGGTGCAATATAATTGCAATTGCCTTCACCAAAGCTTACAATACCCAGTTGAACAAAACGTTGTGCTCCATAATAGTTAAGGGGATATGATAGTGGACCACCCGAATCGCCTGCACAACTGTCAGACTGACTGTCGGCTGCACATATATGAGTCTCATCCATTTGCATACTATATGGCAATGTATCTATGCATCTTTGACTATCAACACGCTCGATAGTTATTTCCTGTAAAACCTCAGAGAATGTTTTGAACTCCGTAGCACCCCAGCCTGTAACCTTAAAAACGTTTTCTTTTGCACCATTTAACTGAAGTTCTTCGGACAGGGGTAAACAAATGGGTTTTATGTGATCTGAAAAACAAAGAAATGCGTCAGGAACTTAAACAAAAACAGAATTCACGGTACCTACCTTGAAATTCCACTTGGCGCTTAAGTTTCACCAAAGCTATATCACCCTGGCCTTGGCTTAAGTCAAAACGTGGATGTATAAAAGTCTTCTCAATGTCTATATCTTCACGTGATCGCTCACATATTGAATTCTGACAATATGTTTCGTTTAATATATGATGTTCGCCCAAACGCACTTGATAGCTGTTAAAAATTATCGATAATTAATTTATGGTAAAACATTTAAAACGATTTCTTACTCACAGTTCGAACGGGTGTTCCGAGTTAGGAATACAATGTGCAGCTGTTAGCACATAGCCTGCGAGTTCAATGAAATGTTCAGTTATAATAAATATGACACAATGGCCGCGTTCAGCAGAAGAACTTGCTCCCTGATCAATGATACATTTCTTGGTAACTAACGTAGCCTACTTTTCCAAATGTTAATTTAACAAGACCCCCTAAAAGTATGTCAAATAACTAGAGTAGTTTTATTAAGCTGATCAGTGATTAAGTGTCTCTGCTGAACGCGCCCAATAAGTACCTACGATTCGTTATCAGCGTGCCACCACATTTAAATGATTTGGTTTTATTCTTTTTGTCTTTATATTTAAGCAAGGTCATCCAGGGCCTAGAATGTATGCTTACTTCAATGCCCCTACTAGATTTTATATTTTCCATATTTCCACAATAATCCTGTTGACGCAGTCGTTGTAAACCTTCGCTGTTGACATCTTCTTTGCAGCAAACCAAATTCTAGGATTCAAAAATGTGTAATGAAATGAACTGACTAAAAAAGACTAAAGACCGTTTTCTCATGTTCGTTTTTTCAAATCTAGGTGCTTTTTGGGAAAATGTATATTGCATACTTTAGGGACGCGTTAAAATTAGTAAACAATAGCACAGATATTTTTAAGCGGTCTAAAAGTAGGCAACACACATTTTGTTAAAAATCATATAGATTTGAAAACCTTTTTTTAAATCCAGAGCTTTTTGATAAAATTAATGTAGCCTAATTTTAGGCCGTTTTCTAATATTTTTGCTTGTGTCTAAAAAGACCCTAAGCGTAGACAACATACATTTTCTCCTGGGTTTGAAAAACATGAACATAAGAAAACTTCCCTAAATGTACTTACCTCAGTTTCGGAGCAACCAGAATTATTTAAAATAAACCAATCCTTATCTGTCCATTCTTTCTCTGTTCGTTCAAAAATGCTTAATATACTGGGGCAATCCTCTACTTTGATACATTTGCCAACTTTGTCATAGGCTGTTGAACAATAGTTGGGATAGGGAGCTGAAAAATATAAATATAATATACATAAGTATAATAAATAAGTATAGTTAGAATGTCCGAAAAATACCAAGTATTTAATTTTTTTATTTAGTGTATTTCGCCAACGGAAATTTAAAAAAAACATATAGAGGAAAGCTAACATGTTTGTAAATCCTAGCCAGGGAATAAGGAATATATATATAAGGAAGACTTTTATATTGTAAGACAAAAATATAAGTCTCTGACAGAGTTTTATTAACTGCGTAAAATAATAAAAGTCTTTCAATAACTGTAATTTTTTAAAGTAATTAAATAAAAATAGAAGGCTAACATGATGTTTTAAATACTCTTGCAGTTTTAGAAAGACGCTACCATTAATAACAAAAAATTTTTTCTCACAAGAACTAGTTTTTAGACCGATCGTTTATATGGCAGCTATATTCTAAAGTCATCCGATTTTGATAAAATTTTCCAGAATTGTGTGAAGGGATATAAAACTAATATATACCAAGATTGGTGGTGCAGCGATAGAAAACAAAAAAGTTTTTCTCTCTAGAACTAGTTTTTGGACCGATCGTTCCTATGGCAGCTATATGATATAGTCATCCGATCTGGCCGATTCCGACAAATGTGCAGCCTATGGGTAGATAGCTTCAAAACTGAGGGAGGAGATAGCATAGGACCGACGGACAGACGGACATGGCTATATAGACTCAGCTCGTCATGCTGATCAAGAAGTATAAAAAGGGTATAAAAGGGTATAAAAATCTTTAATAATTGCTATATTCTGATTAGTGTCATGGAGTATTAGGACTTTTCACGACATGATCGTGAAAAAACACAGCCTTTCGTGCGTGTACAGCCCAGATCCGTGCGTTTTCAAATTATATTTCGTGAAAGAAAGAAAGAAGACAGCAGTATTAACGAACTTTTTTTTCTTATGTATTTGATTAATAATATTATTCCACAGGCAAATAATTTGACCAAATTTTGATGAAATTTTGTCAAAATCGCTATCACATAAGATTTTGTAGGACTAAACCTATGGATCTATTCGCAAATAATCTGCTTAAAAAGTGCCGAAAAATTCCCTATTTTGGCCTTAATAGCTAAATTTTCATCAAAATTTGGACAAATTATTTGTCTGTGGGACCTTAGCTTTAAACTTTGCTTTTGAGTTCGTGAATACGCTACTTGTAGCTGCTCCATACAAAAGGTGCAGAGTGAAAACATAATAGAATTATTAAAGATTCGTGACATCTTCTTTAATCGTGCATGAATATTTTTTTGAATCGTGCGTTGCGTGAAGGAAAAATAGTTCACGCACCTCTAATTCTGAGTAATAAAACAAAAGTCTTTACAAACTTTTTATACCCTTGCAGAGGGTATATTTAAATTATCACGATGTTTGTAACGCATAGAAGGAAACATCTCCGGCCCCATAAAGTATATATATTCTTGATCAGCGTGACGAGCTTAGTCGAAATATGCTATGCTATCTCCTCCCTCAGTTTTAAAGCTATCTTGACCAAACTTTGAAAAAAGTCTTCAAATACACATAGGCTGCACATTTGTCGAGATCGGCCGTATTGGATGACTATATCATATAGCTATCATAGGAATGATCGGTCCAAAAACTAGTTTTAGTTAGAAAAACGTTTTTGTTTTCCATCGTAGCGTCACCAATAGTGGTATATATTAGTTTTATATGCTTCCACACAATTCTGGAAAAATTGTAAAATCGGTTGACTATAGCATATAGCTGCCATTGGAACAATCGGTCCAAAAACTAGTTCTAGTGAGAAAAACTTTTTGTTTTCCATCGTAGCAGCACCAATCATCGAATATATTAGTTGCATATCCTTTCACATAATTCAGGAAAAATTTATCAAAATCGGATGACTATAGCATATAGCTGCCATAGAAACGGTCGGTCCAAATAATAGTTCTAGTGAGAAAAACTTTTTTGTTTTCCATTGTAGTGTCACCAATCTTAGTATATATTAGTTTAATATGCTTCCACATAATTGTGGAAAAATGTATTAAAATAGGAACACTATAGCATATAGCTGCCATAGGAACGATCGGTCTAAAAACTGGATCTAGTGAAAAAAAATTTTTTGTTATCAATGGTAGCGCCTGTAAAAAACTTATATTTTCTTCTATTTGTTTATTGAATTTTTTATAAAAATATTTACACAACTGTTATTTACTAAGTAATTTAATAAAAGTCATTAATAATCGTTATACTCGGAGTGAAAAAATTAAAGTTTTGAATAACAGTTTTCTGTTGATAGCGGTTACTGTTTTCCACGGTTTTATTTTACTTCTTTGCCCGGCAATAAAGTTATGTGAAAATCACCGATATTACTTTTGGCGTAGCTCAAACACTAAATAACTTTTTGGATGTACAATTTGGCACAGGATATCCGACTTAGCGTAAGAAATATTTCTAAGCTTCAATACTCCTATTTTGAATTGAATTTTGGAGCTTACACTTTGAATTAACTTACGATTTTCTTGACCATTGACCACAAATGCCAAACAGAGCACTAAATAATATAATTTCATTTTGATTAGTTCACTGCAAGGTTTCGAATATAACTGATGTGCCGAACAAAAAAATTCTGACTTATTTTATATATGGGCACTTATCAGCCAACTTTGTATGTTGTTCTGCGTTAATGTACGTAAATATAACAAATGTCGGTCCCGTCCGACTGTTATATACACTTTACCTAATAAAGATAATTCCAGTTACCAGATAGAGGTTCTAAGGATTTTTGTAACTACTTTGATCAAGCTTGTCCTGATAAACTGATCAATGACAAATTTATAACAATCTTTTTAGTTTTTAATTTTTTTCTGGGTGTACTTTATAAGGTCCGAGATGCTTTCTTTTATGCGTTACAAACTTCAAATAAATTTGAATATACCCTCTGCTGGGATCTACAAATGTATGTAGTTGCGTTTGCTTATGGCTCTCGCGTAAGCCGCAAACACTGACTAAGAAATCCGATGCGAGTATGGACATTAGCTACATACGCTGGACTTATGACGGAACCATCCTAATCCGGGGAATGACTCATAATTATGGAGAAATTTTATACATTCCAAATGGTGGTATCAATTCGACGAAATTGGTTTTATTTTTAATACGCTTGCATATGGTAAATTAAAATTGTTGTAATGAATTTCTTTGGTTTATGCCAATTTAGTAGAAGGAAGCATCTTCGATGCCATAAAGTATATATATTCTTGATCAGCATGACAAGCTTAGCAGATATAGCCATTTCCGTCTTTTTTATTCTCTCTCTTTATTCAATTTTCACCGAGATATTCGCTATCTCCCAAGTCACAAAAAAAGGTATTAAACGGCTGCACTGACTGCTGCCTTCACCAAGGCTGAAACCAAAAAAAGATTATTAAACTAGAAGGAATTTCCCATACAATGACCCTGGGTTATGAACAAGAATTTAATTTAACAAAATGACAGAGATTTAAAAAAAAAATCGAATAAGAAAGTAGCTCAAGCCCGACTGTAATATACTCCGAACCTGTCAAAGTTGTACATAGCTGACATTTTTTAAATGCGGGTCCAATAAAATTTAAAACTAATCAAATCAGGGTGCAACGCCTAATACACAGTTTTTCTAGTTCACGTTTAATGGGCACATTTACACTAACAAACACACGATAACAACATTTGTTGCTATTTAAAAGTGTGAGCAAAATTTCTAAGAAATTCACCGAAGATGTGAAGGGTCAATTAAATGGACAAGTGGTTGATAGCGCGCTCGAAAAGGTCAAACCTATAAACATGATTATTTGAAAGCTATTAAATTAATTAAGGGGCACTCAGCTAGTGTGAAATTTTGCAAAATTTGTTCTATACTGTTTGTAACACAGGGACCCCATAAAGTTTTTAGATTCTTGATCAGCATCAACAGCCGAGTCGATATAGCCTTGAGCGCACAAATCTCAGAGATGGTAAGAGCTAGAGGTTTAAATTGTATGGATCATAAACTCCTTATACCTGGAGGCAGATTATGTTTATTTTGGATTTTCCTCCCCTCAAATTAAAAAATAAGTAATATTTTCCACAATTTTGAATATAGATTGTTCTGAACCTTCCAGACATATATTCTACTCATCATTATTTATCGATCCACCATACCCAGTTTTCCGATCAAGTAAACGGTGGTCGAGTTAAAAGCAAATCAAGTAATTACGCTGGGCAGCACTGGCCGCAATTGTGATGGCTAGCATTTACACAGTTTGTGTAACCCCACACTTAACAGTTATCATTTATGTACAAACATTGGCATATACAGAGTATATAAAAGTCGAGCTTATTAATATTTATTTATCACTCAAATGACAACTAGTTTGGTAAATAGAGTTGTGAAGCTATCAAAATATCCATCAAATATGAATACTTCATGTTAACATTGAGTACTTTATGTTAAATTTCTCAGATGTACTTAGTTCGTTTGGGGCGAATACGGATAAATTTACGGATAAATTTACATACATTTAACATTTTTTTATGTATAAGGCAATGTGTATAAATAATTCAATCCACATTAACATCTACTCGGATGTACTTACATATATGTAGCAGTGGATCAAGGCTATAATAACTCAACACTACCTGAACATCCCTGCTCAGTAATATGCTTAAAGTATACAATGGGCGCGTTCAGCAAAAACACTTGATCACTGATCAGCTTAGGGGGGTCTGCTACCTTTTAACAGGGTTTTATGAGTGTTTTTTTTTTTTAATTCTGGAGAATCATAAGAGCTTTTTCAATTTGTTTTTTCTTTTATGTTCTTTATTAATTATATAAAAAATAAAAAATAAATATTTGGAATTCGAGGGCTGTTAAAAAAGTTATTGGCCTGGCAATTAAGGTTCTACCTTTAAACAGGGCTTTTTGAATGTTTATTGTAAAAATTGTGCAGAAAAAAACCATGAGAGCTTTTTCAATTTGGTTTGAGAATTTGTGTTATACATTAATAATTTAAAAAATAAACCAACAATTTTTGGAATTCGAGGGCTGTTCAAAAAGTTATCGGCCTGCCAATTAGGGTCTACCAAAAAAAAAAATGTAGAGGTAATAGCCATGATTCCGGGACTCTAGGTTATCGAAAATGAAATCTGTAAATGAGGTTATGATTAGAATTGATGTAATTCTGGCCCGTACCTCAATCATATTTTTCAATATCTTTTTAAAGAATTGGCGGCTATTTAAAAAATTATATTGATTTTTCAAGTTTTTTTTATGTAGCTTAGTGTTAAAAATATAGGAAAATAAATGTATTTCCTCGTGTTCGAGGTATGGTCCAGAGTTACATCAATTCAGCGCCGATTCCTATTTAGCTGATCAAAATCTACCAGGTTAAAAAAAGTGTATTCGAGAAAATCATGATTAAAGTTTCGAGCAACATTGCTCCACTAAAATGGCAATGTCTGCTAAACTATTTCGAATTTTTAAAAATGTGTTGATGGGGATGAAATGGGAATGTCTAAGCTATAGAGACCCTCTTTATAAAACTACTCTTATTATTTAGCAAACTTTTAGGGGGCCTCGTTAAATTGACATTTGAAAAAGCCACATGTTAATATCATACTCAACACAAGACGTAAAGTAGGCTTCGTAAATAACCAAGAAATTTATCATTAATCAGGGAGCAATTTCTACTCCTAAACACGTCCAATAATTCTAAAGACTTGCAATAACATATAATATTATTTATTTTTGTTACAAAAAGTATGCAATAGAAAAATGAAATAACACCTTCTCATCTGCAGAATAAACTTTATTTGACAGTTTAATTTATAGATGGGTAAATGTACCTTTATGTTAACTAATTATCAAGGATACAAAAAAATAGAAAGAGGGTTAAAAACATTATTGCTTTAAAGAATTGACAGATTAACTGATTTGTTTATATTATAATATAATGTAATAATATAATTATGTATATCAAATTCACTTTCTTCTTCTAATTTTTGGCTATTTCACGACTTATCCAGGGCATATAAGCGACCACATTGGTGTAGACAGCTGGTTTTAAAATATTACCCTTTTGTTGACTACAATCTGCGCCATAGCTTACAATACCAAACTGAACGGGCCGTTGAACACCATAATATGCAGAAAAGTCAAAAAGTGGACCACCAGAATCACCTTGACAGCTATCGGATGCGGTGTCGCCCGCACACAATTGAGTTTCATCCAATGCTCTTACATTAGGGAATTTTTGTGTGCAAATATTGCGGTCCAGATGGTCAATAACTGCCTCCAACAGTTCACTAGACATATTTCCAAATTGAGTAATGCCCCAGCCAGATACCTTAAAATGTTCGATCTCATTGACCATGTTTTGTATTTGGTCGTTCAACGGCAAGCATATCGGTCGAATGTGAACTATAAAACAGAGTGAGATTTTTTGAACAACTGAAAGAGCGTATAATGTTTATTAGTTTACCATATTCTAACCAATTCACCTCCCGGGCAAGTTTCAAAAGTGCTATATCACCCTGTTTAGTGTTGTTGTCGTAACGTGGATGTACAATAATTTTTTCAATATCCATTTCCAAAGCACATTTTTTCCCATTACAAATCTCTTCCTTAATTTGATTATGTTTACCCAAGACCAATTTGAGGCAGTTTGAAGGAGCCACCATACCGTTTTGCTTAAGAATGCAATGTGCAGCAGTCAATACGTAGCCTGTAAGTGGTAAAGATATTTCGTGAAATAAGATATATTGTTATAGTTTTTATACATACGATTTGTGATAAGCGTGCCGGCACATGAACTATACAAAATTTCACTTTCTATGAATTCAAGATGGGCCATCCAGGGCCTGGAATGGGGTGCTAACTCGTGGGCCGCAGACATTTTGACAATCTCTTCAAAATGACCGCAATATTCTTTTTGAAATAATTGTTGTAAACCATTTAGATTGAATTCTTCTGGGCAGCTTACAAAACCCTTAAAGAAATATTGTTTCAATTGATGAAAATATAAGAATTGTCTTTACTTACTTCAACATCGGAGCAACCACTGTTATGCATGATAAATGCTTCCTGATCTGTCCATGGAGAACTGTCTTTTAAATATATTTTATTTAAACTTGGGCAATCGTCTATGTGTATACATAAGCCCGTTTTGTCGTTGGCTGTTATCGAATAAATGGGATAGGGACCTGAAAGACTTTCGGATTTATTCATCAGTGCTGTCCATTTGGGATAGGTTGCTAAAATAATGATACGGTTTTAAGAGTTTTAAGTTTTCATTGAAATTTTTGTAACTTACTTGTCTCTTTATTTGCACCAGCTGTTCCCAGCACATAAAGCATTAAACACAACAATTTTGCCTCAACCATTTTGCTGGAATAAATGCCCGGCACTTGCCTTGTGGAACAACAAAAATTGGGTTTTTAATAGCAGCTTATCAATTAAACATAAATTGTTGCTGTTGAGTTTTTATTTTGAAATTTTTATTCTTGGAAGAATCAGATAGTCGCCGCCGACTTTTATATATACTTGCAGATACTTAAATTTACATAAGCAATGATATTTGAGTGATTTTCCAAGCTGACCAACAGATGGCGCCACTTTACCATTTTGCTGACCAAGATTGCAAAACGATATTTGTATGGGATCTATATGAAATATTTGACCGATTTTGATAATAATTACGTTTAAAAAGTAGTAAAACGCTACCATTAAAAATAAAAAAGTTTTTCTCACCAGAACTAGTTTTTGGACCCTTCGTTTCTATGACAGCTATATGCTATAGTGGTCCGATTTTGAAAATTGTTTTCGGAATTGTGTGAAAGCATAAAAAACTAATAAATACCACGATTGGTGATGCTACGATGGAAAACACAGAAGATTTTCTCACTAGAACTAGTTTTTTGAACGACCGTTTATATGGCAGCTATATGCTATGGTCAACCGATTTTGATAAATTTTTCCAGAATTTTGTGAAAGTATATAAAACTAATATATTCGACGATTGGGACGTTACGATAAAAAAACAAAAAAGTTTTTCTTACTAGAAATAGATTTTTAACCGATCGTTCAAATGTCAGCTATACTTTATAGTCATCCGATTTTGATACAACTTTGTAGAATTGCGTGGAGGAATATATAAGCATTAAATACCATGTTTTTTGACGCTACAATGAAAAACAAAAAGTTTCTCTTACTAGATCTTTTTTTTTATCGATAGGTTCTATGACAGCTATATGATATAGTCAGCCGATTCGGCCGTTTCCTATGTGTCTTTAAAGTATTTTTTGAAAGTTTTATCTAGATAGCTTCGAAACTGAGAGAGGATATAGCATAGAAACGAACGTTCATGAATATACAGCTGCGAAAAAAATAATAGCACCACCCTCACAAGCAAATTTCCAAAGACGTCATAACTACATTTTTAATTTTTGGAAACGTTTGAATACGTTTTTAGAGGGAGGAGACACTTAAAAATTTAAATGGAGGAAAACTAGGAGTATCATTTACCGTTTTCAAAGTATTTAAGGAATTTTATGAAAAATTAGGGAAATCAAGCGAAACAAGTAAGAAAGTCGGTCAAGCCCGACTGTAATATACTCTGTACCTGTTTGTACGAAACTAATAACTTTAAAGTGTGAGGTTTTTTCAAAATCTGGGGGTGGCAACTCTTTCGACTATCGTTCATCTGGTTGAAAAACGATGTATGGGGGCTTGATAAGTAATGATGAGTAGAATTACCGTGGAACATAACTCGTAAAATTATAAAATTTGTATATAATTTCCTTTTAACATAAACGTATCTATATTAGTCACGCGGGAATCACGCGTGATTTCTGACCGCAGGCCATCTCAATTACATCGCTCCTCTCATAGCAAGGTCCAATTGGGAAATTACCAGTTAGCTATTGCCTTCTCGCTCTCTCTTTCTCGTAAGTTCTACCAATCGCATGGTGTTGTTGTTGTCGTTGGTTTTTATTTTCTTTTACATATAGCTCTAATATCGTTCATCTGATCAAAAAACGATGTATGGCGGGTCGATTCAAAATAAGTAGAAGAATATATGTCTAGAATGTTCGAACTATCTATTTTGAAAATTGTGGGAGTTATTTCGTTTTTTTTTTTATTAAAAAATTAAAACTAAACTTGATCTGCCTGCAAGTATAAGAAATATATGTTCCATACACCTCAAACCTCTATCTCTTACCATCTCTGAGATCTCTTCGTTCATACGGACAGACGGACAGACAGACAGACGGACAGACGGACATGGCTATATCGACTCGGCTGTTGATGCTGATCAAGAATGTATATACTTTATAGGGTCGGAGATGCCTCCTTCTGGCTGTTACATACATTTGCACAAACCCAATATACTCTGTGTACCTTCGGTACAGAGTATAAAAAATAATAGCACAAATTTTTGAAATATACTCTTAAAATTATAAAATTCACTTTAATCATAACTTGTTGCTACTTGTCTATTAAATCTAAGATTATTCTATAATTTTAAGAATAAGTTGTGTTGCCTTTATTTGTGCTAACGGCTACGAAACGGCCTGGCATCGATTCATCCAAATCCCGGCACTATTTTAGAGGAATCTTGCTACAGACCTCCTGAATAACTTCACATAGTGATCCGGTACTGATTGACTTATCAGTAATAACTGCATTTTGACATAAGCTTTATTTAAATACTCAACGAATCGACCAAGATCTCTTAAGGATCAGTAGGAATCATCTCCATATATATAAATTAACAAAATAAGATACAACGACTACACTTAGAAAAACATCCATTCTAAATGTACCGAAGACCGTGTTTTTCGTGTCAATAGTAGGGTAAGTCCGTTTTTTCTTATACTGAGAACGGCGGGACTTAAGGTAAGAACGCTTTTATTGAGAACCATCCGGTCTTATTATTGGAATAGAAAAAATTTTAAATATAAAATTTTAATATTTCTCTGGGATTCAAACCTGGGCCCTGTTTTTAATATTTTTATATATAACAGGAGTGTTAGACAGTTCTTGGTATAACTGTAGACAGTTCCTGGTACGATGGTTCGTACCAAGTTAACATGTTGTGCCTAAGCTCGCTGTTAAAGATAGTCGGTAATTTTTCAAGAAGCATTTTAAGAACGTATTTTCTCAGTTTGTTCGTCGGTTTAGAACGGATGGTATACTTTACAGAACGTGGGCTTATTTCAGGAACGGAAAAAATAAGAACGGATTGGGTATAAAACTGAGAAATTCTGAGTTGCCTTTTAGAACGCCATTTTTTTCTGAGTGTGGTTACAATTTGATTAAATTTGATTTTTTAGAAATATTTACAGATTTGGTATTCGGTTTTTTTCATTTAATTTAATTTTTGGCTATCTCACGACTTATCCAGGGAATGTAATGGAACACATTGGTATACACTGCTGGTTTTAAGCCATTGTCCTTATTTTTTAAGCAATCTGTGCCATAGCTTACGATTCCAAACTGAACGGGACGTTGAGCACCATAATATATAGTAAACCCAAAAAGTGGCCCACCAGAATCGCCATTACAGCTATCGGATGCGGTGTCGCCTGCACAAATTTGTGTGTCATCCAATGCCGTTTCACCCTCAAATTTTTCTGTGCACACATTGCGATCCAACTTGCCGATTTTTGCCTCCAATAGTTCATTTGAGCTATTTCCAAATTGAGTTATGCCCCAGCCAGATGTCTTGAAATAATCCTCCCTCTCATCATTGACATAATAGGCAATGTTCTCATTTAAGGGTAAGCAAATGGGTCGAATGTGAACTATGAAACAGAGTGGAATTTTTTCTTAATACTGGATGGGCATATTATTAGGTTTTCTAAACTTACCATAGTCATTCCAATTCACCTCCCTGGCAAGTTTCAAAAGTGCTATATCGCCCTGTTTTGTGTTGTTGTTGTTGTGACGCGGATGTACAATAATCTTTTCGATTTCCATTTCTAATTCACATTTTTTGCCATTACAAGTCTCGTCCATATTAAGATTATGTTTTCCCAATAACACTTTGATGCTGCTTAAGGAAACGTTCTGTTTAGGTATGCAATGTGCAGCAGTCAATACGTAGCCTGTAAGTGAAATAAATATTTTCAGTGTTGGAAAATATTTTAACAGATTTTATACATACGATTCGTGATAAGCGTGCCGCCACAAGCACTATACAAAAATTCACTTATAATGAATTGAATGTAGGCCATCCAGGGTCTCGAATGGGGATCTAATGTATGACCATTAAATATTTTTATTGTCTCTTTTATTTTACCGCAATCTTCTAGTTGCTCCAACTTTTTTAAAACATTTTTGTTAAGATCCTCCGGGCAGCTGACAAAACCCTAAAAAAAGTGTTGTTTTAATCAAATGAATTTGATGGAATCGTTTTTACCTACATCATCATTATCGGAGCAACCACACTGATACATTATGTCTCTTTCCTCTTCGGTCCAGAGCGACTCGCCTTTTAAATAAATTTTATTTAAACTGGGACAATCATCTATGTGGATACATAAGCCCGATTTGTTATCAACTGTCAACGAAAATTTGGGATAGGGACCTGAAAGGCTTTCGGATGTATTCATCAGTGCTTGCCATTTAGGATAGGTGGCTAAAATAATAATACAGATTAAAGTGTCTTAATTAACGAAATTTTTTTTTCAACTTACTTGTCTCTTCATTTGCTGTAGATGTGGCCAGCAGGCAGAGCATTAAACACAACAGTTTTGCTACAACCATTTCGCTTGAATATGCGCCCAGCAATTGCCAAATCAAAAAAAATAATTTGGATTTTTATAGCAGCTGCTCTTATCAGTCAAGTTCATATTGTTGCGATTAATTATTCTAAAAATTTGAATACTCTTCTTCTTCTCCATTCGAAATTGCAGCTCCAAATAATTGTCTGCCTTTCCCATTACTATTGATTGTCAAAGTCTAAATGGGGCACAAATTGAGTTGCAAAAATCTATTTAAAAGAAATGTTATTATTATTCGGCTCTCTGTTCAGAGTTTTTAGCCTTACCGCATGTAGCCTTGAAATATTCGTCTGCGGCAGAAAAGAGAGCATCGCATAAAGATTTTACTAGAAAATTGCACAGCCTTGGTCAGAGGCAAATAAACTCGGAAATTGCTTGGCATGATCGAACGCTCGATTTCAACTAAAAACCAAATGCAACCAACGGATGCAGATCAGGTAGGAAAAATCATTTTACAGCAGCTGCTTACTAAAAGGCTGGGGTAACAATCTTTTTCAAAAGGAAATACTCTTCAAGAGCACAAGCTGCGATTGCGCTCTTGCTCAAATGATTTTGATTTTCTATAAGAGAGAAATTAACATTACTACACTGAGAAAAAAATGCCATCCTTTATTTAGGTATGACCCTGATTTATTAAAGATCGTTTTGTTCTTAAAATTTTACCGTTTTTTTTTTGTCTTTTTGTTTTTGTCATGTATAAATCATTTATAAATTAAACAACAAAAGAGTAGGTAAGGTTAGGTAAGGTTGCGATGGCTGAGAGCGACCAGTCACTCTTCCACTTAGGCTTGCCATATATATTCCCTGTCAACCCCATTAATATCGAGGTGGGTCCTCTGTATTGAACCATTGTGTGGACAGAATAAACTTAAATACAGCTGGGACTTCTAGCTCGGATATATCCGAAAGGTTGAGCAATAGGGGTTGACCTAGGATTCTAAGTCTTCTTCTGCTCAGGGCGGAAAAAGTCTTCCTTAGTCTTCTTCTGAGACACATTTTCCGACCGATCGTTCTATATGATATAGTCATCCGATTTAGATAAATTTTTTTAGTATTATAGTAAATCATAAAAATCTAAAATTTACCATGATAGGTGACGCTACGATGGAAAACAAAAAAGTTTTTCTCACTAGAACTAGTTTTAGGACCGATCATTCCTATGGCAGCTATATGCTATAGTCATTTGATTTTTATCAATTTTTCTAGAATAATGTGGAAGCATATAAATCTAATATTAACCAATATTGGTGACGCTACGATGGAAAACAAAAAAGTTTTTCTTACTAGAACTAGTTCTTGGACCGATCGTTCCTACGGCAGATATATGTTATAGTAAACCGATTCTTAAAATTTTTTTTGGAATTATGTGGAAGCTTATAAATCTAATATATACCACGATTGGTGACGCTACGATGGAAAACAAAAAAGTTTTTCTCCCTAGAACTAGTTTTGGGACCGATTGTTCCTATGACAGCTATATGCTATAGACATCCGATTTTAATAAATTTTTCTAGAATTATGTGGAAGCATATAAAACTAATAAATATAAAAGCTTTGCTCTCTATAACTAGTTTTTGCACCGATCGATCTTATGGCAGGTATATGATATAGTCGACCGATTTTGATTATTTTTTGTAGAATTATGTGAAATCATATATATCTAATATTTATCAAGATTGGTGATGATACGATCAAAAACCAAAAAGTTTTTCTCACTAGAACAAGTTTTTGAATCGATCGTTCCTATGGCAGCTATATGCTATAGTCATCCGATTTTAATAAATTTTTCCAGAATTATGGGGAAGCATATAAAACTAATAAATACCAAGATTGGTGACGCTACGATGGAAAACAAACAAGTTTTTCTCACTTGAACTAGTTTTTGGACTGATCGTTTCTATGGCAGCTATATGATATAGTCATCCGATCTAGCCGATTCCGACAAATGTGCAGCTTATGTGTATTTAAAGACTTTTTGCAAAGTTTGGCCAAGATAGCTTCATAACTGAGGGTGGAGATAGCATAGAAACAGACGAAAAGACGAACGGACAGGCGGAAATGAACTCAGCACGTCTTGCTGATCAAGAATATATATACTTTATGGGGTCGAAGATGCTTCCTTCCGTTTTCCTGACAATTTTAATATACCCTCTGCAAGGGTATTAAAAGAACCTTCTAGCTGGGCAGCTCTTAACACAGTTGGTCTGGCGCCACATTTAAAAGTGATCAGTTATATACAAACTTAGGCTGGTACAGCGTATATTACAGTCGGGCTTGACCAACATTCTAACTTTTATTGGGTCTATGGGTTATGAGTGCACTTAACTTCCTCTAGATGTATCATTGGCTAAAATTATCGTTTCACTTATTTTACTTTTCACTTTTGTTACAATTCACTAAACTTCCTTAACCTAAACCGTCTCTATTTCCTCATGGATAGCCTCCACCAGTTGATCCAGACGTTGGGCTCGCGTCAGTTTCCAGGTTACGCACGATAGAGACGTTATGAAGAAACCAATACCTGTGGTTAAAACAATCATTAATGTAAGCCAAACGTTCATGTAGATGTACTTACCCATTAGTAAAATGGCCTCGGATAGTTCATCTTGCCAGGCTTTTGATACAACGCAGAGTAATATAAATCCACTGAGTAGGCAAAACGAACCGATAAGCACGGCCAAGGTGATCAGAATTATCACTGGATCATTTAATGTTCGATAGGCGAACAGAGTCTGGCACAGGGAGCGCTTATGTGTGACATTGAGATGGCTGTGGAACAAGAAAGTAAGTCAAGTTCTTTGAATCTAACTGGATAAAACGTACCAGGATTGCGCGTAAGTCGGCAGTATGGGAACACTTCTGCACTCCATGATGCTGCACGATGCACTGGAGTTTTGTGGAGCAGCCGGAATTTACTTTTCTAAATTTAACTCTAGACGCGTCGCGTGTCTAATGGGGGGAAATGGATGGGGGCAGGCGTTTAATTTTAGATCCAAAGGAAGTGCCTCAAACGGAACTAACCAGATGTAGTGTTTGCTATATTTAGCACCAGTTCAATGCTCTGGGTTTTCTTTTAGGGGTGGAACGGGCGACGAGTGTAACACAATAAATCAACTTCATTATTTCGCGAGCACAAATCATTAACTTGATGCCTTAAAGTTCACGTTTCGCATGTGCCAAGGTAGCGTTGACAACCAGCACGCACCAGCCTGGCAATCTCCCATTTGACAACACTTGGGGGGGTGGTTGGGGATAGGTGTAGTTATAGAAATGCTGAAATAATGTCAACTTGGCTTGCATTCAAGCGAAACGTAAATTATGCAAAATAACGACGTCAAAGTTTCAATATAATGAAGCTGAACATCATGGTGAATGATGACGATGCGCGAGCAAGAGAATGATGGCTGGGTGAGGGGAACTTGATACTTCAAGTAAGTAGAAGCTGAGCAAAATATTAGAATATCTCTATATTTATTATTTAATAGGGGAATGTATATGCGTTCAAATGAGCTCTTATTCAGTAAGCTTAATACGTAAAAGTTTTTTTTAAGTAAGCAGGGAACTGCTTTAAGACTGATTTTTCTTCAAAAAATATGTCGGAATCAAAAATTGTCGGGTTTCGCGACGGTTTTCGAAACGGTCGGCACTGTATCAGAGTTCCCAGGATCGAGCGGGAGGGGACAGACGGTACGGGATGCAATTTTCTATTCCACGCCCTTCTTTAGTCAAAACTAACATGAACTATCTTTGGGGTACATTTCTACCCCAAAACATTCGTTTGAGAATCAATCAAA